>KE151849.1:64734-127468 GCA_000411095.1 Aethionema arabicum | reverse complement strand
TTTTTTTTTAGAACTCTGAACTTTGATAATCGGTTTTTAAACCCCAAATCTTAGAAAATGAGTTTTTTAAACCGAAATCTCAAATTTGAAATTACAGTTTAATCAAAGATTTCTACATCAAATTGTATTTAAGTCTTGAACTATTTTCATTTGGTGAGAAAATCTTTTTTTTTAGAACTCTGAACTTTGATAATCGGTTTTTAAACCCCAAATCTTAGAAAATGAGTTTTTTAAACCGAAATCTCAAATTTGAAATTACAGTCTAATTAAATCAAATTTGGATTATTTTGGGTTTAATTTTGAGATTACGGTTTAATTTTGTGTTTTTTTGGTTAATTTCGGTTTTAAAAACTCTGGTGGTTTATGGTTTATAAAACCCGGGTAACAAAATTCAGGATCTAAAAGATTTATTTTGATAGTTGAAGGCTTTTTTCACCAAATAAAAATAGTTTTAAACGGTTAAATGTTTGAATTTGACGGTTTCCTTACGTCGAAAAACAGGTAATTGCAGAGAATATAGAGACAGAAGAGATTCAAGGGTTAAAAGCTATGTTTGCAAACATAGATACAGATAACAGTGGAACAATTACATATCAAGAATTGAAACAAGGATTAGCCAAATTAGGATCAAAGCTTACAGAAACTGAAGTGAAACAGCTTATGGATGCTGTAAGTATATATGTTGATCAAGACAAGATCTTTCATATGAAAAAAGATGAAAAATTGATTTCGGGTTTTTTCGATTTTTTTGCAGGCTGATGTTGATGGAAATGGTTCAATTGATTACATTGAGTTTATAACTGCTACAATGCATAGACATAGACTTGAGAGTAATGAAAATCTTAACAAAGCTTTTCAACATTTTGACAAAGATGACAGTGGGTAAGTCAACTGAACTGAACTCTGTGTTAGTTTAGATTTGTAAGTAGGGAAAATAGTAAAATAAACCTTGAATTTTGCTGATTTGGTGTAAAACCCTCTTAAATTTTGAAAATGGTTTTTAGACCCTGAATTTTTATAACCAAATTCTTTAAGCCTTAATAAACTATCGAAATCTCAAATTCAAAGTTAAAATTTTAGTATAATGAATCCAAATTTGATTTTTTTAAATTAAATTTTGAAATTATAGTTTAATTTTATGTTTAAACTTAAATTTTAATTAAAAAAATTCCATAATATTCAAAAATTCTGGTTATCAAATTTCATGGTCTAAAAAACAGTTTCTAAAGTTGTGGGGTTTTTACACTAAATCGGAAAAATTCAGGGTTTATTTTACCATTTTTCCTTGGAAGTACAAGAGATGACCTTTTTGCTCGATTTTTTTCGAAAGATATATTACGACAGATGAACTGGAAGCTGCACTGAAAGAATATGGAATGGGAGATGATGCTACAATCAAAGAGATTTTGTCTGATGTCGACGCAGATAATGTAAACTTTTTAAGCTCTTTTAATGGTGAACACTGTAATGTTTTTGTCTGAAAAATCTTCACCATTGTTGTTTTTTTACAGGATGGTAGAATCAACTATGAAGAGTTTTGTGCTATGATGAGAAGTGGGAATCCACAACAACCAAAGCTGTTCTAAAATATGAACAAATCTTTCTCTTCAGAAACTGAAGCTGTGTTAATGTTTTGTGTAAAAAAGAGAGGTTTGGTTTCATTATAAGGTTTTGTTTGGTTACAGTTTTGGAAACACTTACAAGAAATGGATTCTGCTCTCTCATCAGTTCCAAACTTTGAGGAGCAAAGATCAGTTTATGTTTAGCTATCAGGTGCTTGTTTAAGGTCCATTTCTACTTGATGAATCGTCCATTGCATATTTTCCAGTTTCTGCAACAAGAAGCTCTCAACATCATTGTCTGATTTAGGGCTGGACATAAAAACCGAAACCAAAAAACCGAACCGAACCCAAACCGAAAAAAGGGATTTGGAACCGAACCGGAACCGGTACATAGTACCTATTGGATCTTAAATTCGGGATCCATGGATATCCGGTAATAACCGGAACCGAACCGATATCCTTGGGTACCCCAAAGTAACTATACTTTTTTTTTTCGGGTACTTTTTTGGTTTTTCGAGTAATTTTTAAGTTTTTTGGGTATTTTTTGGGTAAAAGAAGAGTGCAATGGTTTGGTTTGGTTTTGTGGTTATGTACCTTTACAATGTCATGATACTGTCTTGCGATTGTATCGAAATGTGGATCGACTCCTTGGTATTCTCTGAGCCGTGTAACCTGGTCAGTACGTAGGCTTTGTTAGTTTATCGTCCTAAATCCTAAACCCTAAACCCTAAACAAGAGATGGAGATAAAACAATGAATGAGAGGATAAGATTAGAAGTATGAACCGCTTTGTTGTATGCAGCTGAAGCTTCCTCTGTAGCTTCAACTAGATAGTTCCTGAAAATTTACAGGTCGGGACATGAGATGGATTGTGTAATGGTGTATGAAAACATGGCTGGAAAATGAATTTTTGTACCTGATGCTGTGTAGAGCTGGTATAGATTCACGGGTGTATGTTTCAAGGAGGAGAACATGTTCTAAAACCCTTCAAAGAGAGACGAAGAATAAGATTTGATTTACTACTGCAAGACATTAGTTATGAGGAGTGAAAGATTAGTTTACCTTAGTTTTGCCTTCATGGTCTCACATCTTTTACATAACCAAGTCTTCTGCATCTCATCCTGTAATAACATGTATAAAAGTAAGATGATGTGGGAATGAAATCAGGTCAAGGAAAGATACAGTGAGAGCACTTACATATTTGTGTTGATGTTCTAACTTAAGATCCTTTACAAGCTTGATAAGCACCCCGAGTATTTGTTCCAGGACCTTGTTTAAAATAAAATGAATATTATTCAAAAGTTACTAGCGTTAGAGGTTACCTACGTAACTCGGAGGCAGTAGCATAGAGAAATTCATCGTAAATTCGATATTTAGAGAAGTATCTTACATTGTAGTATTCTGCAAACTTTCTGTCAGCTGAGTAGAGGTCCTCTCGTAAAGCTGCTTCTTCTCTTTCAATCTCCTCAATTATAAACTTAACCCTGGAAAGGCAAGAAAACATTGTCTTTGATCAGCGTTAGAGCCATAAAATATTTAGTTCTGAAATTGAATTTTGTTCTAGATGTCTTTAGCTGTAGTTAAAAAAAAAGCTATAAGCTAACCTTTCTGGGAGCCTAGCACTTGAGTTTTGGTTTCCTGTGGATGAATCTGTCATTTAATATAGACAATTAGGAAAATATGGTCATTATGTGCAGCAAAACTGACATTAAGGCTAAGCTTCGCATTAGAGAGGAACAAAAAAGTTTTAGTAAGAAACGAAAGTCCTCTTCCTCAGAGTATGCTGGTAATGAAGATCTTACCTGTGTCATCAACAATGGCGTCAGCTAACTTATCACACTTGTCTTTCAATCGACCTTCTATCTCACGGGCAAGAAACATCTGGTAGTCAGCCATATCCTAAGCATGGTTATTGAGAGGAAAACAAAAATTAGAGCTTCCCATTAATCCATATCCCCTATCTTCTATACTAAGATGAGAATAGGAGTTTTTGAAGAGACCAATATGAGGTACAATATGATCACACAATACCATGGAAGTAGTGTTTTGGTGCTGGACATAGCATAAATAAGCAGGTGTTATTCCAAGAAAACGATTCGGTACACCACCAACACCGTCAGTATCAGCAGCACTCAGGCCGATCCCACCAGCAGCGCTGTTTGAAGAGCTATTTGCATAGCTCACAGAGTTAGAAGTGGAACTACTTGTAAAATTCGTGGTTGCACTATCAAGGGAGCTTCTTGATAATATACTCCACTTTTCAATTTCTTCCTCGTGAATTTCACCATCATCTGAAATTAAAGGTAGTCTAAGTTTCTGGGCTGCCTCAGCAACCACCAATCTATGCTCTAAAGTCTCATAAACCTGCAATATGAATGATTTTTCTCAAATGTAACTCTACTGATAACAAAATCACATGAAATTAAATTCCAGAAATCAAGTTCTTGAACAAAAACCTGAGGAGAATTCTTCAAGCCAAGTTGGGGGTATAAACCCTGAACATCCCGAACTCCTCCAAGATTAGCCACTGAAACAGCCTGCTGATATTCTTCTACCATAGCTGTAGCTTCACAATAAACAGCCTACCAGTTGAAAACACACACAAAAGAAAAGGTGAGTCCGCAGATTGCGTATCTGGTTCATAAAGTAAGAACAATAACAAGCTCTAGCTCAAATCAAGTAATGAAACTTCACATTGAATAAACTTGGACATCCGAAGCTAATAAGGTCATGAACTACAAATACCAAACCCTAATTTAGATAATCAGCTCTAACTCAAATCAAGTAAAATGCAATAAACCCAAATCGATACCGAAATAGAGGTAAGGGGAAGAGAGTGTTACCATAGCTTCAAGATACCGCAATCTCTCCCGTGACATCTCCTCTCTCCCCTGCAATGTCGATACAATAAATTGAATCTCATACAAACGATAACCACAGGATCCAGGACACAAAAGTGCGAACAACATCCCCGTAACGAATGATAGAGACAAAGAAAGAGGAAGAGAGAAATTACGAGTTGGAGATCGTAGTAGGCTGATTTGGTAACAAGAGATCCATCGGGAGCCAAACAGTGACGCTCTAACTGATCGATCAATTGGTTAACATCAGCCGGCAAGTTCTGAGCCGCGCCCTGTAATGCCTTCACCATAGAGAATTTCCGATGAACGGTGGCGGTAGATGCGCTAAATCAGAAATAATTTGGACCTTTTTCCGGCGAGAGATCTTCTTCGATCTGTAATTTGCCGCGACACTCTATTCAAAACTACTCTCCGGCGCTCGATTTATTTTATTTTTTTATTAAAAATAACAATTTTATTAATTATAAGTTTTGATTAAAGATTAAAGCAATGTATTATTTAGCTAGTTAAATATCCATTATTTATTTTAATCATTCCTGTAAAATCGATAAGCGAAAATTTTATACTAATTTGAAAGTTTTAATTTTCTTAGATAAAACCCCCACAAAAAATTCATTAAAAAAACTGAGATACATATTATATGATTATACAATGAAAATTAATATTTAAACTTTATTATAATAATTAAAGCATTGGATCCCGATTTGGTATTAAACTCCGTAAACAATTTTACAATCGTTTTGTAATTATTACCAACAATAATTAATCACTACCAAAAATTCCAAAATCAAAATCATTATATAAAAAAACGATAAAAATAAAATTTTACTAACACAACTAATAAATTACCAAGAAAAAACTAATTAATTAATTCATATAATTAACATATATATATTAGGCATAATTACACAAACCATGAACACAAAATTCACCAAAAACACACTTATGGTTACATTCCCCACAATGACTCTCATCATAATCTAAATAAACACATTCTCCATTACAACAACTCTCTGTAAATTTGCATTCATTCTTACATGCGCCGCAATTATCGCTATCGTACGCCACATCTACACATTTATTGCTACAACACGCCATTGTTGAGTTATAGTATATTTCTTCTTCTCCTCTTTCACTCTTGCATCTCTCTTCATTCTCATAATTGCAATGATCCTCACCGTTAAGGTTACGACGATTTTTCGCATTTTCTGCTAAAAATTGGTTTATTTTTAAATAAGGTTTCTTCGTTATAATTTTTTGTATTTTGTTTTCGTTACTGTTGACGAATATTGGTGAATTTAGTACACCAATCGTTAACACGATTGATAAAAATATCGTCAAAACGATATTTTTTAGTTTCATTGTGGTTAGAAAAAAAAACGATTTAGGGTTTTGAAAATGTATGTGAAAATGGAGTTTATATAATGTTTGAATGTATTTGCAATGCATGTGATGGAAAGAGTAGATTACGTTGAAATGTTTGAATAAGTGTAATTAATTAATTTTTTTTGGTCACATTGTTCAAAAAATTTTGTAATTAAGGTTCCAAGAAATTTTTGAATATTTCAAGTTTGTATTAAAAATTATTTGACGTATTGTTATTGTAGCGTAAATTTGTACTATTTGATTTTAGGTCTTACTTATTATTCTTCCTTAGTTTAACTAATGAAGTAGAAAATATTTTTATTAATATTAATATAAAGCTATTGGTCCAATATTTATATGTTATTATATAGTTTTTTTTCATCTCAAGTTATTATATAGTTTTATAAGCCAATTAAGCGGTGATTAAGGCATGCTGTATGGTGAAAGCAAATGCTAATTACATCATTAATTTTTTTAATCCTTCAATTGATTGAAACTTTAGTTATAAGTTTGGGTACCCTGGCGCACACAATTAACGAATTAAATTAAGTTTAATTATATCATTAAGTTAATTATTATTGAAGATTAGCGAAAATTTGTCTGCGTTTTGTACAAACTAAACAATTAAAAAAGTAGCATGTAATAAACAAATCTTAATCTATGGAAAACTAAATGATCGGATCTAACACATTTTGGTATTTTATGATTTAAAATATATATTCTCTATATTTTTTTATTAATTAAAATAGTAATGATTGTTTGTCTATTGAATCTGGCTTGTGGCATAAATTGATGTTAAAAAAAATTTTGATTAAAATATTTTTTTTAATATAAATATATGAGAGAGAAAGCGTTTGCAGTAAAAAAAATATTTATATTATATAATTTATATGATTTACCAAAGTAACAAATTTTACTAGTTTAATTATTATAGTTTTTTTTTGAGAAAAAAACAATTTATTACATAGTAATTCAAGTTGGTTTACAATTTCAATTAAATCGAATTGATTTTTTTTTTCTGAACCGAAAATTAATAAATATCGGTTTGATTCGGTTTAGAAAGGAACACTTCTTTTTCATTAAACTGCAAGATAGTAGATCGTCTCCGGGGAGTCGACGACGAAGAGTCGGTTTCAATCCCAAAGCCATGGAGCTCGAATTTCGTCGTCGTGACTATGAAACTGAGCTACAGTTTCAACTCATTCCTCGTTCACGAACTGACAAGCACCCTCTTTCCTCTAAACTTGATTCTCGTCAACTACAGGTATGCGATAAGCTCCTTTGAAGCGTTCTCTTGTTTCGTTAATGGTTAACTCAACTCCATCGCTGGTTCTATGTCTAATTGACGAGATCTATGATACTTGTTAGAATTGAAAATAAAAATTGGGGGTTTGACTTTGGGGATACTCGAGAACTTGACTCCATTGCATTCCGAGGAATTAATGTTACATTCTTTGGTAGTGAGCAATAGGCATCGTGTTTTCTGATAATCAATTGCTGATTGACGCATTGTAAGATTTGACAAGTTAACTAATAAAATTTGTAGGCTAAGACTGTGAGAGGTAGTCATCTTGACTTCTTTGATCCATTGAGAGGATTAGATGTGAATGCTTCAGCAGAAGAAAAATTCGAAGATACTTCTATATCCATTGAAGCTACAACTCAGGATTTGATAAAGGAATGGAAATCTCTTAGAAGAATCTTGATGCAGCGGTTTCCTGTCTCCAAAGTGATTTCATTTTCTCCAGTTACGTATATTCATAAAGTCTTAGTGGTTATTTTTATAAATAGCTGAGAGATCGCTTGGTGTTTCCTTTATTCATCTTCTTTAATTTCTTTACCATCTTCTACAGGTATCTAATGTAATTATGAAAGGTGCCAAAGGTATGGTGCTAAGTTATGCCTAGTAACTAATCTTTTTTCTTGCATTATCATGGTATGTTGTTTTCTGAACTCATGGATTGCATTTAACAGCTGTAAATCTGATTTACTGAATCTGCAGTTGAGAACCCTTCTACTCTTTCACATTTGGAGGAAACTGAAAGCGAACAAACTTCTCTGGAAGAGGCTGCCAAAATGATGAGCCAACAGGAATATCTAGCCAAAGTACAGGAGCTAAGAGATGGAATAACTTCTGCTTGGCAGGTTGAAGATCGTGTAACATCATTGAAGTTATCGATAAAGGTTAGCTTCCTAAATAATCAAATCTGCTTTGCTACAAAACTATATTGCTGGAAAAGTCGTGCTCAAAATAGCTGAATTGATTCTGTTTTATATTCTGCAGGTCACAAAACTTCTGATGGATACAACAGTTTTGCAGTTTTATCCTACAGTATTCGTCATTGTCACTGACATGCTAGATATGCTTGGAGATATGGTGTGGGAACGGATCAAAGAGAGAGCAGAACGTGATGTAGATGGGACAGTGATCTGCTCCTTACAGAGTATGCATCTCTATTGTAGTAATATCATTTTTTTCTAATAAACTAATTTGTAGTCATCAGCATAGTGTTCTCGAGAAATTACCTGACCTGGGCTTCTTCTCATGAGTACTATTAAAGCACACCATAGAGCCTTCTAGTTGCAGTTTGTAATTTTTTTTTTCTTGAATCTATGCTAAAGACAGATGATTTTCAAGCAAGTGATATTTGCCTTGAAGCTAGAGACACTTGCTATAACTGGTTTTGCAAAGTTGGTTCTGTGCAAGAACTTCTTCCTCGCATGTAAGCCCTTATCAATAATTTTTTTCTTCTTATCCTCTTAGTTTCCGCTGACTTATTCACGGAATTTCTCTGTTTGGTTACAGTTACTTGGAGCTTGCGATTTTACCTTGTTGGCGTTTCCTCATAAATCAACATGTGGAAGTTCTGGATCGTTTAGTTATGATGGCCAGAGGTCTTGCAGATCCACTGGCATCTTTGTATTGTCGTCTTTATATGGTGCATCGAATGCAGAAGATGGGTTTATGCAATTCAGGTACCTTATGCAAAGCTTCTTTCGGCAAAATGTTATATACACAGTTAGTTAAAAAATCCTAATGGTTTGTTCATTTGCTAAACAAGTTTGGCCTTTTTATATTATGCGCCTCCAGTTTGAGAATTTTGAAGTTAGTGTTTTACATGCCAGCGGTTAGATTTCTTTGAGTTGATGTTTTTTTATTTTCTGAAGACACTTAATGTCATATGTCTGACCTCATGTTACAGGATATCTAATTAAATGCATCAAAGATATTGAAGATGTATTGGTGCCTGTTTTATTGGACAAGGAAATTGGGTATACCTATATTACAGACGACAAAAAGTTG
Organism: Aethionema arabicum; assembly: GCA_000411095.1. Lineage (NCBI taxonomy): Eukaryota > Viridiplantae > Streptophyta > Magnoliopsida > Brassicales > Brassicaceae > Aethionema > Aethionema arabicum. Next base: position 118,377 of record KE151849.1, on the reverse strand, counting down.
CTCTTCAGTTTGATGGAACCTGCCATTGAGTATATAATGAAATGCTTATTAGTGACTGGACGTAAGGTAGTAACTTTTCTCAATCTTTTACATGCCTTTTCTGCGCTTTAATGATATGAAAGCTATTGCTCCTATAGTTTTTTTTTTTGCTTAGAATTCTTTTCCTGATGGGCTGTGTAAATCACTTTTCTAGTTAGTTTTTATTATGCTTTTGCATTTGAACCTTTCATACTTTCATGTGTTCGTGGATTTTCTGAAAACGCCTGATTGTAACATGCCTGCCATACTTTGCCAATCCTTTCCTTGGCTTGTGTTGAATTGATCGTCCTCCTAAAATATCATTTAGTGTACAGGAGAATAATGTCATGCACATACTTGAGGAGCTTGGATTTGGAAGAGATAAAGTCCAGTCTTCTGACAACTCTCCACATGTGTCCATTGTACTTCATCACCTACTCAAGGAACTTCCGTCTGAATTAGTTAGTTCACAAGCTATGGAGATCCTGCATATGATTAAATGCAGCAATGATTGTTCCTTCAGTCAGGTACTCATAAAGAAAAGTCAATCATATGGTTGTTTCCTCATTTCATATTTTTATCAGCTATGTATCCCTTGAGACTTACCCCCTTACCGCTTTGTCAACTAGATCTTGAACTACAGGTTACTTGGAAGCAGGTTGAATGAAGAGGGGTCTCAAGCAAGTTTTCTCAGTTCACTCATCAGTGAAGTTACTCAGGTTTTGGTTTTCACCTTTTTTCTTTCAACAATTTTAGAAATTTATCTTACATATCTGCACATCTTGTAGTAAACTATGCATCTTAGTCCTTCATGATTATTTATTTGCGTAAGAAACCTTTCTGTGCATAAAAAAATATGTAAAAGCTGCATGGTAAAGAGAAAAAGAGGGTGTGACTGTTGCAACAGGCTGACATCTAGGTGACTATTGCAACAGGCTGCTTATCAGTATCAGACGCTGTATGACTACCTAAGAATAATGGACGCGTATGTGGACCTTATACTGCAACACAAGATGGTGAGGCCCAATTGCTTCTTTTTTTTTGTAATCATGATAATAATCTAATTTCGTACTCTAGATGTTCATTATCTGTTTCACTGGATCCAGGAAAATCATGTGGATGCTCTCTTGGATGATATCGTAACTCTAGCTTGCAACAAGGATCTCTCTGAAGAAGAACAAGAAAGTTTGCTATCCATAATTTTGAAGCTGCTCTCTCATTTCAAGGACTTGCAAGAAGTACTTGCTCTGGTAATAATACCTCTATCTCTCTTTTCTGTATACACTTTTGGGATTTCACAACGCAAACACAACATCCAAATAGCAGTGTTTTCTAATCCGTTGAATGATATCGTTATCTTTTTGTCTTTAACAATATCCTTGGTTACCTTCTAGAATCATTTCATCGAGATTTTGGATCTTGTGTCTGGGACTTCGAAGAGCACTGTTAACATGCATCTTCTTAACATGAGTACTAGGTAAGACTTGTTCGTAATTCCATTGTTCATAAGTGATGAATGTAAACCCAAAGTTGACGCTTATGTGATTATGCTATTGTCCTTTTTTGGTTAAAAGTATGTATATTTCATTCTCGTTGGAGCAGGAGTGGCTGCATATGTGATTCCACAACAGTGCAATTGCTTTTTGAAGCTTCTCAGGCTCTTTATGATGCTACAGACTTCATTAACATAAAGGATGATGATAATCGACAGACTACACATCTAATTTCTCGCTTTGTTGAGATGGTACCTAAATTCCACTAACGTTAAATGCAACAAGTAGTTCCTCTTTTTATAAGTTGCTTGATTTTGGCTTCACTTCTTGTGCTTAGGTTGACTTTGGGGCAGAAATGGAACGCCATTTAATGTTTTTAGCGGAATGCCGTGAGACCTTCAATGGAATACATGAACTTAAGGTCAGCAAAGTGTTATTTGCGTTAACCTTTGACACAAACAATGTTTCTTGTCTCGATGTTGTGATACTGCGTTATGGTCAATGGCTACAGGAAACACTTGTCCACTCAAGCAACACCTTAGCAGTTAAAGCACTAAAGGCAGGAAAAAAGCATATCAACTTTGTAAAATCTTGTCTAGCATTCAGCGAAGTGACAATTCCATCAGTTTCAACTCCCACAAAACAATTAAATCTTTATCTCGAAACTGCTGAGGTAATAATGTCTTTGTCTTTTGATTTTATAACCCAATAATACTTAAAATTCAAAGTATGTTTGTACTGAAATATGGTTTTTAAAGGTTGCACTTTTATGTGGTTTGGTTGCTCATTCTGATGAACTGGTCATGTCAGCAGTTGAGTATCTACAGAATATAACCCTGACAGATGGTGAGTTCATCATTTTTTTTTTATTATTCATCAATGCCTTTCAATCTTGTACATTTTTTTATATCAGGTTTAAGATCAAATGATGTCGATAATATAGCCTTGGTGGTATGCAAACTATGCAGTCTCTTGGTAATAATCCCAGGTAAATGATGGAATCTCTTGAATAGTTTTTGTTCATAAAATATCGATATCGTGATTCTATCAGCCATTGTTTTCATCACTCTTTATCTCTCCATAGCAAATAGCTGAGTTTCTTTTTGTGTATTCAATTCGAAAGGTAACCCCGAGAAAAGCGTGATGGGGATACTTAAGAGCATCATTTCTGCTACTTCCTCTAGTACATGGTATGCTTTATCGGAATCATCTAGGAGCTATACATTCACTTACTTGTCTGCGGTTATGTCACATTTCGAAATCTTTTAGGGCAACACCGAGATCGAAAATGAGGATATACTGTGCTATAATTTCACTTTCATGTACACTTTCCCAAGATAATTTACCTTACCATTCTGCAAATCCAGAGGTACTTAATCGTCTAGTTACATACATGTTCTGTGTTTCTGATTCCTGGATATAATAAACTTAAATCTAACGAATTCGATTTTGATTTATATACTCTGCAGATCATTGGAAACGATTTGCTGTTCTTTGGTGATTCATCATATAAGCAAGAACTCATCTCCTGCACTCAGTTAGTTCTTAGTGAACTTGAAGACGCCATTAATCAAGAGACTTCACAGGTCAGAAGCCTACCTATATCACTACAAAAATCAATTTTTTTTTATCTATATAGATCTAATTAAAAGGTGTTATTGCAGATTGTTCGTGGATTAATGGCGCTTGAAGCTTGTAATTGCATATCATCAACATTAATTGTACTGTTTTTCCTTACCTTATTTATTTATCTCCAAAGTTTTCTGCATCTTTCTTGATAAATTAGTATCATTGACTCTTTGTTGACTTTGTTTGATGATATGAACACAGATGAATGATGAGATCTCACAACTTTGCTTAAGACTGCTCGAAACTGGGAACTCTTGCCTCAATGCTAATGACAGGTATCTTCAATCTACTAAGAAACTACTCCAACTATGATTTCATCGTTTTAACGTTTGAATATTCCATGAAAATTAGTTTCTTTTGACTATTTTATAAAAAAAAAATTATATATTTCTATGTGATTTAAAGTTGTACACTTTAAGAAATTCGATCAACATAACCTGATTGTGAATGTATGTGTTCTATGTCATCGTCTTTTATGTCATTTTAAAGTTATGTTTGTTTCATTATAATTGGTTAAAATTTAATATTTAATGATGGGATAATGTTATTTTAAACTCTAATTTATTTTCATTTGGTGACATTTTTTTTTTTTAAATCATAAATGTTGCTAACAATGTTTTTCTAAACGTTGAATTTTAGTAATTAAATTTTTAAACTGAGATTTTAAATTTAAATGTGAAATTATAGTCTAATTTATTTTCGTTTGGTGAAATTTTGTTTTTTTTTTATGTTTTTTAAATCATAAATGTTGATTACAATGTGTTTTAAACGTTAAATTTTAATAATTAAATTTTTAAACTGAGATTTTAACTTTAAATGTGAAATTATAGTCTAATTTATTTTCATTTGGTGAAATTTCGTTTTTTAAATCATAAATGTTGATAGCAATGTGTGTTTTAAACCTTAAATTTTAATAATCCAATTTTTAAACTGAGATTTTAAATTTAAATGTGAAATTATAGTCTAAGTATTATATATCCTTATAAATATAAGAATAAAGAATTATTTAGTAAGTAAATAAAAACTAAAAAAAGTAAATGTGGTTTTAAGTTTTAAGCTATTAAATATTTACGAAAGAGAGAATTGGAAAGAAATATTAAATAAAGAGTGTCAGGGAACAGTTGAGCTCTAATAAATATTTACGAAAGGTTTCAATTCAATTTTACTGAAATTAGATATGCAAAATAGTTAAATTCCATAGAATGTTTATTTAATTTATTTCTCTTTTTATAATTATTTTATTTTATTATTATTTTCATTAATTACTATAGTTATAAGAAGCTGACTTAGACAATGACATTTTTTTGTGTTTGCCTTCTTTGCCTCTCCGTCTCTTCACTTCTTTGACAGAATATTAAATGAAATTGTCATATTTGTATTTCTTTTTATTACTATAAAGTTTCGTTTTTATAAATTTTGACTAAATTTAAGGACATGTTTAGTTTTTTAATAATATTTTCGATAATTATGGGGTAATTCAATGAATCAAATTTTGCAATCGATATTTACTATAAGTGAGATCGAAACTTTGTAAATATGTATGCTCGTATGATTTTGCAAAAACAATAATATATATGTTCGTATGAATCTTAAAAATTATTTTTCATAAAGATTCAACAAAAAAACTAAAAATCAGGATCTTTTAAATATTCAACTATTTTTATTTCGTAAAAAATACTCCATTTGTTCCATAATACTTGATTTTTTAAGAATAGATTATTTAACAATAGATTTTTAATTTAAATTTTTGAAAGCCACAAATTCAACTATTTAAATTATTTAATTTAAAAAAAAAAATATAAAAAATAAAGTAATGTGAAACAAATAAAAATCATAAATGTCATGTAATTTGGAACGGAGGGAGACGTGTTAGTACTGTTTTGATAACTGAATTTTTTAATTTATGAGACGTGTTAGTACTGTTTTTTGAATAACCTATAATCTGTATTTTTTTGATAAATATTTAAAAATCATATTCGATAAATTATCATGTTTTGTTGCTGGAAATTATAGTTATCAAAACTATTTTATTCATGTATAATTTTTACATTAAAGTGTTTATCATTATTATTTGGTTTTCCCCAAAATACAACTCATATTTGCGCATGCATTTCAAAAACAATTTCCAAGTAAGAAAAAACAACAAATTTGTTTTAAGAAAAAAAAAACAAAATAAAATGTATACAAAATAACATAAATAAAGTATTCTTCTTATAATAATCTAAAATAATAATCGACCTAAGAAATCAAAGATTCAAAATAGACAAAATAAACTTATATATGTTTCTGTAAAAATTTATTGTTATTTAATTTAATGCGTGTGGAGGAGTACATATAAAAAAAAGTCAAAGATGGACGGTAAAATAAATAATAACATTTTATTTGATTTTTTAAGTATGTATAATATTATGGGTCATCTGTTATTTTTGGAAAAATATAATTATCAAGGACTAAACTCATCCTTAAGAATATATAGGAATAAAAAATTGGAAAATTTCTATATAATAATAAATTGCATTTAAAATGATAAAATAAATTATAAGACTAAAAAAGTGTAATGTTTCCTAAAATTGTGAAACAGAAATAAAACGATAAGTTTCATACAATTCATATGTGTTTTTAGATATATATACACATATATGCATACATCTAATAATTGGTCCAACCATTTAATTTATCTAACTTCAAACGTCAATTATTCTCCTATGTGCACATGTTCTGTATGTATTATAAATACTATATAATATATTATACAAATATAATATATTATAATCATTTTTTTATTAATCATCAAAATGGCCAAGTATCAGGCTCGTCTTACACCTCCATAAATACAATTTAATTTAATTATTCAACGTAATATTTAATATTTACATATGTGATGACATATTCATATAAAAACTATGGTATAAAAAAATTATTTGGTTACATGTATTGATAAAATATTCAAAGAAGTAATATATATGTTCATTAGTAATACTCATAATAATAATTATTATTACTATTAATTTATGCAATGATGATACCTTAATTTGGAGACATTTGTTACTATATAAACAGAATTATTAAACATTAATATTTAGAAAACAAAAAATAGTTTGGAAAAAAAACAAAAAATAAATATTTTAAACTGAAAAAATTAATTATTTAAATGATGATACTTATATATATATATATATATATATAGCTATATATAGTTTGGTATTATAACGAATTTTGGTTTGAAAGTATTATTTTGTAAATAATTAAAAATAAAAAAAAATTATTTAAATCGTTGTACTATTTGTCATGAATTAATACATTCACCATACAACTCTTAACTATAAATAAAACATAAAACTATTACACTTTTCTCCTCACACAATAACCAATAAAAACAAAACATTTTAAAAAATGGCTACGGCGGAGGAGACGGTGAGTGACGGCGGTGACACGGCGGCGAAGTATGTGGTGTGGGAGGAAGTAACGGTGGTTATACCAAACTTTGGAAATGGACCGACGAAGAGAATAGTAAATAAAGTAACCGGTTTTGGTGAACCAAACCGGATTTTAGCCGTAATGGGTCCTTCCGGTTCAGGCAAATCTACACTTCTTGATGCTCTTTCAGGTCATTTCTCTTCTTCTATGTAACTCACACGCTTACACACCAACACGCACGTGTGTGATTTCACATGAAAAATTATATTTTTAAGTTTATTCTTTTGTTTCGTGTTTATATATATATACTGATTTTTTTTTTGTTATTTGTGAAAAATGATGTTTTAAATTTAATTTTAGTTTTGTATACACTGATTTGTTTGCTATTTATTTATGCAAGTTTTGTTAGAATTATATTTATTTAAATTTAATTGTGATTTCATGAAAAAATATATTTTAAGTTTATTCTTTTGTTTCGTGTTTATATATAATGATTTTTTGTTATTTGTGAAAAATGATGTTTTAAATTTAATTTTGGTTTTGTATATACTGATTTTTTTTGTTATTTATTTATGCAAGTTTTGTTTGAATTATATTTATTTAAATTTGATTGTGATTACATCAAAAATAATATTTTAAGTTTATTTTTTTTGTTTCGTGTTTATATATAATGATTTCTTTTTGATATTTGTGAAAAATGATGTTTTAAATTTAGTTTTGGTTTTGTATATACTGATTTTTTTTTGTTATTTATTGATGCAAGTTTTGTTAGAGTAAATTTGAATGATTATTTGTTTTGAAGTTGTAATAGTATAAGAGTAATAAATGAAGTACATATGTTGTCGTATATTTATTATTTATACGCGTGAAAAAAAAAAACTAAAAAAAGAATATGAATTTATGTAAAGTAATACAGTATAAGATCTTATATGGTTTTTGGTATTTAACCTTGCGCAAAATTAAATATTATTTACTAAAAAAATATTTTGAGTTTTGATTATATATTAAATCATAATAAGATAAGATTTCACAAATAAATTTAAAAATTAGTAGGTGTGTATATGTGTGTGTAATTCTTATACATAATTTTTAGAGAGTAATTTCGGAAGAAAATATAAAATATTAATATTGTTTTTAAACTCCAAATACAAAAAAAATTAGAAAATAAATATAAATAAATACTTTTTTGGAAAATACACTTTCCTATATGAAAGGAACGGTGCATACTGTATATATCCCATTTTGGTGATATTAAATCATAAATTGAACTCTGTTAGCTTTGACCAAAACTCATTTTATTTAATTTTTTTTCACTACCAATTTTTCTATTTATATAAAAAACAATTTTTTTAAAAGAATTTCAACCGAAGTTCATATACACGAGAATATTTATGTTACCTATAATTAATAAATATTCTTTATTACGTTGTCACTATATAGTACTACGTTTTTTTAGTTTTGATTGTTTGACAGCTACCTATAATTAATAAATTTTTCCAACTCATACAATTTAATAAAAATGAAATTATATACTATATTATAAATTAAATCTAGGCGATGTACAATTTCTGTAATATTAAAGAAAAACATTATAACATGTTTATATTACATTCCTGATATTTTCTTAGGATTAATTTGAAATTTTTGCGATTTTTCTGTGTTTTTTAAAGTTTATTAAGGTTTAAATTTATTCTACTATATTTAAATAGAATTTAAATACACTAGTCTATAATTTAACCCCCCAAAAAAATTGAAATGTTTGTAACTTATAAAACACTCAAATTAAATGTTTATACCTTTTTTTTTTAACTCGAATTAAATGTTTATATCTAAGTTTAAGTAACTAACAGAATATAACAACTCAATATTAAAAACCAGAAACTACCGGTCCAATCACAATTTAGTATTGCAGCTAATAAACTCGAATCAGATATTTTTTTAATAAATATTTTCATTCACCAAACTAGAATTCAGTAGTACAAAGTACAAAAAAAAATAAAGACAGAAATTAAATAGTCTACTTTAATAAACACATAAAATCAAATGAAATACACTAAATTTAAGAATGCTTTTGCAAAAATAAACTAATTTATTAGTGATTTAACAAAAACATTCTTCTATCTATAATTAATGTATTTTTGAAAATCTCCAAATCAAACCAAAAAATCAAATCAAGCTTTTGCTTATCCTAAAAACTAAAACCAAACCAAACCAAACCAAAAGAAAAAAAATCAAATCAAGCTTTTGTTTATCTTAAAAACAAAACTAAACCAAACCAAACCAAATTAAACCAAACCAAACAAAAAAATCAAATCAAGCTTTTGCTTATCCTAAAAACCAAAACCAAACCAAACCAAACCAAACTAGAATTCAGTAGTACAAAGTACAAAAATAAAAAAAATAAAGACAGAAATTGAATTCTCTAACCTAATAAAAACATAAAATCAAATGAAATACTCTAAATTTAAGAATGTTTTTGCAAAAATAAACTAATTTATTAGTGATTTGACAAAAACACTCTTGTATCTATAATTAATGTATATTTGAAAATCTCCAAATCAAACCAAAAAATCAAATCAAGCTTTTGCTTATCCTAAAAACCAAAACTAAACCAAACCAAACCAAACCAAACCAAACCAAACCAAACCAAACCAAACTAAAAAATCAAATCAAGCTTTTGCTTATCCTAAAAACCAAAACCAAACCAAACCAAACTAAACCAAACCGAACCAAACCACACAAAAAATTAACATTTTTTTTACTAAAACTGAACTATATTACAGGAAGATTAGCAGGTAACGTTGTAATGAGTGGCAAAGTTCTTGTTAATGGCAAAAAGACACGACTTGACTATGGTGCAGCTGTAAGCAAATCTATCTCTCTTCTTCACCTTCTTAAACCCTAAACCCTAAACCCTAAACTCTAAACCCTAAAATCTTACTTTTTCAGGCATATGTGACACAAGAAGATGTGTTACTAGGAACATTAACAGTAAGAGAAACCATATCATACTCATCTCATCTTAGGCTACCATCAAAGCTTACCAGAGAAGAAATCAATGAGCTTGTTGAAGCTACAATCATGGAGATGGGTCTTCAAGAATGTTCAGACAGAACCATTGGAAACTGGCATATGCGTGGTATAAGTGGAGGAGAGAAGAAACGGCTCAGCATTGCACTCGAGGTCTTAACCAAACCGAGTCTTCTCTTCCTCGATGAACCCACCAGTGGTTTAGATAGTGCCTCAGCTTTCTTTGTGGTTCAGATTCTTAGAAACATTGCTAGTAATGGCAAAACTGTTATTTCTTCAATTCATCAACCAAGTGGTGAGGTTTTTGCACTTTTTGATGACCTTCTTTTGTTGTCTGGAGGAGAAACTGTTTACTTCGGCGAAACAAAATCTGCAGCAAAGGTATTAGATTAAGCATTTGCAAGAGTATACATAAGAGGATTTAATGAAATCACCATTTTTATGTTGTTGTTTGGGATTTTGCAGTTCTTTGATGAAGCAGGTTTCCCATGTCCTACAAAACGGAATCCATCTGATCACTTCCTTCGCTGCGTGAACTCCGATTTTGACCATATCGAAGCAACTTTGGTTGAATCTCGGCGAATTCACGTTTGTCTTCTACTCTTGTGTATTCATGAGTTTACGGTACTTACAGCTCTTGATGTCAAGCTTTTCTTCCTCTCTGCAGAATTCTTCTTTCTCTGTTCATCACCTACATGAAGCTCAAAACACATTAGATCCTCTAGATGATCTACCAACAGCAGTAATTAGAACAACACTAGTCAGAAAATACATGTCTTCAGAATATGCAGCAGCTGCAAGAGCAAGAATTCAAGAAATAACATCAATAGTAAGTATTTTAGCCCCTTTAAAAGTTCAAAAACTACAATGTATTGTAACGGAGTCTCTAAATCACATGTAACAGAAGGGATTAGTTACTGAAATAAAGAGAGGAAGCCAAGCAAATTGGTGTAAACAACTCAGAATACTTACTCAGAGATCTTTCATCAACATGTCTAGAGACTTGGGATACTACTGGATACGGATTGCAGTCTACATAGTCTTATCCGTTTGCGTCGGATCGGTCTTCTTCAACGTTGGAAGAGACCATACAAATATCATGACCACTGCAGCTTGCAGTGGATTCGTTGCAGGTTTTATGACATTCATGTCAATTGGAGGGTTTCAATCATTCATTGAAGAAATGAAGGTAAAAATAGCTACAAGGAAATAGATTCTCTTTCTCTTTTCTAATGATCTAATATGGTTTCTTAAAACCAGGTGTTTTCTAGGGAAAGGCTAAATGGATACTATGGGGTTGCAGTATACACTATGTCTAACTTATTCTCCTCGTTACCGTTCGTTATCCTCATGTGTATCTCTACTACCTCAATCACTAACTATATGGTCAAGTTCAAGCCTGGAGCTTCTCATTTTTTCTACACATGTCTAGACCTCATCAGTGCCATTGCAGTTGTTGAGAGTTGCATGATGATGATAGCTTCACTGGTTCCTAATTTCTTAATGGGAGTCATGATAGGAGCTGGCTACATAGTAAGAATGATCTTACCTAAAACCTTTCCTTATATATAGCCAACAGTATTCTAAACCAAAGATCGCTAAATTCTTGTTGCTATAGGGAATTATGGTGATGAGTTCAGGGTTTTTCCGACTATTCCCAGACTTACCTACACTGTTCTGGCGCTACCCAGTGTCCTACATAAACTACGGTGCATGGGCATTACAGGTAACCTAGTTTCTCAACTTTGAAATGTAAATGGATATTGGGAAGTTAGATATCTTAGTGAACATACCTGAGAAATTGCAGGGGGCATTCAAGAATGAGATGATTGGAGTTGAGTATGATTCTCCATTTCCTTTGGCACCAAAAATGAAAGGGGAGATGATTCTTGAAACAATTCTAGGCATAAATCCAACTCGTTCCAAGTGGTTGGATTTAGCTGTTGTGGTGATAATTCTCATTGCGTATAGGTTTCTCTTCTTCGCTATCCTCAAGTTTAAGGAAAAGGTTTTCCCTTTGATTCACATGTTATACACAAAGAGAACTCTGAGGCATATCCAGAAAAGGCCATCTTTCAGGAGAATGACACCTTTCCCTTCCAAGCGACACCACAGTCTTCATCACGCCCTTTCTTCTCAAGAAGGACTTAACTCTCCACTACGTTAGAAGCACGAAGCATTCCTCATGACTACTGGAAAGTAACAAGAGGATCATAAATATATGGCTCAAGAACTTATGCAGAAGGTCCATTTATTTCAATACGTCAGATGTTAATTTCTTCAATCTTGACAAACTGTTTGCTGTCTGTTTCCTGCTAACTGTTGTACAAGAAAAAAATGAAATAGAATCCCACATATGAATGGCCAAAATAACTAAATTACTACGTTATTGCATCGTTTACTTCTTAGAGAGAGTTTATCAGCGAACCAAAGGAAAAATAAATGAATCAAATAAACCATTCTTTCACTAACAATGCTTTGGATAAACATGAACCAAGGGGAAAACTTGTTACCTGAAAGTAAAGAGGTGGCCATTGTTGGATATCACCAGCTAGCAGCCTGCAGAAGGAAAACTTGTAACCTGAAAATAAAGAACTATGAAGGATATAACAAGAGGAGAACTTTTCTTCATGATTCACTTCTTAGCTATTTAGTGCCTTGAGCTGTTCAAGTCAAACCACTTTGATGAGTATATTCCATGGAATCTCCTCTTGTGGCATATAGCTGACAAAGAATCTAATAAAAAAACTAACAATAGTAATCTCCCTAAGGTGAATGCCTATTCAAAAAAGATGGGAGAGACAGAACACAACCAAAGAGAATCTGCAAACTTTAAGAAGGTAATACCAAACAAAATTCTCAAGTTTTTAACCTTTAAAGAAAAACCAGATAAAATTATAGAATCAGTACAAAGTTACATATGAAGAAAAAACTCAACAACAAACAATCTATAACTTTTTTGGCAAATTATGGTTAATCCAATAGGAACAACATCCAATTCTGAATTCCAGTGTTCCCTAGCAAACATGTACAGAAGTTATTTGCTCATTTGCTAATCCTATGGCCGTACCAACTCTCAAATCAACAAAAACTGAACCAATATCTAATTTCGGAAATCTATGTTAACATGTCAAGAATATGGTTGTTGATTTCACCTAACTCTTCTTATCATCAGACCCATTATTTTCTGGTCTACCATTAAATCCATGATATGGAACCTCCCACATAGGTCTTGGGGTTGGACGTTCGCCAAAATCTTCTGGGAAAAATTCAAAATCAGGGCCAAAATTGAACTTCACTACACAGTTTGACTGGTCAGGAAGAGTGTACATAGAAGCAGCAGGGTAGTAACGACCACCATAAAGATCTGTGAAGGCAATGCCCTGACATACACCATTTTTGAAGAACGATATTTCACTACCTGAAACAGAAACCCAAATTAAGCCACGTGAATCACAATTATGATTATCTACTCTCTAACTACATATCTAGATTTTCAAGAGCAGATATGCAACTAACTAAATGCAGAAAAGGAACCACAAGATCACAGACTATACCTGGTATAACTTTAGGGGGTTCCTCTTTAGCATCAGGTGCACATACATATCTCTGCCCTTTATACCACACATAATGAGGTGGCTTTGGCGCGAACGATTCACCATCAGGCAAATTTATGTAAAATCCAATAACATCACCTTCCTTGTATCCTTCCTCAGCATACTTCTCTCTTATAGCCTTGTGTATTTTACAGCCATCAATGTCCCTAAAACCAAAACTATTCCCATCGTATCCTACTGGAGCCTGTAAATCCCCTTTATCAGTTGACCAACCGAGTCGTGTATGACCAGTCTCACCTAAGTGTACAACTTTAATCTCAAAGTACCATGCCCCTTCTATAACTCCTCTTGTAGCTCTCACCATTCTATACCCTTTGCTACTTCCTGCTGTAAGTCTATCTTCACCTATCTCAACTTTCTCAGCTTTGTAAACTTTAGAAAGGCATATGTCCAAGTCCGGAGTGTCGTCACCCTTATCGGGAAACCTTGGAACTGGAGTTATCAATACCTTATCCTCCACCGCCGCTGAGTTCGGTGTGTTGGTTTTGCTCTTCTTCTTTCCCTTACGTGTACTCTTGGTCACCCAAACATTATTGTTTTTCTTCTTCGATTTCGACTTCTTGGCTGCACTCACTACCGGAGTCGTTGCCTCCACGGGCATTGCTTCCGATGGCTGCACTTGCTCTGCCTCTTCCTTCACAGCAAACGGAGTAAGAGAAGCAAGCTGCTTCTGCTTCTTCGGCGGTGGATCATCCTCTTCCTCGCCGTCTACATCGTCCTCCTCCATCACGCTACCGTTTTGGATAGCAACGGATTCCGGTTTCGGAGATTTAGGGTTGTCTGAGGAAGAAGCAGTCGGAGCTTCTTCTGAAAACGAGTCGGACTCAATCTTCAACTCAGATCCAGGTAGAGAAACATCCATAACTACATCTACTTTCTCCAAATTAGCACCGTTTTGGTCCTCGATTACAGCGGCTGACTTCTCCGGCATCGGATTATCCAATCCAGACGGAAATGGTGTTCCGGTAGGTTCATTGGAAAACAAACTCAAACCTTCTGTTTCTTCGCCTTTGGAATTGGATTGAAGAGAATCCATGCTAACAAAGTCTCTTCCGTTGCAGAGAAACAGTGAAGTTATTGTTGAGAAGTTGCAGATTTGGGAGGAAACCAAGAGACGACAAGTATTTGAGAATTAAGAGCAATTAGATTACATGGGCCTTTTAAGGCCCAATAATAAAACTAGGGTTCAAATATAGCCCAAACCCATGTACATAATAATATGAATAAATTTAAAAAATATAAATTATAATAAATAATATTTAAATAAAAAAAACGTTTTAAGAGTGACGTCATTTGTTGTTCTTCCACCACCTCGTTCTAAGTCTAACACTCACTTTCAAATTCCTCTCAAAGCAAAAAGCTTCTTTAAAGTTCCTCTTGGATCAATCGTAGCCTTCGTATTCTTCAGGTTTGTGTCGATCTCTAAATTGCATTGTTCTTGAATTAGAATTTCATCTAAATTAGTCGAAAAGTAACAGTAAATGTTTTGGATTTGAAATCCGAAAAGTTTTGACGAAACCTAGTTATGGAATCGTAGATTTGATCGCTTTGACGTATAAACCCTAGCTTTATGCCTTGGGTGATCTATCTCCTTGCTTTCTATAGTCTTTGATTCAAATTTTAAATTATCAATTTGCCGTTACATAATTTTCCACAGGGAGCTGATTGTAATCATGGAGCGGCTTTTATCTCCTCCTCGTTTGATGATAGTCTCAGATCTTGATCAGACTATGGTAAACCGAAATTTACGACTTCTTTAACCTTTCACAATGGTTGCGTGATATGTAGACGATTTTTGCAGGTTGACCATCATGATCCTAAGGATAAATCTTTGTTGAGGTTCAATTCATTGTGGGAGAACACTTATCGTCATGATTCTCTTCTTGTTTACTCTACTGGAAGAAGTCCAACGACGTACAAAAAACTGAGAACAGAGAAACCATTGTCGACTCCTGATGTTACCATTATGGGTGTAGGAACTGAGATAACATATGGTAACTCCATGGTTCCTGATGATGCTTGGGTTGAAATTTTGAACGAGAAATGGGATAGGGGAATCGTTGTAGAAGAAACCAACAATTTCCCTGAGTTAAAGATTCAGGTACTACCTGCTTAACAAAAGTCTCTATCTATTGGGATAAAATGACCAAAGTGTGATCACTGTATGTAGGCAGAAAAATGTCAGGGGCCACACAAGGTTAGCTTTTTCATTGAAAAGAGTAAGGCTCCAGCAGTTATCAATGAGCTATATCAGCGGCTGGAGAAACGTGGAGTAAGATCATAATATTCTTGTAGCTAACCTGTTTCTCTTACCATCTTGTTCGTTACTTTACAAATTGATTATGGCTTTCTCTTATTTCAGGTGGATATCAAAATAATCTTTAGTGGAGGCGAGGCTTTGGATGTTTTACCAAAGAATGGTGGAAAAGGACAAGCTCTTGCATATCTGCTAAAGAAGCTGAAGACTGAAGGAAAACTACCGGTTAATACTCTCGTTTGTGGCGACTCTGGAAACGACACTGAGCTATTTACCATTCCTGATGTTTACGGTGTCATGGTTGGTTTCTTCACCTTCTCTTCGTTTACTAAAGTTGATTATAGCTCTCTGCATTTTTCATTTCCATTATCTTTTGTTCTCTAGGTAAGCAATTCAATGGAAGAATTGTTGGAGTGGCATGCTGAAAAGGGGAAAGACAATCCAAACATAATCCATGCTAGTGAGAGATGTGCAGGTGGAATTTTACAAGCAATTGGTCACTTTAAGCTCGGTCCAAATCTTTCTCCAAGAGAAGTTTCTGACTTCTTAGAATCCAAGACGGATAATATGAGCCCTAGTCACGAGATAGTGAAATTTTTCTTGTTCTACGAGACATGGAGATTGGGTGAGATTAAAAACTCCGAGACATACATAGCAAGCCTCAAAGCTTCATGTGTGAGTAACCTTTGTTCCCCTTGTGTTCTTCAGAACTATTTGAGACTAATTCTTGTCCAAATTACTTTCAGCACCCGGCAGGAGTCTTTATTCACCCATCTGGTGTTGAAAAATCTCTTAAGGACACCATTGATGAGCTGCAGAAGTATCATGGAGACAAAAAAGAGAAGAAGTTTCTAGTTTGGACAGATCAGGTCCTAGCAACAGAGACTACTCCTGGGACATGGATAGTAAAACTCGATAAATGGGAGCAAACCGGTAAATTTTGATTCTTGAACACACTAAACCAGTCTCATAACAATGAACCATTCCTCTTCTTTGATTCTTGATATTGAATTTGTGAATATCGCAGACGAAGAACGAAATTGCTGCACAACTACTGTAAAATTTTCATCAAAGGTATTGAAATGTAGTAACTTTATAAGTGTTGGTCCAATTTCATGATGATTAAAACGTATTAAAATATGCAGGAAGAGGGTGGATTTATATGGGAACATGTAGAACAAACATGGTCGGAGAAATCTATGGTGAAAGATGACAGCAAGTGGATCATTTAGACACTGACATAAAAGTTTGGTAAAAGTAACTTAATTTCAGTAGAAACATATGATGAGATTCAATCTCTATTGGTTAAATAAAACTTAGAATGTTAAAAAAAATTAATATTTTGTGACTAAGGTAGAGATTTACTTGGTGGTAATCTGAAGAATAATTTGAATGTGAAATGATTGAAAGATTTATATGTAGAGTTCACTAGTCATATAATTTATGGATTATGGTATTTTAAAATTTGAAATATTTATATTTGGTGAAAATAATTTTCAATTATCAAAATGTTTTGATAAAGCCTAAATTGTGATAATGTGTAAATTTTAATAACCGGATTTTTTACTTAAATCTCAAATTTAAACTTTAGATTATGATCTCGTTAGCTCAAATTTGGTTTTTTTTTTAATTTTATTTTGAGATTAGGATTTAATTTGTGATTAGAGTTTATTTTTACTTAAAAAATTATGTTTAGTTAAAAAAACTCAATTATCAAAATTTAACCTTTAAAAAACATTTTGATAGTTATTTCACAAAACGAGAATAATTTATGATTTAAAATATCACAATTTCTAAAATTTATGAAACAATTAGGAAATTTTGTTCAATCATAAAGATAATAAGTAGATCAAATAAAATTTAATAATTAAAAATGTTCAACCAAAGAAAATAACCAGAAATTAAAAAAAAATCATGAGATTTTAAGACATAAAACAGAATCCATGTATGGTTTTAAGGATAAAAAAAAAAAAAACTCAGAATCTGATGAATCCTTTGTCTCTTAAACTCTCTACAGTCTCTTTAATGCTAACCTCCAATGGCACAAACTCAACTCCAAGAGACTCTGCTTTCTCTTTAGACACTTTATATGTTGGAATATACATTCTCTCATCTGCACACCTGCAATATTCAAAATTCAAGAACCCAATTCTTGATTTCATCTTTAACCTAATCAAGAAAACCACCCAAAAAATCAAAAATTAAACTTACTTCTCAGGTAATTGAAAATCAGGATAAAGATCATGTAAAATGTTAACAACTTCAGAATAATGAGCAACTCTCTCTACTAAACAGTATCTTCCATTAGCTGTTGGATTCTCAAACGCTTGAATATGTGCGTTTGCTACATCTGTAACGTTTACCCATCCAAATGTAGCGTTTGGAAACGTTTGTGCTCCTACAAAACATTCCAATTTCAATCTAAAAAAACCCTAAAAAAACAGGAGGAATTACCTAAAATGCCCTAATTCAAGTATTTTTTTGCAAATTTGTCCTTTTTGTAGGGTTTACCAATTATACCCTTGGGTCTATTGTTATGATATTTTTGCAAAAAAAATGGTTGAATGAGAAAATTTTCAAAAAATCAATTATGCAAAATGTCGTAATTGAATACATTTTTGCAAATTTTTCATAAAGTGTGAAAGTATACCACTTATAATGTTGGGTATAATGTTAGGGCATTTTTGAAAAAATACATGATTAGGACATTTTTGCAAAAAAATGTTTGAATGAGGACATTTTTGCAAATAAAAAAAAACAGATCTTGAAATTGAAAAATCGAAATTGAAATCAAAATCAAACCTTTGATTAAGCTAAGTACTGCAGCAGCACTTGTGTTAAGTGTTGGTTGTAACAAAGGACCAATCACCATTGCTGGATTTATAGAAACTAATTGAATATCATTTTCTTTTGAAAATTTCCAAGCTGCGTTTTCTGCTAATGTCTTGGAGAGTACATACCAAAGCTTTTTAAAACCAAAAAAAAACAGAGTATTAGGGTTTATTTAGTTACTTAAAGAACACGTAACCATTTCAAGAACAAGAATCTTTAACTACCTTTGAAGCTCTGCAATAATCAGGATCTGCAAACCAAGTTTCATCAACTACAGTTTCAGGTGTTCTAGGTTGTCCATTGAAAGCAACAGCTGCAATTGATGAAGTTAAAACAACTCTTTTAACAGATGATGTTTTTAAACATGAGTTTAACACATTTATTGTTCCTTTTACTGCTGGATCAAGTAATTCCGCCTGAAAATTCAACACACAAAAAGAATCAAGAATCAAGAATCAAGAATCAAAAATCAAGAATCAAGAATCAAGAATCAAGAATCAAGAATCAAGAATCAAGAATCAAGAATCAAGAATCAAGAATCAAGAACACAAAGCAAAAAGGGGGAATTAAAGATTTCGAATTTTGATTTTGGACCTGAGGATCTTTGACATCATGATAAAATGGTGATGCAGTGTGAAAAACACCTTGACATCCATCAATGGCGGAATCAAATGAACCTTCTTCTAATAAATTTGCTTTGAATAATTTTAGCCTTTCCTCTGCTCCTTCTAATGCAAGCAAATGCTCTGTTTTTCTTGGATCATCTATTCATTTCAAAACCTTTTTTAAATCAGATCTAATCTTGAAATTGAATCTAAATCTCAACATAATGTGTTTGAATTCATTAGATCTTTGATTTAATTTACAGAAATTGGAGAAAATAGAGAAGAAAAAAGACTGACTTGGGTCACGAACAGAGGCTTTAACAGTGTAACCTCTCATGAGAAGAAGCTTGACGATCCATGAAGCAATGTAACCAGAAGCTCCTGTTACACAAACCGTCTTCTCTTCTTCACTGCTCATTGATCTTCTTCTCTGTTCTCTGTTCTTGTCTGAAATCTTCAAAAGAAGTGAGATCTGTTTTAGCTTTACTTTTTCCTCGTTTGTTTTTAGGGTTTCATGCCCGCCTTTTATGGAAGAGTTCGTTAGAGTTTGTTGCCAAGTGTGTGATTCTTATTCATAACCTAATTTAGTAAACAAAAAAACCAATTTTTGACCCAGAAAACCAGAAAAAAACCGGTTTTTTTTTATTTCATTTCATGAGTCTAATCTCCTTTAAGAAGAAAGTACATTGGAGTTTCTTTGTCTAGCTGTAACTGAACTACTGTTTCTAAGCTCCTTTAATGGCGGTCTTGAGCAATTTCCTGTTTGTTGTTTTGTTCTTAGTGTTGTTTCTCTGTGTTTAGACCAATCTCCATTGTTGCTATGGTGATTTTCTTTCAACCTACAAATTAATACTCTTTTCTCTGATTCTGATGGTAATAAACTGTTCTTCTCTGGTTCCTTCTTTAACTTTTTAATCTCTTCTTGTAATCTGCAAACTTCTGCTTGTAAGTTTCGCAATTTCGCATCTGAGTTTGAAGCTTTTCTTCTCCATTTTTCTACCTGTGAGATTCCATTTAAATGTTTCCAAACATTGGTTAAGTTGCAGAGAAGGGAGCTATGGTGTGTTTAAAGAGATGATTTACTTACTGAAGATTGTAGATTTTGGATTTGAGAATCTGAATCTAGTGCGCGATTTTGCCAGAAATCTCTACAAGCTTGAAGTTCCTCCATTTCTTTTCTTACTTGTCCTAACATCTCTTGCATTTGTGACCATTGCTCTGCTTCTCCTCTTACTTCTTCTGCTATCTTCCTCATTACTGCTTTGCAATGTCTAGAACACTCTTTCTTTTCCTCGTGAGCTCTCATTATCTGCAAAGTAAATTCATCTTCAAAAGCTTTTTAAACATGTTTCGAAAGTTTCAAGATGTGCTGCAAAGATCATCAGACCTTATTGTACTTGTCTTGAGCTGGTGTGTCTTGAAGATCAATGAGACTAGCTCCATATTCTCTCTCCATTCTTTCTAACAAAACTCCTTTAGATAATGCCTCCATTTTACTACTTAATGTATCAATCTACAGCAAGAGATTACAATCAAGAAATGCTTAAGGAAACTCGGTTAATTTACAGTGAATTTTGTGTTACTTACATTGCCATTACTGTTTCTTTGATCAGGTAGAGAGTTAGGAGGGACAAAGAAACTAGCTTCTGCCATTTTTTGAATCCCTTTTACAGAAACTTCTTCTGAAATTTCATCAAATTTTTCCAGCTCTCTCCTTAAAACTGAAGCTTGTCTATCAAAATTATGTCTTAAGTTTCTAGCTTCCATGTCCTTAACTTTTGGAGACTTTAACTCGTTTAGTTTCTCAACTAAGTAGCTTATCTCGTCTTCTAGAACCTTGCTCTCACTCTTCCCTTCTGAGATTCTCTGTTTTCCCTAACGTTCACCACATAAAACAACTTTAAACTCGATAACAAGTCATGAACTCAACACAGACAATGAAATTGAGGAACACAGATTTTGCTTACGGAGATAAGAGTATGAACAGCTGATCTCAATGTCCGTTCCATTCGCTTCTTCCTCCTCTCCATCTTCTTTACAGCAATCTCTTTTTCAATTCTTAATAAATTACACTCTGATCTCAACATCTCTGCTTGAAATCTCCACGTCGCCTCCTCCACATCATTAACTAACAACCCACAAATCTCCCTCCCATCTACAACTTTCCCTCTCCTCCTTCCTTCCTCTTCCTCGCCATCATCCACTGGAGATTCCCCTCGATCGAATTCCCTCTCTTGATGAAACAAAACCTCCAATTTCACTCTCTGATCCTTCTTAGAAGAACAAGAAGAAGAAGAAACAGTTGTTTTCCCCTTTGTGACATTTCGTCGAACACTATGTCTACGTGGAAGCTGAAGAATCCTCGGCGTCTGTAAACCCACTTGTGGATATTGCCACTTAGATTTCCTCATCAACGTCGTTGTCGTAGCTTGTCCTTTTCGCTCCATAACCACCAAATTTCAAAAGGATTCCACCTTTTGTCTCTTCTGATGATATAACCTGTCAGAAGAAAGACATCATTATCTCTTAGATGAAGCTTCCATTCTCTCCTTCTCTCTCTTTCTATGTTTGAAAATAACTCTTAGTTACCGTTAGAATCACTCGAAAACTGAAAAGAAAAGAGACAATCTTGAAGAATTCAAAAACGCATCATCAAAAATAGTAATTTTAAGTATCTTTTTTGTATTGGGTTTCTCTAAAAATGTAAACATATATATAATGAATCCGAAGTTTACGATCTTGGGTCTGGTTCTCGAGTAAAGCCTACGGCAAGAGAGAGAGAGAGGAGAGAGAGAAGAGAGAGAAACCTCGTGAAGTGGAGCCATTTTCAAATAAAAGCTGTGTGTGTGTTGTTAATTGTTATTATGTATGGTGTCAAAGTTCGTGAAGAAACCGCTACCTTACTCTTTATTTCTATTTATTTACGTTTATACCCCTACGATTTACAAATAATATCTGTGTAATATAACACTAGTGTATTTTTTATCAAATTCAAATTTATTATATTCAATATAGAAATTTGACTTTGAAAAAATATTATATTGTAATATTACCATTTTACTATTAATATTTTTTAAGTACCCCTAATTTCGTAAACCAGACGGAATCAATATATGAAATTTTTATAGTAAGAAACAAAAAGAATATCTAGTGATTTCAAATTTATCTAATTCAACTTTTTTTATTCTTTTTTTTTTCAACCAATTATTTTTATTCAAAATAACATAAAATTTTATTTTAAAGGAATAATATATTGTAATATTTACCATTTTTCTATTATATTGTTATTAATGTACTGCTGATAAAAACATTATTATAATTATATTTTAAACATTTTTTTAAGTACCCCAATTTCGTAATCCGGACGATATATGAAAAATTTATAGTAAGAAAAGAAATGTATTAGGAGTACTAGTACCAGCATATTTTTTTTAATTGAAATACCAACATAATTTACTATGACTTCTAATTAAAAAATAACCTTAATTTCATAATTCTATAAATTTAGCATTTGGATCTATTTTTTAAAACAAATTTTATAAACATTTCTTTAACACGGTTTAGAAAAAAAAGGACGAACTAATACAAAAAAAAAAATCAAATCAGTTTCCAGTATTGTATTGTCTTTTGAGTTCTGAGAAGAGACTCCATAGATTCAACGACCACAAGTTCTAAGTAATAAAAGATAAAGCATGACACGTGGCATCAACCCATTTGCTCTAAACTCATATTTTGGATAAGGAAACGGATCACATCCCTCAAAATCAACGCTTTTCTCACATCCCTTAACTTCTTAAACACAAATTCACCAACATACACCTCTTAAACCTAACCAGAGACATATCAAAAGAGAGATCACACGTGTGTAACTCAACTTACCAAGCAATGGCGTCGATGACCATGACCTCCTCATTTCTCCCTGCACTCTCAAAGCTTCCAGTAACCACCACCAATGGCCGTACCGGACGAAGCTTAACCGTGGTTAGAGCCTCCACAAGTGAGAACATGACCAGCTTGGAAGTTAATGCTAAGGAGAATAAGAAACAAGAACAAAGTAGCAGCTTAAGAAGGGACCTGGTGTTTACAGCTGCAGCTGCAGCTGTCTGCTCCTTAGCTAAGCTAGCAATGGCGGATGAAGAACCCAAACGAGGAACACCTGAAGCTAAGAAGAAGTATGCTCCTGTCTGTGTCACAATGCCTACGGCTAAGATATGCCGTAACTAAGGACAAACGCCATTACCAACAAAACTACATATCAAGTTCATGTCTCTCTGTATCGGTCCGTAAATTTTCTAAGTTTGGTATGTAACCATATTGATCAAATACTCAAAACCCCTTTTATTAATGCACTTGAATCATCAACTTATGTGAAATCACACCGTAAAACCTGAAGAACTTAGAATCAGCTGCTAAATCAGAAACACTTGTTTCCTACATCCATTATTGTTGCTTAAATCAAACAAACACATGATTTCTCCTTAGTATACAAACTCTCTATTTCTCTGAGATTTTATAAAAGTAAACAGCTAAATGAAATAATGCAGTTGAGTTCAGGAGAAGACAAAACTCATGTACCTCTGCTTTTATCTTTCTTCTTTTGTACATTGAAGTGCAGCTTTAAGTTACGAAGTTTTTTCTGTTACTCTACTCTGTTGGGCTAGGCAATGCTCCCTCCTCTTCCTCGTCGAACTCTTGCTCCACACCTTTGACCTGTAAAAAACGAAGACAGGAGAATTGATTATTCATGATTTCTGGGTTATAGATTGGATTGGTAATAGGAAAAGATAATTTTTGAAGAATTTGTATGATAAATGTTTTGGATTTTGTTATTAGCTTACCTCGGATATATAATGCATAAGCATATTCTCAATTCCTGATTTCAAAGTAACAGATGAACTTGGACAACCGCTACAAGCTCCTTGCATTCGAAGCTTAACTATACCAGTTTCCCTGATCAAATGAAACAGTCTTGATTAAGAGAGAAATTTTAAGCAGAGTTTTGATTTGATGATTGGTAAAAATTCAGGGAAGTAAACTTACGTATCGAATCCTATATACTCAATGTCCCCTCCATCATCTTGAACTGATGGTCGGATTCGGGTCTCCAATAGTTCCTTGATCATTGCTACAGTTTCAGAGTCATCCTGAATCACAGATTAGGTGATGGGGAAGAAACAATCAATACTTGTTTTAGCATTGTTATCAAAATTTTCGAGAACACAACAAGCTATCACTAAACATAAATTCTCAACAAGGAATAGAAAACCATATCTGTCGGACAATAGCGAGTTATCATGTTGTTCATAAAAATGTAAGGATATGAGGAGCACACAGAGAAAGATGTAGCAAGAATTCACCTCGTTAATGACAGTATCCTTGGAAGCTCCAGCTTGTGAGTCCACAAACAAAGGCTGACCAGAGGAGTAGAAGTCCATGATCGCTGCAAAGATTTCAGGTTTGAGGATATCCCATGTAGTATCATCTGATTTTGTTACAGTGACAAAATCTGCCCCAAAGAAAACTCGAACTACACCTGCATCAAGAAAGCAAGCCAAAGTGTTTGAAAACAAGAACCGATCAGATCATATGTATGTAACAAAGACGAAGAGTATACCATCAACCCCAAAAATGGCTTTAGCCAAATGTGAACTCATAGCGGCACGAGCATTAGGGAAATCTGCACTTCCAACTCCCATTACTGGTTTACCAGGATTAAACATCAGAGAAGAAGGGTTTGGTGTTGATTGTACTTGGATAAACATCGTCCTCTTTTGCACTGCACAAACACCAACGAATTTACTTAACTAAACCTTCAAATTCATAATTCTAAATCCAAAATACGCCTCGGAAAACTCGGATTTCTAATCAAATAACGCATCTAAGCAACCAATTTATCAAACAAAGATAGCAATGAACTACAAAATCTAAAATTAACGACCTAAAAACTCCATACCTCCCAGAGAGTTCCATTTCAAGGGAAGAGAAGAAGATCTCAAAGCGACACCAGAATCAAAACTCGTCGGAAAGTGCGTCGCCGCCGAGATAAACAAAGGACGACGTGATACCAAAAGAGCTGAAATCGAACAAACCCTATCTACAGAAAAGATCTCAGAAGCTCTTTGTCGTGTTAGAGAATTCAGCAGCCTTGAAATCCCTTTCATCGCCACACACGTTTATCTATGCTCAAATCAGAAATTAGGGTTTCGTCTCTCTTGGTAACAAAAAAGCTCGTTAACAACGTAATAAATGGTGACCGGAGATTAAAGACTTCTTCTCCCGTTCATCAGCGTATATAGACTCGTCGTATATTTTCTGTATAATATATTAAATATTTAAATAAAAATTTTAAAAACGACCAAAACCTTTTTTTTTTTGAAGAAAAATTAAAATTGTCTAATGGTGAAAAAAAAAAATTGTGTAATATAGTAATTTATAGGGTTGGTACACAAGAAATAAATGAAGTATACAATTATAACTTATAAAAATTCAGATCATCAAAACTTGCTCAAGTCTACATTAATGGAGTCTGATCTATAACCTCTTAAAACTTCATCTTCAAGACAGCAAATCTTTCAGGCAAGATCCGCAGGCATCTCTCTGATTCGTGTACCATAATACCGTTCAATATCTCGAAGAATCTTCATATCAGAACTCTTCACAAAGTTAATCGCAACACCCTAAAAATCACCATTTTTTTCAGTACATGACACAGTTTTGCAGGTAAAACAGAACAAGAACAGAGTTTAACTTACCTCACGACCAAA
Source organism: Aethionema arabicum (assembly GCA_000411095.1). Classification (NCBI taxonomy): domain Eukaryota; kingdom Viridiplantae; phylum Streptophyta; class Magnoliopsida; order Brassicales; family Brassicaceae; genus Aethionema; species Aethionema arabicum. Next base: position 92,715 of record KE151849.1, on the reverse strand, counting down.
CCGACCAGCTCGTCCAATACGATGAATATAAAGCTCAGGATTGTTTGGTATATCATAGTTTATAACATGAGAAACTGTTTGAACATCAATCCCTCTTGCCCATACATCTGAAGTTATCAAAACTCGGCTTTTAAATGATCGAAATTGATTCATTATTTCATCTCTTTCCTTTTGACGTTTATCACCATGCATTGATGAAACTATGAAATTACTATTCCTCATCTTCTCCGTAAGCCAATCCACCTTTTTTTATTTACAAAGATTAAGCTTTAAAAATCATCAACATAAGCTTTAAGAACAGTAAAGAGGACATTTTTTAGTTACCTTTTGTTTTGTGTTGCAGAAGATTATAGCTTGATTGATTATAAGCCTACCGTATAGATCACAAAGTGTATCGAATTTCCATTCTTCTTTCCCAACATCAACGAAATATTGTTTAATTCCCTGAAAATGGTCCATTGAAAGATTGAAATTGAGATCACATAACCCTAAAACTTTAGTATAAATGGGAGTAAACAGCTTACTTCAAGAGTTAGCTCGTCACGCTTCACAAGTATTCTCACAGGATCTGTCATAAACTTGTTTGTCATCTCCAATATCTCTTGTGGAAGAGTAGCAGAAATCAAACAAACCTATAAACACTCTACAATCATTAGCTAGAACAATTTGCAACACGTTAGAGTTACTTAAACAAGCACCAAACCACCAATTCAAGAACCAAGAAAGTGCAAGTGGCAAAACATGTCAAGAAATTAGGATTTAGTGATGAGATTGGACCTGAATATCGTGTGGAAGAGATCTATAAACATCGTAAATCTGGTCTTTTAACCCTCTACTTAGCATTTCATCTGATTCATCAAGGATCAAAAGTTTAACAGCTTTGGTTTGTAGACTTCCTCTCTTTATCATATCGTAGACTCGACCTGGTGTTCCAGATACAGCATGAACACCACGTTCCAGCTTCTTGATGTCTTCTCCTATGCTCTTTCCACCAATGCAGGCATGTGCTTGAATATTGGTATGTACTCCAATGGCTTGTATTGTCTTCTCTGTTTGTGAAGCTAGCTCCCTTGAAGGAGACAATACCAAGGCCTGAACCCTAAAATCCATTACATGAAATCGATTTAGTAACCCTAATTTGCAATATCATTCTTCAAATCAGAGAGGAAATTCCCAATTGTAATGAAGCAAAATTAGGGTTTATGTTTTCAATTTCAGGAGAAGAGCACTTACTTTCTAGACGAGATGTTGACGATTTGACAGACGGAGATGGAAATCATGGAGGTCTTACCAGTTCCAGATTGAGCTTGAGCTATAACGTCACGCCCTTTGAGAATCGGCATTACTGCTCTCTGTTGAATCTCTGAGGGTTTCTTGAAACCATAATCGTAGACGCCGCGAAGAACTTTATCATTAATTCCCATGTCATCGAAACTCGTGATGGGTTTGACCCCTGCGGTTGTTTCGAAAACCAGCTTCTCATCAACTAGGGCTCCTCCGTTCTTCCGGCTGCTTCCTTTCGCTGCCGCCATAAGTCTACTTTATTCTCCAACTGAATTTAACTCTCTCTTCTAAAGTTTCTACTGAAATCAAGAGAATTTATGAAGATTTTGTCAGTGAAAACTCAATCTACTCGATCAGAACTATGAATCGAATCCTTCATACAGCAGAAATCAAATTTCCAAATTCCAAAACTTGAAGACGACAAGGGTTTTTATGGGTTTTTCTAAAGCAATAAAACGGCGTCGGTTTGATTTGGAATATTTCCTTTTTTTTTTATTAGGGAAATGGTAAAAAAAAAATCCTCTATAACCGGTTATGTAGTTTGACTCTCGGTTGAACCGGTGTTTGACTCTCGGTTTGACCGGTTAGTAGAAAACCAATTTTTTTTGTTGTTATAACATAAAAAAAACGTTGGATCTAAGAAACTCTCTCCGCCGCGAAAAAAGTGGGAGAGAGATGAAGAAATCAGTCGGAGCTGAGAAGAAGCGTGTTAAACGATCATCGGGGTCTGCTTCTACCTCTGTGAAAGATTCCGGTTCCGGTACTCCACCTACGGTTTGCTTTCTTCTCTAGTTCTTTCCGTCTTTTACAATCTCGATTTTGTTTTAGGTTACATTTCAATCTTCTTTTGATCTGTTCAATGTATTGGTCATATCTGTGAATTGAGCATAAAACCTCTGAATTGAGATTTCATAGATTAGTGAAACTCTATTTGCAATGCTTATTGTGTTTGGTATATGCTGAATTGTACATCAATGCGTAGATTTTTGTGAATATCTGCTCACGTAAGTTTGCGTGTTACTGTGATTTCCTCTTTGTTTACTGTGATTTGGAGATTGCTAGAATGTTAACTGATTCACTTCTATGGCAAAATTTGGATTCTATTGAATTAAAATTGCTGAATCCTATTTGGTTATGCATTGCTTTCTCTGTCAACTCATAGTTATGGTATTCCAACACCGATGCTATCTTCTTCTGATTTTCATTTGCTAGAAGCGAGCTGCGAAGAAAGATAGGTTTCAGTTGTTTGCTGAGAAAGTCAGAGACAATAAAGAATTGGAGTCCAGATGGGCTGTGTTGCAGGAAACTCGAGTGGAATACTTTAGAGGAAAGGATTTTGTAAAGTTCATGAAAAATCAGGAACATGTGAAAGAGATCCTGGAAGAAGATAAAGACCTTGATACAGAAGATATTGCTAATATTTTGTTGAGGAAGAATCTTTTGGTTCGCTGTGATCGTGTTGTAAAGACTCTTCGTCCTGGGAAGAGAAAACTCTCTACCTGGCCAGCCCATCTAGAAATTTTCCTTGTAAGTTGACTCCCACTGGTCAAATGCGTGCTATTCTTCTTTTAATTTCTGGTGAAAGTTTTTCAATAATCTAATGATAATACGAAGTTTCATGATAATATCAAGTTTGATGATTTCAAAACCAGAGTAAATTGGGTGAAATACATCTCATGTATTTTCAAGAATAGATTTCTCTTCAATTTTACCTGAAGTTGCATGTATTAAGACTGCTTTAGACTCTTCTACCGAGTCTTGAATCTAGAACTACCACTCATCTTCTGCGATTTTAATCTCCCTTACCCTGCAGTTGATTTAGCCTTTTTAGTATCATGGACTTTGCTTATTAGTTGTGGCTATTTTTCAGTTCTTTGTGAGAGTAAATTAGGTGGAAGCAACTCCAATTGTTTCATTGCTTTGATAATCTCTCTCTCTTTAATGCAGGAAGATCAAGCTTTCTCCGAAACAGATGCTTTCTTCGCATGGACATTTGAAAAACGGCATCCTCTCTGGCAAACACTTTTATCGTTCTTCTGGCCGGTCTTAACTCTCGCAATTTGTTTGTTTCCTGTGTATCCACACCGCTGCAAACTAATTGTTCTCTATTCATGTGCGGGCGTTCTTTTGATGATACTCACCGTACTTTTGGGTACGTTCTATTTTCTTTTAAACTACTTCCATTATATAAGACTCGATCACTGTAGCTACACTTGAGATTAAACAACAGCAGCAAAGATTTTAGATCTGCTAGTGAATCTCTTTCTGTAGCAAAGATGATTTTTTTAGTAAAATTACTCATGATATATATCGAATAGACTGTTGAAAAACCCTGAAATTTTTTGCAGTGAGAGCAGTTGTATTTGGAACAATGTGGATTCTTTTAGGAAAACGTGTCTGGATCTTCCCCAACATTCTTGCAGAGGAAGCTACATTGAAAGAACTGTTCCGTTTCTGGCCAATCAAAGACGACGAAGAAGCCCCTAAATGGACCTCAAGACTTTTCTATGCAGCAGTAGCTGCTGTCGTCGTCTTGCTTCTCAGACGACATGCCCCTGATGAAGCTGCCCGGGCCAGGTAATATCAAATTATCCCCAAACTCATGAAACTAACACTTGCCCGCTAGGGCTGGAAAAAAAACCGGAACCAAAGAACCGAACCAAAAAAGGGGTTTGGTTCCGGTTCCAGTGAAAAGTACATATTGGATCTTGAACTCGGGATCCATGGATATTGGATAGTAACCGGATTCAAACTGATATCCATTGGGTACCCGAAACTAACCGTAACTTCGTTTTTTCGGGTATTTTTTTGGTTTTTCGCGTCTTTTTTGGTTTTTTGTTTTTTTGGATATTTTTTGGATTTTCTTGTTAAAGTATCCGAGCCGGAACCGAACTGGAACCGAAACCGGAACTGAACCAAAATCTGTAAAGATCCTATTGGATCGTATAGTTGTGGAACCGAAAAACTGAAAGTACTGAACTGAACCCGAATGGATACCGGAATGCCCCGGCCTACCACAATAAGTGTGTATCTATGTGGTTTCTAACTGTAATCATCTGTTTGATTATATCAGGTACCATAAAAGAATGTCTAACATCATCGACGACGTCTTAGAATGGTCACCGACGCTAGCTCTCTCCGGTATGATGGATAAACAGCAACAACCTATGAACAACATTACAGAGGAAGGAGGAGGAGGAAACACAACAGAATCTGAACAAACGGTTTTACATGAAGAGGGTGATGTAGAAGAAGAAGATGGTGCAGAAGATGAACAACATCAAAACAACGAAGAAACTTAAAAGATTTGATGACATATTATAATACATGTGTTACTTTGACACATTATAAAGCAGTTTAGAAGCTACAGAGACAAGTAGACGAAGAAGAAGAAGAGAGAGTGAGAAAAAAGTTGATTGTAATTTGTAACTACAAATCAACTTAAACCACATATCAGATGAAAAAAATCTTACAAGTTTCAAAAGATTTCTTGGGTTTTGCTTTGTTTTTGTTGCTTTATTTATTGCTAGTTTCAATGATATAGCAGCATCTAAAACTCTTCATTTAGTTCAATTTTGTTGTCACTGATTTGTATAAATCAACAAATTTTAGAGAAAAAAATATATATAATTAATGAATTAAACGTATAAAACTAGTTATTCTAACAAAGATTTACTATTTACATTAATAATATAAGAGAAATTTCAAAAATGTCATAATCCACTTCCATTTTCTAAATTATTAGTTTTTCCAAAAATACCCTTTATCTGTAATGACAGCGTATTTTTACAAAAAGAAAATATTTTGAATTAGAGTATTTTAGAAAATACCCTACCCTAATTATGATATTGACTAAATTATTCGTTTGTTCCAAAAATACCCTTATCTATAATGACAGTGTATTTTTATAAAAAAAAAAAGAACATTTGTTATGGCATTTTAGAAAATACCCTAATTACGATATTGGTTAAATTAGCTGTTTCATAAAATAAAATTAATCAAAAAAATATAAACCTAGCAGGACTGACCAAAAACAAAAATAAAGTAGAATAAACCTATGTAAAATACCCAAAAAAGGGTAATTAAATTAAATATTGTGTAAGAAAATACTTGAACCGGGCCGAATTTAACCATCTTTATTTCGAATTAGGCACTTAATGGGCTTTTTCGATTAATAAACAGGCCCATAATATATTTATTTGTGGGGGATAGTAGAACCTAGGATTCGTGAAAAGTTACATCAACTTAGATATAATCGTACGATAAGCTTTATCTTTGATTAGTTGATTATATTAGGCAAAGTAATTAAATATTGTACTGTTTTTTTATTATAACGATTTTTTTTATTAAATTAAATTTGGTACGACGTTTATTTAATAATACCAAAGACCAGAAGAAAAAAAACGAAAAAAAAGGAGAAAAACAAATAAAAAGACGTTAATGGACTCAAATCAAATCCTCATTCCAATGTACTACTAATTAATGTTGTTTAGCTTTACTTAATTGAGGTTTTTGTTTGTACGTGTGTGGTTACATACGCACGTGCCAAATCTTATTTTTTTCATTAACTTATACGGCTATGTATACTTTTTTTTACTTTTAATTATAAAATTATCTTAATTACTATTTTATATTTAAAAAAAAAATTATATAAACCACCATTCGATAACATTTGTAAACAAAAGTTATAGAAAACTCGAAAACGTAATTTTTTTTAACCGTATAACTATCGTAATTTATATTACTATATTTCTCTATCTTCTTATATGAGGTTATATTTGATAAACATATATTTTATAAGTATTTTTTATATAATTTATGATTTTAGTTAGCGTAAGAATATTGACATTTTGTGCTCATTAGTTATTTTTAAAATGTGTATATAATAAAGTTATTTAAAAAAAAGTCATGATAATTATAGATATTATATAAATGATGATTAAAAAACCAAAGTATTTTTTCTAAAACGTGTAAAAATGATAATTTTCACAAAAAAAATATTTTTAAATTTTTTTTGTTGTAAATTAATAAAAAAAAAGGGAGGTAAGTAGCATAGAAAGGAATAAATAATGAATAGGTGTACATTACTATGATTTCAATCATGAGAAAGGTACGTCCTCATGTCATGATTTTATCCACATTAATTTCAATTTTTACATCAATATAAAAATAAATCTAAATTCTACTCCATAATATAAGGGATTAATAAATATTAATTATTAATTTTAGTAGTATTTAAAAGAGAAAGTGGAAGAAGAAAAAAGAAAAAAAAGAGAAAAATGATGAAAAAAGCCGCACGAGTCATTTGCTTTCATTGGATTCCCTTTGCAGATGTTATCATCTGCTCCGACACTTTGGCCATATATCAATTTTATGTATTTTAAAATAATTAAATAATGTATATATATTNAATGTATATATATTTATAATAAATAATATTTATATACTAATCTATAAATATTGTAAATATAAGAGACAAAAAGAAAATATTGTAAATACTTTCGTTATGTTTCTTTTGCTTCTACTTACAATTTTATATAATTATCTTATATTACAATATTTTTTTTTAAATCGAATTTCTTAAATTTATTTTTAAATATAGATTTATGTAGTACCTTGATTTTATAAAAATATATGTAAAATTTGAATTTTTTGAATTCATTACCCATCAATCATATATTTTCTTTATTACAAAATTTTAAATTTCAATTTTATATAACTTTAAATATATCTAACTATAAAAACGGTTGAATTTTTTTCAACTTTGGATTATATCCAAAACTTTTACATATGGAGTGTTTTTTCTAGTCAATTATTACTTTTTGGTAACGATTAATTACATGTTTTTAACTAATATAAGAAACTTTTTATTTTTCAATTGAGCCCATTAATATTTAATTATGTAATGATATTATACATAACATAAAGTCTTAGTTCATTACTAAAATTACAAATCCTGTAAATTATCAAGATAACATCAATTTTACACAAAACAAAACAAATTACAAAAAAAAAAATTGGATATTTATTAAATTATACCCTACAACAAATTCAAACTCCATAATTCATAAATTAAACCCTAAACTAAAAACAATCCAAAAATCAAAACATCACACTAAAATCTTATTATTTATTATATCGAATTCAAATTCAAACTTTGTTTCGATAAAGAAAAAGAAAATCAATCCAAAACCTAAAAAAAAAAACTATGAATCTAACGGTCCATAATTTCATAAAACAAAAAAAAATATAACTTTGAATATTACATATAAAAAAACAAGAAAACAAAAAAAAAACAAAACAAAACCCTAATGATTATAAACTAATAAATATAATAAAGTATACTATGTAATTAAACCTTATAATATAACAAACCGGCTAAACCAGCTAAATCGGTTAAACCAGCTAAACCGGTTAAATAAGTGTGGTTTCAGCGTTTCTAGATTTGAAAGCAAGAAGAAAAAAGAGTTCAATATCAGGAGAAGCAAAGAAAGCAATTTGTCTTCGTCTTAATGTTGTGTTTTCTGTTACTTTTTGCTTTTTAGGCGCCGGTGGACAGCTCAGCATCTCCGGTATTCTTGACTTTTCCGGTGTACAAAAACCGCCGCTAGCTGACGGCGAAGATGACGTAAGCGTAGTGGAAGTGACGTCACTGTTGAGAGTAGATGGAGATGGATTCTTGAATTGGGTTCTTGTTCTTGATTTTTCCGGTGTACAAAATCCGCCGCTGGTTGACGGCGAAGATGACGTAAGCGTAGTGGAAGTGACGTCATTGTTGAGAGTAGATGGAGATGGATTCTTGAATTGAGTTCTTGTTCTTGTTTTTGGTTTTTTTGGTTTCTTGATTGTTCTTGATGCCATTTTTGTGAGATAGAGAGAGAAAGAAAGTTTCATGAATAATATATATAATATAAATCGTAGTGGGAATTTTTTACTTTAAAGTTTTAAAGTTAAATAATTTTGACTGATAAAAGTTTTTGTTTAATAAATTATAAAAAGATAAATAAATAAAAAAGAAAGAGATTGGTTGATTTTTCGGAAATTAAAAAAAAAGGTTTGCTTTTTGGTGGAGTTGGTGAATTTTTATTTTTTTACATAATAAATATTAATATTGTTATTACTAGATTTAGTTAAATGACTGGATATAGTTACAATATTTCGGTTTGTTACGTTATATGAAAATAATTAATTGACGATTTTTTATACAAAATTTCCTTAATTTCTTTCATTATAGTTGATTTTAATATGAAAATATTCCGAATATTATAGTTTTGAGACTAGTTTTTGGTTTATATATAAATTTTATAAATTTTTTATTTCTGAACCTTGGATATAAAAAATGTTACAGTTTAATTAAAATTATAACAATTAAGATCTAAAAATGGATGTAAGATATTATGCTAAAAATGGGAAAGAAAATTACTATAAATAGAGGTCTCAAGACAAGATCATCTCACATTTTTATAATTAATACTCCCTTCGTATCAAAAAGATTGATGTTTTGGTTTTGTTTATTTGTTTCAAAAAGATTGATTTTTTAGAATTTTTTTAATTTAATGTAATTAAAATAATTCAAAATTTTTGTAAACACCCAATAATCTACCAACAGTATTAATTGTTTTTAAATTTACGATGCTACTATATTATTTAAAAATAATTAAAAAACCAATAATTAATACATAATTAATGTTTCTTAATATGTGTAAAAAGATGTAAAACATCAATCTTTTTTATACGGAGGAAGTATATATTATTAGTCAAGGGGAGGGTTATATACTACTGATTATATATATATTTAACCATAAGATTGTTTTTTATTTATGGAAAAGAGAAAATGTAGAACATAAGCAAAATATTAACATACTGATAATTATTTAAAATTATAAATACAAATATTAATGTAGACACTGTTTGATTTTTTTTTACTTCAGACACTGTTTGATTTAAGTGAACATTCAAATAATATTTAACCTTTTACATCTTTTCATTTTAAATATTTGTTGATTTACAATTTGAATTTTTCTTTTTGAAAAAAAATAACGAAAAGGGGTAATAATGTAAAGGGATCTTCTAACATAGGATTCACTGTGCACTGTTTACACACCTACTCACTAAACTTAGATTCTCTCACATGTCTATATTCCATATATTATATATAATATGTGTGTATATATATATATATATATATATTTCTTACAAATTTCAAACAAATTATATGTATGTTCACATACATATTTTCTTATTTTTTTCGAAGTTTTGTTTGTATGTTTAACGCATACGAGATCTTTAATATTGTTATTAACACAAATAAGATATTTGTAAAAAAACAATATCTATCGTCACTATCATTATCGAATGATTATATGAATGTTATTTGAATATGTTTTGTCAGGAAAAAAAAGGAATATGTTTTGATGAAAGATAAATACATAATGTTTAACTATATACGTAGATAATTGTTTTTGGTGATTATATAGATATATATATGATGTGTAATATTTGTGAATTTAGATTAAATATTTATTAGTGTAAATTAATGTTAGTCTTTATTATGTATAGCCTCATATATCAGATATTGCAAATATATAAAACTTTACAAATTTCTTCAACTTATTTGTAAAGTAAAAATGCCAAAAAATGTGAAATAAAAAAATCGAATAATTACCATAAATTATTAGTACATATAACAAAACATTATTGATACAAAATTCATCAATGTTACAAAACAATTTAACATTTCAAAACCCCCCAAAAAAAAAAAAAAAAATCTATATCTAAGTTTAACACAAGAAATAATGATACAACTCTCTCAAACACACACTCCATTTCACCTGCACACAACACAAAAAAAAAAACACAAACACAAAACTGCTTTGTTAAGTCACATAAACATCATCACTTACTTTAAACAAACATCTGATTCAGAAGCACAAATCAATCCCAGCTTTTTAATGGTGTTCTTTATACAATCCAGTATTCAAATTTTTCGCAAAGAAGATGAATGAATCTGAAGAAAGTAAGTACCTTTGTGTGTTTGCTTCAGCTACCTTCAAATCAAAGCTACTTTTCACTACTCATTTTATGTTCATGTATACTTCTCTGTAGGAGTTTAAAAAACCAAATATGATCTCTGTGTTCACTAGTTATCGCCAAAAGACATTGATTGGCTTAGTACTGTTTTAATCCGAATCTGCAAAACAAACACAGATTGAGTTTAACAATGAAGTAAAAAAAAGTGAAAACTAATCATGAACTGTTTTTTATAAAGACCTTAACATCAAGGCAAGGATCATTGACCATGTTCTTTAACTGTGGGATTATACCGGAGTTTCGCAGTTTCAAATGTCGATCAACCGCACCTGGACTCGAAGGAGTAATGAGGTTTATGATGGTCCAGACCGTAGCTAACCGTAAATCACTTTCATTACTTTGTAAAAATTGAGACATGAAGTGGTCTGATTCAGGTTTTGATTGAGGAAAGAGTTGATGCATTACTGCTTCTTTGTGAAACTCAGTTCCACTCGCGACGTTTGTGAGTACATACATTCCCTGCAAAGCTAATTCATATCAGAGATTTTAACCAACATAACATGTGTTATGTAATGACATATCACATACCTGTATTGCCATTGGAGCTTGTGGAGTTTTCCTTAATTGTCTTCCTACAGTATCTAAGATAAGACTATCTTCATCAAATACAAACTCAATAGAGCTTATACATCCGTTGATAAGATTGCGGAGGAGAGCTAAAGCTTGTTCTTGAACTGGAGGCTCAGGATCTGAAGATATGAGTATATTGTTAAATTTGATAAGTTTTTATGATATGAGGACTACTTTTGTAAGATGATTACCACTGATAAGAGATGCAAATCCTGGAGCTTTGAAGTCTGAATAAAAGATTTCTTTACGTTTATTGTCTGCAAGGAACATGAGGTTCCTTAAAGCTCGTAAAGCGTTACATCTAGTGGTTGGATCCATTGATTTTGATAACTCAATAAGTTGTTTTATGCCTCCATATTCTATAAATGTTGACTTAGGTGATGAAAAATCCAATACTATATTGCTAAGAGCACTAAGAACTGCAATCTGGTAAAGAAACATACATCAAACAATGAAGAAAATATCTAAATATGTTCTGCAGATTAAGTAATGGTTTTTACCTGGACAGAATATGATGGATCATGTAATAACTGGACCAAGGGAAGCATAACATTTTCGGTTGTGAAACGACCTGCACTCAAATTCTAAATGGCATATCTCAGGGCTTACCACTCAATTCAAGCAGCTGAATACTATAAAGATCCCAAATTCATTTTACAAACCTTGATTGAACGAGCAGCGTTTCTAAAGCAAACACAAGCCGCAGTTCTTACATCAGGACTTTTGTGTCTGAGTGTATCTATCACCAATTCTGAAACCTAGTAGAAGGTAAAGACATTAACAGGTTTTAGTACAAAATAATAGTTCAAAGTACTTGGACAAGCAAGAGACTCATACCTGCGACGACAAGAAGCTACACCTGCAATCTTCAAGTTTTGAGCACAATTCAGCAAGAGACAACAGCAAACCCTGAAGACGTCTAGGTTGCTGTTCACATGCCTTTAAGTTATCAAGAATTTTATCGATTGCATTTGCCTCATAAGCTAACTTTTGTAGATCTTCCTTTTCAGCAATCAGACAAGATAAACCCAAAGCAGCATCATCTCCACATTGACCAGGATCATTAAGAAGTTCAAGTAAAGTGTTTATCAATCTTGATTTGGTTCCCATGTCTAGGAAATACGATGGTGAAGTGTTATATATTACAACTAAACACAGAACAGAAAGCAACCTTGTCCTAGGATACCTATCCTTTGTTAATTCAGTTACAAAATTCAAACATTTCCCACTTTCCAGTCCAACAAATTTCGAAATAGCGTCAGGGTTGTTCTTCAAAACTGTAGCTAAAGATTCAAGACAAGCATCTCTTTGGCTTAAAGAACCATCAAGAAGACTAACAAGCTTCTCAAGAACACCAGCATCGCAAAGAAGTTGTTGCTCTACATTTGTTCCACAAGCATGAGCAATAATGCTTGCACCAAGTCCACTTACATTCTCGTTCTCGCTGTTTAACAATGAGAAAAGAAACTCCATGTTTTTCTCTTGAAGGAAATCATACTTTGGAGCTAGATTGGATTGAAATATCATTCTTAATGATCGAGCTCCCGCATCAACTACCTGAAAAATCGAAACAAATACATTGCTGTGATAACGAAATCGAGTTAAGAGATAAGGGAAACATCAAGAATCCACCAAATTACACCTAATTTCAATACTAATGCTATAAACTCATAACAAATTTTCCTTAAACTCAGAAGCTTTTACACAAATCTATCAATGGCAGCAATGTAATCCGTCAGGGCAATTCCAAAAGCTACAAATATGAAATACTAACGACTATATATGAAAAGAGTTAACCCCAGAAATCGAAACCCTACACTCTTCTCTAAATTCAATGTCATTCAAATCTGAGAATTTCAATGGACTATAAAGTCAATAAACCTAATCCACCTTGTCATCAGGTTTAGTAAGGAGACGTAAGAGATGAGGAAAAGCTCCAGCATCAAGAACAGCTTGAACACCGGCTTCAAAGCCACAAGCGAAACTCCCAAGGGCAGCCGCAGACTGTACAAGAATATTATTGATACTATTGCAGCATAAATTGGAATCATCTGCATCCGCTAAGGCAGCAGCTATGGCAGGAATAGCTCCAAGTTTTAGAAACGAGAGTTTTTTTGTACGATTTCCAATGATCTGGTTTTTGACCTCGCGAAGGGCCTTAAGCTTGACTTCAGGGTCAGAAGAAGCAAGACGAGAAAATACATCGGCTAAACGATTACCGGAGGAGGAAGAGACGGTGGATGTTGAGGTTGTGGTGGTGGTAGGCATGGCGGAGATTAAGTTTCTCCGGGAAGAAGAGGAACCGCTAAAAAAGCTTCTTTGAAGCTCTTGAGATTGGAAAAGAATGGCAGAGGAGTCCCGTAAAGGTTTCTCTACTTTTTATTTTCTTTTTCTTTTTTTATTATCTTTAATATTTATTTAATTTTTTATTTTTATAAAAAAAAAAAAACCAAAAAACAAGAGTAGCCAATAACTTCAATTAAGAGATTTTCTAAACTTAGGCTATTATAAATTTTAGTTATGTATATTATTTAAATAATTAGGAAATTTCAGATCCCATTTTACCGATTATATTTTTTGAATAATTTTACTAAATTCACATGTATTTTGATTAAATCATTGCAATAACAATAGTTTTGTATTGTATACAATAACAAAATAATTATAATATCATAATTACTAATATTCTCCATTATAATTACTAATTAAAATACCCTAATCCCTCTCTTTTTTAAATCACTAATCCCTCTTTTATATAACGTTTTTTTAGAGGAAGCACGTATACTAATAAAATAGTTAAAATAACAAAAATAATTTATTTTAAGGTATTATAATATTTCATATATTGAGTTCTAGAATTTTAAAAAATAAATTTGCTAAATAAGAACAAAATTTTTTAAAAAATTAAAAAAAAATACTTTATTTACTTACCATCTTATGGTTTCTATTTTGATATTAAACTCAACAATTTAAAACAATAAATAAAAATTCAAATATCTAATTTTTTTAATGAGATCATTTAATTAATTAAAAAAAGTTATATATACATAGTATTTTTATAACTATCTCAATATAATTTTTTCTAGTAATTACTTATTTTATAAATTAATCATCCCCCAATTTTATTTAATTACATCTCAAAATTTTTAAAAAATCCCCTAAAAATCCTCAGCTCCTGAGAAAAGACCAAGGCCCTGTTCCTGTCCCAATCCTGTTTCATCACACAAACTAAACCTAATAAGCTTCACAAAATCTTACAATAAACAAAACAAAAAAAAGTACCAAAATTTAAATCAATTTTACCGCCAAAATCCAACAGCTGCTCTTAAACTCATGTAAATTGTAAGACCAAACCAAAGTCCAATAAACCCATAAATTGATGATAAAAAAAGCAAACACAAGATACTTATAATAGCCACCATTACTAAAGAAGCTGCTGCATAACCAAAATCTGAAGCTCCAAAGTTAACACCATCAAACACAAATGCTAAAGCATTAATGGGTTGTGTTCCTGCAACAAACTTTTTAACACAACAAGAACAAAAGTAGTGAGTTTTTAAACCCCTAAAAAGTCCTAAAACTTGGGTCTAATTTTGAGTTTTAAGTTAGTTTTACCGGCAGTCCTATACTGATCAAGTGTAGTACTTTATCGTCTTTTGTGAACAGTCTTGCCCCGAAATGTAGTCCTGTTCCTAGTATAACCGCGAGTAGAACACCAAGAACTAATCCTAACTATACACAAAAATTGTTCTTTTGGTTAAAAATTGATCAAAAGATCTAAAAAAGTAAGATCTTTAAGCTTAAGTAGGCATAAGATCAATAAAGCTAAGATCTTTCGGTATGTTTCTTCTCTTTAACCGCGAGTAGAACACCAAGAACTACTCCTAACTATACACAAGAATTCTCCTTTTAGTTCAAAACTGATCAAGAGATCTATAAAAGTAAGATCTTTATGCTTAAGTAGACATAAGATCGATAAAGCTAAGATCTTTCGGTATGTTTCTTCTCTTAACCGTGAGTATAACACCAAGTACTAATCCTAACTATACACAAGAATTGTTCTTTTAGTTAAAAACTGATCAAGAGATCTAACAAAGTAAGATCTTTAAGCCTAACTAGGCATAAGATTAATAAAGCTAAGATCTTTCGGTATGTTTCTTCTCTTAACCCCGAGTAGAACACCAAGAACTAAGCCTAGCTATACACAAGAATTCTTATTTTAGTCAAAAAATGATTAAGAAATCTAAAAAAGTAAGATCTTTAAACCTAAGTAGATATAAGATCGATAAAGCTAAGATCTTTCGATATGTTTCTTCTCTTTAACCGCAAGTAGAACACCAAGAACTAATCCGAGCTATACACAAGAATTGTTCTTTCAGACGTAAAATCTATAAAAGATAAGATCTGTAGGTCCTAAGTAGACAAAATCTACAAAAGATAAGATCTTTAGGTCCTAAGTAGACAAAATCTACAAAAGATAGGATCTTTAGGTCCTAAGTAGACATAAGATTTCTAAAGGTAAGAACTTTAGGTCCTAAGTAGACATGAGAATGTACCTGCAAAACACGAGTAGCAGTAGCTGCAGCTCTTTTGTAATCTTTTTTCGCAAATGCGCTTGCGAGTATTGCCTTCAAGAACCATTAACTAATTAATCAAAAAGCTACATAGAGTTTTCAAAGGAAGAGGAAAAGTGACTAACTTGACCAGCTACTGCATAACCATCTGCTAAAAGTGAAGTAGCTAACCAAACTTGTAAACAAACTTGAAAAGCAGCCATGGAAATTGCTCCATCTCTTGCAGCTAATGATGCAGAGAGTGTAACACAGAATGTTACCGCAATTACTCTCATTAGTAGAAGAAAACCTACATAGAAACAAGAACTAAAGAGTGTGAAATTACTACACATTTCATCGAAAAAATCGCTTTTTTGATGCAGGAAAAGTGATTTGAATACCGTTTTTCATGAATCTACAGATCTGAAGATGTTTAGTACTCGCGTTAAAGATATCGACTTCACCCATTAGTTTCCACAAAAGTATAGAACACATAAGGTATCTGAAATGAAACATTGAAAGTTAGTAAAGAGAAGAGTTCATTACAGAACACAAACATCTAAAATCTGAAACTTACTGAGATATAACATGAGCAGTAGCTGCTCCAGTTACACCTAAACGAAACCCGAATATGAAAATCGGGTCAAGTATTATGTTTGTAACATCTCCAATTACTGCAAAAGATCACAAAATTGAATCAATTTAGACTGATTGAAGCACTTTATACAGCTTATGGCATGATCATATAGAGAGATATGGTTTACCAGTAGCGTATAACGGTGTTTTCGTGTCTTTAAAACCTCGAAAAACACCTTGTGCTGCAAGTGAAAGAAGAACAGCTGGTGCACCAAGTGATCTAAGAGATAGATATCTCTGAGCAGGTTTCAACATTGGAGAATCCTGTTAAAAGATTTCAAATCTCATCACAATATAGACAAAGAATCTCTTTAAAAACATCGAATTTAACCTTTAAAGATAGGTAATTTACATGTTTTACTCCCATGAAACTCAATAAAGGTTTTGCTGCAGCGATGAGTAACACAGCTTGAAGAATTCCAAGAACTAATCCAATGATCAAAGCAGAAGAAGCTGAAGGTATGTTTCTTCTCTTTACTTGAGAGTTACTAATACCGATATTTTCGGGTTTAGATTCAGAGGCTTTAGAATCTTGAATCTTCTCTTTGTTATGAGGAATGAGTTCTAAAGTTTCATCTTTTGTGTTAGTACAAGCTTCAAGAGAATCTATGTCTTGAGCTGACTTTTGTTGAGAATTGCAAGCATCTTCTTCTGCTACAAAAGAAGTTGTGATGCTAACAAGTGGGAATATAGCAATTCTTGAAACTTGATTAAATAAAGCAATTGAAACTCCAACGGCTGCAAGCTCTACAGGACCTGAAATTCATTACACAAGAAGCTAAGATGAAAACTCCATTGTTGCAGTTTAGTTTAGGGAAAATGGTACAATAGACCCCAAATTTTACCGATTTTGTATAAAACCCCCAACTTTAAAAACTATCTTTTAGACCCCGAACTTTGATAAAGGGTGTCTTTAAACCCTAAACGTAAATAACCAAATTTCTTAAACCGAAATCTCAAATTTAAACTTGAAATTATAATATAATAAATTGAATTTAAATTCAATTTTTTTGGTTAAATTTTGAAATTATGGTCTACTTTCATGTTCAAAGTTTAATTTTGTTTTAAGAATCCGATAAAACACTCTATTATCAAAGTTTAGAATCTAAAAAACGTTTCTAAAGTTTGGGTTTTTTTCACCAAATCGATAAAGTTGTTTTACCTATTTGGCCAATGAAAGCTGTGTCAACAAGAGAAGCAATAGGATCAGCTGTTAAAGCAAGAGCTGCAGGTAAAGCTATACGAGCTATCTCCAAACCAAGCTCATCAAATCTCAAAACAGATCTAAATCAAACAAAGATTTCATTACATACCCAAAATTTCTGATTTCTGAAACATGAACATAACAACATAATCATAAAGTCTTAATCTTTGTTTACCTGAAATCATTAAAGAAGATAAAAAGAGGGTTTTTAGGGTAATTAAAAGATGGGTCTGTGTTGAAACCATCTTCAGACATTATCAAGCCAATTTCTTGTGAGTTTCTTTGAGACTACAAGACTACAAAAAAATCAATTTTTTGTTAGTGAAGTGTTTAAAGTAAAGTGATTTATCTAAGAAAAAAGGGAGTTTTAAGGGAAACCACACATTGCAGTTTACCTAAGACGTCAAAATCATTAGCGGTCAAGTCTTTGTTGTGTGTTGTGTTGTGTAATGGAAAGTTAAGAAATGTGTAGAATCTTCTTGGGTAATAAGAACAAAATTGAAAACCCAGAAAACCCTAATTTTGAGTTGTGTTGAAGAAGAATTCAATGGATCAAAGATTGAATTTTTATAAATTTTACAGAGAACAGAGAGGAAGAGGAAGAAGAAGAGGTTATGTTTGTGTGTAGTTTGGGAAAGTGTTCTTTAAATGGTAAATATTGAAAAATGTAAAAAGAATCCTGAATTAAATTTAAATATTTTGATATGAGTTATTATAAGTTGGTTGGTATTATGGATTTTTTTTCTATGGTTAGTTTATTTTATACATTTTAAAGAAAAAATATTTTGATGGTTTTTTTAAGAAAGTTGATAGATTTTTATGAAGAAAAATGGTTTTAAGATCTGACATAATAAAACATTTAATTGAATGATTTTTTTTTTTTTGTCATGAATGATTTTCTTTAAAATTGAGAATATTATATACTATTGTTAACAATCCAAATTATATAATATACTACAAAATTTCTTATAGAAATAGAATTGGAGTATATAATTTCTGATTTTTTTTCAATATTATAAACTATTGGCTCTCTTTTTCTAATAATGATTTGGAAAACAAATCTTAAACATTAAAGACATGATCGAAAAAAAAAAAAAAACATTAAAGACGCTGCGTGAATGTTTGACACGTGTCTCTCTTTCGTTACTTCTGGTTATTAATCTGTAATTAGAATCTTCTCTCCTATTGGCTAATCATTTTTATTTAACTAAAAACAACAAGATTACATTCTTTTTTGTTTTATTAGCTAAATTCGGAGCATGTATTGTTTGGATTATAATGTTTTCCAATGAATCTCGTAACCATTCATTTATTTTTAAGAGATTTTTTTATTTGTAATAATGTTTTTTGTTAAAATGTTTTAAAATTTTTATTTTTTTTTAATATTTTTGTTTGAAATGTAAAATTTCTGTCCAAAGCAAAGTAATCTAGTAGTTTTTACTGTAACTGTTTCTTCTAATTTTCTAAGAGCACCGGATTCGAATCAGACAAGCAGCAAAAAACTGTATTTAATTTGTGTTTCAAACGTAGAAAAAAATGTAGAATTTTCTATATATAATTTCGTCGTATATTTATTTTCTATGGTTTAAATCATTAATCACATTATAGACATAACTTTAACATTTTAAATATTTTTTAAAAGTTCATCTAGACAAAAATTTAAAAATAAAAAGCAGAAAAAAAATTGTGTGTTTCAAGTACTTCTCTTTATGTTGTTGTTCACTTTGATTAGTTGTTCTTGACTAAATTATAATATTTAAATATTTTTAAAATAATTTAAAAAAATGATAAAGTGCACGAATGATTTTTTATAAACAAAATAGTACTTCATATTTGGAAGAAGAAAAAAAAATCAATATTCCCTATTTCTTCTTTTACGTGTTGTTCTTTGTCAGCTTCTTATCTCAACTTTCTATGAACAAAGTAGCATTTATTATAAATCTTTTAATTTTCTGAATGATTAGCTAAATTTGTATGTGTTGGTGGACCATTGCTTTATACTATTAATTAATTTAATATAATTAGAAATCATAAAAGACATAACATTTTTTCTAAACCACTCAAGTCTTGACTAAATTGGAAAAACAAATTTAACAAAAAAAAAAGTTTTGACTAAATTGCTGATGTTTTAATCCCTTAAACAAATAGTATATTATTACTATAATGACAATTCTTATTATTTTTTATGATTATTTTGTCATTGTTATTTTGCGTTTTATTAAAATTGTTATATAGCAAGTTGTAATTCAGATCAAACCCAAAATCATAGCAATTTCATTTAAATTATTTTAATTACTATTTAAAAAAATTATCGTTTAAACTAGAAACCTGAAATATTAAAAAAATATAGATTTTTTTTATATATATGTATAAATAATTTTGATTTTGAATCCATAAATGAAACCAAAACCATAGCAAACCGATTAGAATTTAATTTGATTATCTTTTTAAAAAAATTCTCTATTAAGAAAAGCTAAAATTTTAATCAGAATGAAATTCAAATGAACTATAATAGAAAACAAATATATATAAAAAGTTTAAAACGATTAAAAAAAGGGATTAAAGTAAAAAAAACCCCTGAACTTTGACCATTTTGTAAAAAAAACCCTCAACTTTGAAAATCCATTTTTAAACCCTGAACTTTACTAATGATATTTTTTAAACCCTCAATTTTATTAATGATTTTTTATATTTTAGGCTAATTTTTTTGCTAACACTACTAAATATATCCGTTAATGATATTAAATAAAACACTAAATTTAGTANATATATATAATTTTTTGTGATTTTTTTCAGTGTTATATCATGGTTTTTTGTAATTTTACTAAACTCAACATTTTATTTAATGTCTTTAGTGGACAAAAAAATTATTTTATGTAAGAGTTTTAGAACAAAAAATTAACAAAAGGTATAAAAAAAGTCATTAGTAAAGTTGAGGGTTTAAAAAACGTCATTAGTAAAGTTGAAGGTTTAAAAATGGTCATTAGTAAAATTGAGGGTTTAAAAACAGATTTTCAAAGTTAAGGGTTTTTTTTACAAAATGGTCAAAGTTGAGGGGTTTTTTTGCTTTAATCCCTTAAAAAAAAATTAAAGGATATGTTCTAACCACTTGTGTGATCTAATGGTCACACAAATAAAGATGCCAAACTTACGGCCATATGTTTATTCGATAAAGACACAAACTTGCTTTTATTAAGACAATGATTCTTCAATCTTTCTTCTTCACTACTCAAATTCAAATTTGATTAGTCTTTTTCGAATTTTATTTCATCTACTTTTTGTTACATGTATATCAATTAACGTGTCGTAAAAATCATAATTATATGAACTTAAAGTATATAATAACTTTCACCATTTTTTTTTGTTAATTTTAATATATATATATATATATATATGCATTGTAAATACAATATATATAGGTTGCTAATATTTTTAGATTAGAAATTTGGAATGTTTATGATTATGATTATAATTTTAAAATTAAACCTTTCATTTTCTTGATTAGTCTATAATTTTTTTAAAATTGACTTATACTAAGGTGAATCTAAAATAGATTTTATATGATATTTGGCAAAACTAAATTATCCAAACTTAAAAAAAATTAATATTTTCAAGTAAATATATATATATATATATAAATAGATGAGAAATTATGTAAAATGCTATAATTTAATAATTTTTTGCAAATTTATCCTAATGGTCGAAGATCTACCAATTATATTCTTGGCAGTTGGAACTAGTGTTAGGTTTTTTTTTTTTTTTATTTAAATATTTGAATTATGATACTTTTTTAAAATCAGCCGGTAGAACTAACTATTTTAAGAGTATATCAGATAAATTGCATATTTTATTGAAATAATAAAATATAAATTAAAATCGAAATAAATCAAGATATAACAAAATTTAAATGTAATTGGTCATAAACTCGTAATTAACCGGGGTAAAAAAAAACTCGTAATTAACCAAATATAACGCGAAAGCGGGAATATTTTTTTTATTTTTAATTAAATCTTAAAATTGGAAGATAAAACCTTCCATCTAAACCAGAGGGTTTTGATGTAACAACCTATAGATTATGACGCGCCGGAGCCACCGTCAAATTATACTTCAGCTCGCTTCGATGTTGACTACCGTCGTCAAACCCTTCCTCTCTCCGTCACCATTGCTCTTTCGCTTTCCTCTTTCTTCTCTCCGTGTTTACTCTTGCTCCGCCTCTCACTTGCCGTCTTTATCTCCGTCTTCGCATTCTCCGAATCCTATTTTTACTCCACTTCTTTCCTCCAGCCCTAATTATAGTCGACATGCTTGTATTGACCAGTATCTATCATGTTCCATGCCTGATAAGCGTCTTCGTGTTGCTGTATTATTGAGTGGTGGTGTTGATAGTAGTGTCGCACTTCGCCTTCTACACGCCGCTGGCCATTCCTGTACCGCTTTCTATCTCAAAATCTGGTTTCAGGTGTGTTTCTTCATGTGATGTCTTATTTGCTATGAATTATGCACCGGTTTGTCACCGTATTTCGAACCTAGCGATAACTAGGACAGCTCAATTTATTTCGATTTTGTGGATTTTGATGGAAATTTCAATTGGCTATGTTAGAGTCTTCATTTTGATGATTTCTCCTTAGCGTCGTTGGGTTTTCCTTGAATATCGGTTTGTGATGTACTATTTTCTGTAGGAAGGTTTTGAGAATTTCTGGAATGAGTGCCCATGGGAGGATGATTTGAAGTATGCAAAACATGTTTGTGAGCAGGTAATGTTCATGATAAACCCTAAACCTGGTGATTTTATACTTTTTTTTTAATAGTTAACAATGAAGGGGGTGGTGCCACTTTACAGGTTAATGTACCTTTGGAGATTGTGCATTTAACAGATGAATATTGGGAAAAAGTTGTAAGTTCTTTCTGTATTGGTTCTGTATAGAATGCTGATAAAGGGAGGTTCTTGTTACTGAGGTTCTGATTAGATTTTTCTTTTCTGATCTCAAGGTTTCCTACATTATCGAGGAGTACCGTTGTGGACGTACACCTAATCCTGATGTTTTATGTAATACTAGAATTAAGTTTGGTAAGCTCATCTGCGTTGCATTCAGTTGAAGTGTTTACTTGATTGTGTTTCTGCTAATTTGACTTAATTTCCAGGTGCGTTCATGGATGCAATCAGGGATATGCAGTACGACTACATAGCTTCAGGACATTATGCGAAAGTGATTCATCCTTCTGCTGACAAAATTGAATCATCGTCTGTTTTGGAATTATCACAAGATATGGTATTTGATCTTTAACCAGTTACTTTTGACTTATATGCTGGTTTTTGTTTGGATCAGCAAGTTTTTCCTCTATTTCAAAGAACGTCAACGTGGAGTTTTACTGGGATCAAGTTTTAGTCTACTAATGCGTTTTAGGAGCATTGCTTCGGTTTACATTACCTCTACGATTTAAAGTCTGTATTTCGATTTTCCAGCTGAAGGATCAGACTTATTTCCTCTCACATCTCTCTCAAACCCAGCTTAAGCGACTTCTTTTCCCACTTGGTTGCATCAAGAAGGTACTCGAGAAAGTTCTATCCTTGCAAAGTTGTGAGAGATTATAGTCCAATACTTCTCCATTCCTAATAAAAGAAAAGAATGAAACTATGTTAATTCCTTTGTGTTTGGTTGCATCTCTTTTGTTGTATAGGATGAAGTTCGCAAACTAGCCATGGAATTTGATTTGCCTAACAAAGATAGAAAGGATTCGCAAGGGATATGTTTCCTTGGGAAGGTATAGCTTCGAGTTTGTTCGTTTGGTTTATGACAGGTTACCTAGTACAAGTTTGAAACCTATGAACATGGTTGTCTGTAATAGATAAAGTTCAGCGAATTTGTGGGAAGACACATAGGAGAAATGGAAGGAATTATATTGGAAGCTGAAACTGGGGATTTTCTTGGTGTTCATCGGGGCTTTTGGTTTTACACAATTGGACAACGCCAAGGCTTGCGGTTACCTGGTGGGCCATGGTACGTTTCCTAATCACAGCTATTTACCATTTACATCATCTGCTGTTGTGACACCTGAAATTGTCTCAAATGAAATTCAAAAGCAGCAGCTTTTGGTTCTGAAAATGAACGCTTCAATAGCATTGAGATAATAATTTGGCATGATAACTTTAGTTGCTTTTGGATCTATAGCTTCGACCGTGAATTTCATTCTCCTTATATTTGCGTTGCAGGTATGTTGTTGAAAAGGACACCAAGAACAATGTAGTGTTTGTTTCAAGAAATTACTACTCAATCGACAAGAAAAGGCGGATTTTCCGTGTTGGCTCTTTAAAATGGCTTAGTGGAAAACCTTCAAGTAACGTTAGCAAGCTCCATTGCAAGGTAAGAAATATGATGATCGCCATGTTGACAGAAAATTTAATTACTTTCTGCACACGATGATTCGCGGTGACTAATAAGTTGAGAGCGATTTTTAAGGTCCGGCATGGACCTAGCTTCTACAGCTGTAGCTTTGAAATGGAACCAGATGGAGATGTTGCTGTTGTATACCTAGAAGAAGACGATCAAGGTCTAGCTGCTGGACAGTTTGCAGCATTCTACGAAGGAACCACTTGCATCGGGTCAGGTGTCATTCTAGAGTCATGGGACGATCAGTGTTTCCCAGTCTGTGCAAAAGCCCTTCAAGTTGCAGCAATGGAAGACAAGACAAAACTCGGAAAACCTGTCAAAATCATGACCAAACCAGATATTTCATCTATGGAGGCTGGTCTCGGAGAATCCGGTGCAGAAGAGAAGCTGGTCAACGCGTGAGAAACAGGGCATTGACTGGTGTAGTCTCAGGTATCACCTAGAACCCTATAGATCTGAAGCTTTGGCTCAAAAGGGAATAACGACAAAAGAGCTTTAGTAATTGATAGGTCTGTTGTATTCTTCTAAGATTTAGCAAATGGAGATCAATCTTGGTCTCATATTATAGCGTAAGGTGTAGTTTTTATTTATTCATATGATATATCAATTAAATATTCATTTTAATATATTTAAATTGCTCTTTATTCATGGGAAAGCTTTACAGGCGCACATGTCTCCATGTGTATGTCAACTAAAATTCATAGTAAGAGAGAGAAAAAGCTTGATGGGCTAAATATGGCGCTTTTGATACACGCCTTTGCATCGAAACGACAATGATGTTCTGCAATTAAGAGTCGCATCCCAAAAAGGAATCTGATTTAAAAGGAAAAGAGAGATATCAGACATCCTCTGTTGGTGTCTTAATCAATTTTGTTATCTTTTTTTCTTCTTTGTCTATTTTCTCTCAGGCATGGCGATCCCTGCAGCTCTTGTCTTTGTCCCTGTTGGTGTTCTCTTCTTTGTTTCAGGCCTCATCGTCAACTTCATTCAGGTCATACATTTATGTTTTATCGAAACGACGCTTTTTCGAAACATTTTGTTTAATGTGTTTCTTGTGTTTCTAGCTTCTTGTATTCATCCTTATTCGTCCTTTCTCAAGAAGTTTGCATAGAAGAATCAACAAACCTGTGGCGGAATTACTTTGGTTGGAGCTGATATGGTTATTTGATTGGTGGGCTTGTGTCAGGGTTCGTGATTCATGATCTTGCTTTGTTCTTTTTCATGCTTATTTTTCCAGTTTCTGTATGTGTTCTCTTGTGATTGTATTTCCAATATACCAGAAACAACGTTCAATTCAAGAACTTGTTTAACATGTTATGTCTTCTTGTGTTCATAAGTGGTAATGTTTCGGTCTAGACAAGGTGCCAAGTCTGAATTTGTGATGTGTTTTTGCTGCAGGTTAATTTGTACGCTGATGAAGAGACTCTAGAGTTAATGGGTATGGTGAATTATGTTATCAAGTTCTTATGAGCTTCTTCCAAGTATTGAATATTAATGAGTTCTGTTCATGATAAGTTCAGGGAAAGAACATGCACTTTTCTTAAGCAATCACCGAAGTGACATCGACTGGCTTATCGGATGGGTCATTGCTCAGGTGTTTCTATCTTCGTCTTAAAAACACAGTTCATTCTTCAACTTTGTAAATTTCTCGTCTTTGATTGAATATTATTAATATCATAACAGCGTGCAGGTTGCCTTGGAAGTGCTCTAGCCATCATGAAGAAAGAAGCTAAGTACTTTCCAGTGAGTTTTTTCTTGATGATTCTCTACTTTAAAGCTAAGGGATTGCGGCGAAAAAACTCTTAAACTCTATGTTTTTGGCAAAACAGATCTTAAACTATCAAGTTGGCGAAAAAACCTCTTAACTTTGGTTTTTGGGCGAAAAAACCTCTTAAACTTTGTTTTTTTCTTTGCAAAAAAAAACCTAATCTTTCAAGTTGGCGAAAAAGCCCTTGGACTTTGGTTTTCTAGCAAAAAAACCCCTAGACTTTGTTTTTTTGCGAAAAAATTTCTCTGTTAATTTAATCGTTAAATCATTGTTTATCTTTAATTAAACAATAAAATTAAAAGTTAATAACTGTGGTTAATTAAAATTAAAATCTATAGTTTAAACTCATCGTTTTTTAATTAGATACTAACGATAATTTAACGGTCAATTTAATTGAGGGGTTTTTTCGCCAGAAAAACAAAGTTTCGAGGTTTTTTCCCGATTTGATAGTTTAGAGTTTTTTTCGCCAAAAAAATATAGTTTAAGGGTTTTTTTTTCCAAATTGATAGTTTAGGGTCTGTTTCGCCAAAAACGGATAGTTTAGGGGGTCTTTCGCCGTCATTCCTAAAGCTAATTTTTGAATATTCTTGTGTTTACTTGACTTCACTGCAAATCTTTACAGATCATAGGTTGGTCAATGTGGTTTTCTGACTACATTTTCTTGGAAAGAAACTGGGTCAAAGATGAGAATACTCTCAAGGTTAATTTACAACTTTATCATGATCTGTGTTCCCTTGAGTTTAAAACCTGTCTCTGATCATTTGCTTAAACACCTTTTTTGTTTTTGCAGACAGGTTTCAAAGGACTTGAGGATTTTCCTATGACGTTCTGGTTAGCTCTTTTCGTCGAAGGAACTCGTTTCACGCAGGAAAAGCTTGAAGCTGCTCAAGAATTCGCTTCTTTAAAAGGCTTACCATCTCCTCGCAATGTCTTGATTCCTCGTACTAAGGTGCGTTTTCTCTCAAAAAAAGCTTGCTCTTCTTCGTTGCTTTACTGCATAGTAAGAAGCTTACTTTACTTAGATTTTTATCAGGGATTTGTTTCAGCAGTGACTGAAATACGCTCTTTTGTCCCTGCAATCTATGACTGTACCTTAACTGTTCAAAAGAACAAGCGTACACCAACACTACTTAGAATGTTCAGCGGGCAATCCTCCGAGGTAACGAAAGATTCCAACGTGTTTGTTCTGGTTTTCACATAAAAAACCAAAGTCCACTTATCAGAAACTCTCTGTTTCTTCTTTCTTGAAGATGAATTTACAAATCAGACGTCATAGAATGAGCGAGTTGCCGGAAACTGAAGATGGCATTGCACAATGGTGCAGAGATCTGTTCATCACCAAGGTTAAAAAAAACCATCTTTAACTTATCAATCTTTCAATGCCATTAAAATCTAGGGAATATGGGTTTTAAGACCCTGAACTATTACCGTTTGGTGAAAAGAACGCATAACTATCAAAATGGTTTTTTAAACCTTAAACTTTTAAAACCGGGTTTTTTAAACTCTATCGGAATTTTTAATCAAAATTAGACCTTGGACACAAAATCAAACCATAATTTCAAAATATAATCCAAATTTGGATTAGTTATACTATAATTTCAAGTTTAAATTTTAGATTTTGGTTACAAAAACTCGGTTATTAAGGTTTTGGGTTTAAAAAAAACCCGATTATCAAAGTTCTGGGTTTAAAATACGATTTTGAAAATTGAAGTTTTTTTTCACCTTCAAGGTCTAAAATACCAGATTCCCTAAAATCTATATTTCTCAACATTTCTTACTTCTTAAACCAGGATGCTCAACTTGAAAACTACTACACAAAAGACATCTTCAGCGACTTAGACGTTCATCAAATTGGCCGGCCAATCAAACCCTTAATCGTAAGACACCTAAACATTCCAGACACACCTTAACTTCTCTTATGAAACATGTTAAAGTATGTTGCTGTCTGAAACACACAGGTGGTCATAACTTGGTTTTGTTTCCTCGTATACGGTGGTTTCAAGCTACTCCAATGGCTTTCCGTGATCTCCTCATGGAAAATCATTTGTTTATTTGTGTTCATCTTAGTGATTGCAACCATAACAATGCAAGTCTTGATTCAATCCTCTGAATCACACAGATCTACACCTCCCAAAAGAGCTCTACACGAGCAACTCATCCCTGCCTAAAGCCTCTGACTCAGCGAGAGACTCTCCTCTTTGCCTTGATTCTTTTAGGTACAATACTTTGTTTCAATATTTACGGTTTCAAACTCCATTTAACCATTGTGTGATAGATTTATAGGAAAGCTGTATCAAACAGATTAAAATTACATTGAAAACTAAAAAACATTGTTCAAGAAAATCAATTTTCTCTATTGAATACATACTTTAAGGCTGGGCATTCGGGTATCCGTTCGGTTTCGGTTCAGTACTTTCGATTCTTCGGTTTTTGGTTTCATGACTATAGGATCCGTTTGGTTATTTGAATATTTCGGTTCGGTTCGGG
>KE151849.1:50461-64475 GCA_000411095.1 Aethionema arabicum | reverse complement strand
GTTCCAGTTATTACCCGATATCCATGGATCCCGAGTTTAGTATCCAATAGGTACTTTGTGCCGGTTTCGGTTCGGTTCCGGATCTCTTTTACCGGTTCGGGTTTGGTTCGGTTTTTCGGTTCCGGTTTTTATGTCCAGCCCTACATACTTACATAAATGTCTGAATAAGATTTAGCAGCTTTGATTCAATCACATTGCTTCCAAGTTTAAGCCATTATCTGAAACTAACCAGCCATTGTCATAAGTAAACTTTAACGACCTCTTCATATGTCTTTGAAGACAATGCAAACAATCATAAATCTGGTCAAATTCCACGTGTGGTTTACCTCTAACAATGAATTCAGAAACAGTACCGTTAACTTCAATGGAGCTGCAACCAGGTGTCTTCTCCACACCTCTTTCGTTCATCATTCTTCTTGCTTTCTTTGCATCTTCCCACATATTAGCTTCTCCATACATACCTTCTAACAACACATATATGCCACTGTCATTGGGATCAAGTTCTAGAAGCTTCTTAGCTGCTTTCTCTCCTAATACAATGTTACTATGCATCCTGCAAGCAAATAACAATGCTCCCCAAACTGCAGCATCTGCCTCCATTGGCATACTTTCCATAAGCTTCTCTGCTTCTTTTAGTTGACCAGATCTTCCTAAAAGATCTATCATTATAGAGTAATGTTTCAATTGGGGTTTTAGGTTGAATCTTGATCTCATTTGAGAGAAGAAGTCGCGACCGGTTTCGACCATTCCTGCATGACAACAAGCTGATAAGATTTCTATAAAAGTTATTTCATCTGGGGGTATTCTTGCATCTATCATTTTGTTGAAGTATGATATAGCAGTGGTTGCATCTCCATGAAGAGCTAAACCTCCAATTATAGCTGTGTATGTAAGTGAGTTTCTTGATTGGATTCCATGGAAGACCTTGAGAGCTTCTGTGATGTTACCACATTTGGCGTACATGTCGACTAATGAAGTTCCTAATGCAACATTGAGATTGAGATTGTGTTTTTCGATGTAACGATGAATCCATATCCCAACATCAAGAGCTCCTAGCTGAGAACAAGCGGAAAGGCAATGGATCATGGTGATTTCATCAGGCTTTGTGTTGCTTGTTTGCATTTCATGGAATAAAGCTAATGCATCTTGAGAACGTTTGGCTTGAACACATCCTCCAATTATTGCATTCCATAGTACAACATCTTTATCTCCCATTTCATCGAAAAGCTTCCTCGAAACATCTAGCAATCCATGTCTAGCATAGCCTGAAATCATTGTAGTCCATGATACAATGGTTCTCTTTTCTAACTTATCAAATATTCTTCTTGCTTCTTCAATGTCTCCACATTTTGAGAACATATCCATTAAAGCATTGGCTAGAGACATAGTCATTTTCACTCCATTTTCTTTTATGTATTCATAAAACTCTTTTCCAAGACTCAAACTTCCCAACATTGCGCAAGAAGAAACCAATCCAATCATTGTCACATCATCAGGCTTAATTCCTTCAGATTCCATTTGTTTATAGACTTGTATCGCCTTCTCTGCTTGACCAATCTTCTTGTATCCATTAATCAAACAATTCCAGGAAACCAAATCTCTCACAGGACTTTCATCGAACACCTTTCTTGCATTGTCCAATTCACCACAAGAAGCAAACATATGAATTGAACCATTATGCACATGAGTAACCAAATCCAATCTCAGTTTAAGAACATGCCCAAAAATCATGTGACCTAAACTATTCAAGGCGAAATCAGCGCAAACTTTGAATAAAACAGGGTAAGTGAAGTTATCTGGTCTACATTCACCAGACCTCAGCATCTGCTTGTACAGATAAACCGCTTCTTTAGGGTTTTCACTCTCGGAGTATCCCCTAATCGTTACATTCCAAGAAAATACGTTAGGGTTATCAATCCCTTTTAAAATCTTCACACAGTAATCCAGATACCGATGAGATTCCGATAAGGCACAGAAGGCAATTAGTCTGCTGGAGGCAAATGCATCCAGAATCAATCCAGTCATTATCATCTGAGCTTGAATTTGCTTCAAATGGATCAAAGATTTGCATTTTTCAATCAATGAAAGAAGAGGATTGTGGAGAACGAAACTGTGACTGGAGTTCCAATTAATGGGTTTATCTCTGTGATGAGGAAGGGAACGAGTACGACGTTGAGGATGAGAAGATAACGAACGATGAAGTTTGAGTATCAGAGAAAGAGGACGCTTAAACTTACTCACGTTCGATATGTTCATCGGCCGTGGATTATCGTCGGCGAAATTCGCCGTCAAGAAAACGTTCGCGCTATCTTCTCTCCGACCTAACTTTTTAATGGGCCATAAGTCCAATAAGGCCCAATAATGAAACGCAGCGTTTTGGTTTGAGAGTTATGAATTGTGTATAGTAGACTTTAAAAATTTATGTATTTATATTTAGTTATAAAAATGTCCTTATATTTTTTTTTATCTTTATTATTATACAAAAAAAATCTCTGATTTTTCGGATTAATAATTACATTTTTTTTTATAGAAAAATAATCCAATTCTAAATTTTAAAGCAAAATTATTCAAGAACAAACAAATAATTTTCTACAAATTTAAACATACAATTAACTAGGAAACAAAGAACAATTAAAATCATTAATTATAAAAACGAATTACAAATTCATGAAAAGTTAGTGAAAAGGGTTAGCCTTTTAAACAAAATTTGGATACTAACTACTAATCTTAATTTAGTATCCATAAAAACCCTAACCCCTTAATTAACCACCGTCTACAAATTTATGCCGTCAAAATTAAAAAAAAAAAAACCCTAAAATCCTCTACCAAATTCCCATTACTTCAATAACAAGAAACCAAAACTCATAAAAACCCTAACTTCCCTCCCAAGAAACCAAACCCAAACCCCCAAAACCCTAATTCCTCATTCATTCCACATAGTAAAAACACTTCCTCCAGGATTTGCCTCTCCATTACTCCAACCTCCATAACCACCACCAGAGTTATTCATATCGTAATCAACTTTAACCGCCGGAAAATCCTCCTCCGGCGCCGTTGAATTCCCTCCAAGACTCATCCCATTATTCCCTCCAAGAAACATTGCAGTATTAGCACCATTATCTGACATAAATCCATGGAGAAAACCAGGATTACTTTGAAGATAAGCATTATAAAGCTGTGAATTCTGATTCAACGACGACGTTTGCAAGTAATTATTCGTCTGTTGTTGCTGCTGATGAAGATGAAGTTGAGTTTGAATGTAATCAGAATACTGAGAAATCTGATCATTGTTGTTTTGTAGACTAAGTAAAGGTTGTTGTTGATGAAGATGTTCAAAAGGTTGTTGAATACTTAAAGGATAAGGTTGAAGTTGAAGTCTTGAACTTGATGAGCTTGAATCTCCTGTGGTTGGAGCACCATAATGATGATGGAAACTTGATGATCCAAGAGCTATCATTTCTTCACGTTTTCTTGATGATTCTAAAGCTTGAGCTTCTTTAAGTCTTTTTGCTGCTCCTCCTCCTATAGGAAGTGTATTGCTTTCGAGGATTGCTTTTACGTCGTAGCGGTTTATTTCGAAGTTTGTTACTGCGTTTAGACCTCGGAATTTTATGGCGGCTATGTCGTATGCTTCTGCTGCTTCTTCTTCTGTGCCTAAAGATGAGATATGTGTTGGATTATATACGAGGATTTTCAAAAATGTTTAATATTTTTTTACGAAAATGTCCCTAACACTAGATGGAAATTTGCAAAAACTTATTGAATTAAGGTTTTTTTGCATAGTTTTTCGATTATGTATGGTTTTATTATCGATTGGTTTTGAGTTGAGATGAAAAAGTTTGGAACTTACCAAAAGTTCTTAAGTACGAAGATTTTCAAAAATGACCTAATTCAATGAATTTTTGCAAAAATATCCTAATAAAGACCGAATGGTATAACTTATTGATATACCCTCGTATATTAGGGAAAATTTGCAAAAACCTATTGAATTAACGTAATTTGTATAATTTTTCAGTTATATATAGTTTTATTGTGGATTGGTTTTGAGTTTTTGATGAAAATGTTTTGAAGTTTTGGAACTTACTGAAAGTTCCTAAGTAGAGATCTTTGTTTCCTGCAACTCTACCGATTCTTGCTTGCCATCTTCCATGTTGATGATGTCTTGTTACTCCTCGATACATTGATGCACCACGTGAAAATCCACTACTTTTCCTGTTAATATTTTATTTTATAACGAAATTTAGAACAAAAAGTGTGATTTTTTAGCTATTTTTGCTTGTGATGAGATTATAACAAAATTTGGATAAAAAAGTTTTGATTCTTTAGCTATTTTTCCTATGAATAATGATTTTATTTTTATATTTTCAACAAAAAAGTTAGATTTTTTTAGCTACTTTTCCTACGAATATTTTATAACAAAGTTTTAAACAAAAAAAATTGATCCTATGAATATCGATTTTTTAATGAAATTAAGAACAAAAAGTTTGATTTTTTTTTATAGGAGAAAACAGAAGCAAGTTCACCTTCTTATTGCAGCAACAAACTCTTGTCTTGTCATGTGTTTCATCTCTTCTACTTCCTTTTCATAGTTTGTTATCTAAAATCCACAACAAAAAAACAAACATCAAGATAACGATACCATCGATCGTTTTATAATCGAAAAAATGTGAAATATTTGTTGAAAAAATGTACCGGAAAATTAGTAGTAGTAGAAGGTCCCCAATACTTAAGTGCAGCTAGATCATATGATCTTGCTGCTTTCTCTTCTTTATCATAACCACCTACAATTATAAATTAACCAAAGATTTATTACTTTTAGTTTCATTTTAACCAAAATATATATACATATATAATATACATGATATATATGTTAAGTAAGAATCATATACTTACCTAAATAGACTGCATAGATGTAGATGTGAGTCCAAGATTTCAAGCATCAAGAAACAAGAAGAAACATAATCAATAATAAATAAATTAACCAAAACCAAGATTTCTATCAAGAGAGATCAATAACAAGATTAATCAAAACCGATTTATTTATAACAAAAATCCAGTTTTATTCAAAATCTTAATGATATTAACACTACAATTTTACAAAATTTCATTAAGTATTTAAATGTTAACTATATATTAATTACTACATTTTAAATAAAATATTAACTAAATAAAATATTACCTTGTCTTCCTTTCCTTGATTGCCCTTCTCTTCTACAACTATTATCCCAAAGATGAGCTTCATATCTACCAGTCCATCTATGTCTAAAACACACACACAAAACACATAAACATTATATCATTAAACTCATCAAAATCAAAAATTTTTACTTTTAATAAACCGCGAAGATTCTGGCCCTTAAATCAAAACTTTTTTATACAAATTAAACAGATGTTAAAAACCTTGTAACGCCACGATATATAGAAGTTCTTTGTCCAAAAGTTTCCAAAGTTCTTCTAGCTGGTGTAGCCTCAACGATACTATTATTAGTAGTACTACTACTACTATTATCTGCACTAGCCTCCTCATCGCCGCCATGGGAGGCTACTTTAACAATAGCTAAAGTGTTATTTCCACTATTTCCCATTGATAAAGTAAGAGATTGTAAATTATGAGCACTTTCTTGAAGATGTTCAAAGTTGTTATTATTAGGAGTTGTTGTTGTTGTTGCACATGTCACTATTTCATCACTTGAATGGACCGTTGGTAATAAACTATTTGTTTGAAAATAGTAATCTGATGATTCATTGAAATTATTAGTTGTTACTAAGTTATGTTCATCATGATGATGATGATGATTCTCCGATTTGTTAACTCCTAAGAAATCAGCCACTTTTGGTATCTCTCCTCCTCCGCCGCCGTCACCGCCGCCGTGTGGATTTATCATATTCCACTCTATTTTTTATAACATTTTTGGTTAATAAAACAATAATTTATAACAAAATGAAGACATTATTATAAAAAAAATGTGTATATATAAATAAATATACCTTGGTTTTGAAAAGGGTTTTCATTGAATTGAGAAGATTGAGAAGATAGAGGAAAGGCAAGCCAGTTGTTTGAATTCATTGATCTTTGATTCTATATGAACACAAAAGATTCTGCAAGAAATTGATTTATTATATATACAAGAATAAGATTAGTGATTTATATATATATATATATATATATATATAGAAATGAAGAGAAATATGATTAAAGATTAATTACTTGTCAAAGATTTGAGATCTTGAGGGTTTTTGATCTTTGTGTTTGTGGATGGCTGCAACAGAATCCAGATTTCTTTTGTTTCTCTCTCTAGAAGCTTTCTCTCTCTATAACTTTTAGGGTTTTTGAAGAAAATGTGAAGAAGATAAGTACTGTTAGAAAGAAGAATGTAGAGGAAGATAAAGAGGTTTTTTTAAGGTTAAAAATGGTTTATTTTATTAAAGATTTATATATATGAATTATATATTAATTAAATATATATAGAGCTTTATTGATTTTGTCATTAATTTATATCAATATAATATCCATCGAAAAGAGTCGGAAATATTTACAAAATTAAAAATAGTAGATTATACTCTTATAATTTATTATCACTAATAATTATTTTGGCATATAAATTATATTTAGTATGTCCTAAAAATTTATTAAAATTGTTTTATAAAATAAGATGTTGAAGAAAAAGTGTTTTATTTTCTAGAATAATGCTCGTAAAGTTTATCTAGATTACAATAATTTTTTATTTTGTCTCCATAAAATAATAAAAAATTGTTTGATATTTCTATTCAGGATAATAAAATATTGTAGTAGTAAATAATGCAATAAATAGGGACACGAGTGTCGTAAATAAGACAAAATAATCACTTAAATAATCAAATAATTAATTGAATTAATTTAATTTAATTAATACTAATCTCTCTAAATTAGGCCCACTTGGGATTATTGGAACTCACGTACCTCGTTAAATGCGATTAATGACTCCCTAAACACCAGCATTCTCTCACTCTCTCACCATTGACCACTTTCTCTCTCTATACTTACACATCTCTCTATACACATTATACGTATTCATAATACGTGTATGTATGTGTGTGTACACATACATAAATTGATTTAATATATAAAAATAATCGTAACTATAGAAATTTAAGTAACTTTTCATATTTTATACGACTATGTGCTATCCCAAAGTAAAATTACATTTTTTTTTCTCACTAAAATTTTCTAGTGAATAAAATGTATTATATGTTTATTAATTGTTTTTATACGTTATACTATAATCATTCTCGTTTGCATTTAACTATTTGGAAATTGGAATCAATAGTTTAATTTACATAGAGGTATTATAAAAAAAATTATGTATATATATATATTAATATGAATAAATTTAGTTAAATAATGTTGATACTAAATAATACTCCATTTTTTTTTATAATATATATGGTTTTTGGCGAATGCATACTTATTAAAAAAAACATTTGAAATGANATATAGTTTTTATGGATTGAAATCCTTAAATTTCTTATAATAAACAAACAAATTGCTGAAAACTCTTATTTTCTAAATTGGAGGAAATATAAACCTAGTATCAGTAATTCATTAATTAAGTTTTGTAACTAAATCATCTAAAATGTATCAAAAAAATATTATTTAATTAAGTATGTGTGGGATCGATCGTAACTAACTTTCTTTCACCAAAATATGTTCCTTTTAGTTATTTGGAATGTATCATTTTTATTTACAAGAAAAATAAAAATCAATTAAGCAAATCAGGATATATAATCTACTTCAAATTAATGCTAACGTAAGAGATATGGGCCAACAAAATAAATGGTTCAAAACGAAGTGATCAATATACAGCAAAAAAAAGTTTTAAAATAAATTTAACATAATATAAAAAAACTATAAATGTAAGAAATCAAATTCTATGTATACAGCAATTAATTAATCTAACTCAGAAATTACTCATCTTCTGCATGTATGTACGAACATTCAATATTATATGAGCCGACGTAAAATTAATTTAATAATTTAAATAAAGCACATTTAGAAAGAGTAAAAGTCACTCTATGTTTTAAAATATTCAATAAATATCGAAGAAAATATCGTAATTGTTTAATTACAAGAGAATATAGTCTATTTATTTATTCTAAAAAATTAATTAATAAAATTAAGAGGGATTTTATTTTGTTTTCCCCAAGTAAAAATCTGTTGACCGATTAATTGGATTTCGCACCCGTCAAAGAAGAGATATTGTTTGCAAAATTTTAAATTATATCTTTTTTTAAATAAATAAATAGTTTAGGTTTAAAATTGAGTATATTTACTCGCATGCCTTTGTGTCATCCATTAACACAATTCCCATTATATTATACTTTTATATAATACTAGTACTATATAAATAATTTTAAGTACAATTACAGTAAGAGAGGATCAGTCAATATTTAACACTAAATATTACTATAGTTTTTAATTTTTAACAAGCTATAAAAATGGGTACCCATGTGAAGATATTATACAATTTATTGGTAATACAATTATAATCCTAGTTATGATATTATATAAATCCATAAGATCAGTTATTAACGTCACTTATATTTATAGAAATTGATGTTTATAAATACATATGTATGCATATATTTTATAGAATATATTACATAATTGAAAAAATGTGGAATCAGGCAAATCGTCATGAAAAGATAAAATATAAAAGTTTTCAGCCGTAAGATGTAGAAATTAAATACAAAAAAAAGGTAAATCTATACAAAAAAAAAAGTTATTCACTTATGGAATACAATAGATACTGAATACAAAATGCTGTTATAAAAAATAGTTTGTAATAACATCAAAATAGATATAGCATTGTATAATCACAATTTTTTTAATCTCAATTATTTTAGTATATTTGTGTTTAAAATTTATAAATAACAACTTCATAAGTACAACACTTTAATGTACAAATTAGAACACAACTGTTAAAACCAAGCTAGCTATTTAAAGATTTTTTTTTGTCAAGTATTAAAGATTAATGAACTGTATGTTAAATATTAAATTAGGACAAGCTAAATTATTGAGTTAAATTAAAAAAAAAAATATATATATATTTAAATTCAAAACTTAACAAAAAAAATACTCCATATAATATATAATTGGCAATAATTAGCAGGTATTATAGGTCTGCAATGAAGAAAGTTCTAATTCCTTTTTTCTTAAAATAGTTATGCATATAATTATTTATTTTTTTCACATACATTGAAATGTACCTAAAATATGTGTAGATATACTATAAAATAAATTAGCCATATTTTGCTTTCTTCCAAACTGAAATTGCTCAGAGTTTCAGACTGCTGCTTAATCAATGCTCGTAGAATCTAAAGAAAGAATATTAATAATTTAATCAAATAACAAAATAATAGTATAACAGTGATCATATGATTATATATGTAAGGAGACAGTAATCACTTATTATATATCTTGTTTTATAAGATATTAAATTGGATAATTTTTAAAAAACCCCAAATATATCATAAGTCACCTGTTATTGTTTTATTATATTATTATTGTAAAACAAAAATAATGCGTACCTTATTAATATTTTAAGAAAGCTGGTGAGTGTTTTTTATCACTTTAAAGTTTCATAAAATTAGCTTTTACATATTGTTTTATCTTAATGCTTTTAAATTAATTACCCTAACAAAAAAAAAATCAGGTTTTGATATATTCAAACCTTCAGTTATAAAATTTAAATTTTAAAGAGTAAAATGTCATTTCCAGTAAAAAAGGGTTTTAAAAAAAGTGAAAGGTTATAGTAGGAATCAGACAAAAGTAGAAGAAAGTAAAAAAAAAGGTTGATAAGTTTATTTCAAAAAATATAAATATATAAATAATTCATCAGGTATGAACAAAATATATAAAATAAATAAGACAAAAATGAAAAAATTGGGGAAGAAAAAGCAGAAAAAAGAGAATCTAAAGAGTTGTGTTGACTGTCTGTATTTGTTGGTATGTCGGGAAGAGTCAAGAGGTGCAATTTGTTGACTTTTGTCACCGGCTATCTCCGGTTTTTTTATTTTTAGTTAATTACCGTATTTATTTCATGAAGTTAACCAAATTATAATATTTGCACATATAAAAACTTATGCAACATATGTTTAATGTTTAATTTATTTTTAAAGTTATAGTAATCATTACACATTGCATATATATATATATGTTGAATAGTGAAAAATGTTTTTTGTAGAGCAATTATAATTAAAAAAAACATAACATTAAAAAAAATATGGAAATATATTTAAATATTTAGGATAATATATATACACATTTCCAAAATATTAAACAGTCTATAAAACCAATATATATAAACTCCAATATTTAGGTTTCGGGTTCTTAAATTAAAATTAAGAATATAAAGAGTAAACAAAATTATGTAAAAAAAATTGATGAATTTAATGTTTGAAATCTTGTGCAAAAACATTAATCAAGACGATCTATACGAAACCCTAAACACAAAACAGTATTATGCCGTTTTAGTAAGTTTAGGTATTAAAATGTCACTTATTGGAATTATCGGTCTTAATCCAATAAAGTGCTTCATTAAATGCATATATATATATATATATAAGCATAATTAATAAAATATATAGTATAAATCTTAAAACATACCACCCACAAAAACGAAAAAAATAGACACGAAAACATTTTAAAACGTAGTCGTCCTTTTGTACAATTAAAAGACTTGTGAAATATCTAGAGAAGTATAGTTGATTATTCAAAATGTTTTCTTTATATGTATTTATATTTAAGTATTTATTGTCCATTTGTATCCGTATTAGTTTTTATTTATGACTAACATTTTACAATATTTTTAAAAACATAATTCATCACCTTTAAATTATTTTAAACTCTAATTGGTATATAGAACTAATAACTTGTATTACATTTTTTTCGGTTTAATAATGATTATAGTACTCTTAAATAAAACTACCAAAAATAATATCACCCACAAACTATAAAAAAATACAATGTTACTATTTATTAATTGGAAATTGAAAAAATGTGCAAATATGAAATAAACAAGACAATTCAATCATATAATACCAAATAAATATTTACCCTAAAATTAATCTTGTTGTGTCGTTTTATAATAACAGAAAACTAAACAATTCACAAAAAAAAGATCTAAAATATGTAATGCATGTACCTAACATTATTAATTGTTTAACTATTATACAATTTATTTGCTTACAATTATTATATAAATAAATACAGAAATAAACACGAAAATCGGTGGCAATTTCTTGGGAGAAAAAAAAAAAAAGAGGGGAATCCAAAGAAAAGCTTTGGAGAGTTTCGATGGTTTGTGGTTGGAGCAATCGCCGGAAAAGTGCTCGTGTCGTCTCGCAACACACTTTTTTTTTTCACAATTAATATATATATATATATATATATACTCTAATAATTAATAGCTTAAATTTTAATTAAAATTAGAAACTTTGAATGTTGAAGATAATTAATAGATACATAGGGTTTATAGGGTTTGTCTTTGAATAGGAACATTATGTCGCCTAATACTATTACTTGCCTTTATTTCTTATATATTTATGTCTTTCTCAATCTATTACTATTTGAAAGATCCCATAAAATTAAGACATAAGAAAAATAAAAAACTTTGTGACAAAAAAAAATACTAATTTAAGGTTTTTTCTTAATGTAATAATATGATTTTATTTTATATATATTTAGCTTATTATTTATGTTGATTTTTGGAACAATGAAATAACATATAAGATTTATGTAATTAGTGTTTCTAATGAACGCAATGTCGTACTCGTATATACTTTAAGTTTTTTTTTTGTTATTAATTTTGTCATATTTTCTTAGTTATATTTTTTTATGTAACATAATTAAATCACATAAAGAGAAAAATAAATTGAAGAACAATATGAATTAGACGAAAAAAATATATAGATATAATAAATATAATTTATTATTACACGAAATTAAACTTGTGTATATATATTGATAATATTTAGAATGTTGTATTGTAGAATATTCACTTCTCCTAAGCCCATTTGAGCCCACTACTGAATGGTCTCACATCGAATTATTTAATGGGCTTACTTCACTAATATTTAAATATTGTAATGGGCTTACTTCACTAATATTTAAATATTGGGCTTAATAGGCCATTTTTTTTAACACATTTTTTTTGCCATTTAGGTAATACATTGGCATTTATTGTAGTAAATAAAAAATAAATAATTTTTTTTTGTAAATCATATATCAAAATATCATATTATTTTTCAAATAAAATAAAATTACAAAAAATGTACCTTTTAAATTTATTAAAAGAAGATAATGTGGTGTGGTATTAATAGATAAACACAATGTGGGGTTAATAATGAAGCTATAACTTTTTTATTACAACCTTAAGCTAAGTGTTTCTTTCTCCATTTTGTATTGTATCCCTTAAATTATGCCAATAACTTTTAAATATATTTTTCTTTTAATTAACAATTAAATTATATATATTTTTATTATCTTTTCAATCATTTATTTATCTATTTTGGTAAATATAGTTTAGAAGAAATCATATGGCCGACAAGAGTCATCATGGTATCTAATTCTTTTCTTTTCTTTCATGTCACTAAAATTTATAATATATACATATATATTATATACTTTTCTTACGTTGATAATGTGGGTGGAATAAGAAGAGGATCGTGAGTCATATAATTCCATTATCCATTACATTCATATAAAACAATCTTTATTTTATTGTGATCTTTTTATTTCATTTTGTGACAATAAACTT
Organism: Aethionema arabicum; assembly: GCA_000411095.1. Taxonomy (NCBI): domain Eukaryota; kingdom Viridiplantae; phylum Streptophyta; class Magnoliopsida; order Brassicales; family Brassicaceae; genus Aethionema; species Aethionema arabicum. The sequence continues at coordinate 51,678 of KE151849.1, read as the reverse complement.
TTTATTACTTTTTGTAGCTTATGTGGAAACTTCTAAACTTTCTTTTTTGGAATTACCACTAAATTAAAAAGCAAATTATTTATTTGGTATAGTCTACTGTTTATGTGGTGAAGAGGAATACCTTTGTTCTTATATGAATTTGCAATGGGTTTTAAAAATAATACACACACAATATATATATATATATATATATATATATGTATGTAAATTTTGATGGTTTATAAACCGCAACAAATGTGTAAACCATTATTAATTTAAATTTCACTAAAAATGAAAGCTTAAAATATAAAAAAACACACTTATTTTAAACATAAGCATATTTAAAAAATTAATATTTTTTTATTTAAAAAATATCCAAACTAAGAAATTGAAAATTATCAAAATCAACTTAGATAAATGCCAAATGTTTTAAATATGTTTTATCCAAAGTGCACATGTATATACATTTTGCATAGTGTTTATAATCATTAAATCAATATCTCATAGTATGTAATATGTGAATTTTTTTGTTTGTCAAAAACTTAAAATAATAGGTGAAAATTAATGTGTAAATAATTATATTTATATGTTTGAAAAACTTTGGTATGTTGGGGGTAATTATGCTTAATTATTGAATATGAGTCAGAAGAATAAAAAGTGTGAGAACTGTAGTGGCAAAAGACACAAGAATGTATCCTAAAGTTGTAACTCTTTTTCTTTTCTTTTTCTGCAAATTATATTAATTAATTAAATACAACTATATAGTTTATATTTAAATATTTACCACATTCGAAAGCTCATCATTTGTATTTGTATGGTACGTATGGTGACATCCCACGTGCCCCGACGCTCCATTTACACAAATATATGGAACATAAACATATTATTTTATTAATTAAAACATAGTAGTTATTACTAAACCAAATTTATATTAAGAAATTAAATGGTTGGATTATTATTAATTAAGAACTAAAGAGAATCTTAAAATGGTCGTTAAATCTGATGTACGGAAGGAACAAGACTTGCATGCTTAGGAAATTTCCTTCTAATTTATTTTTAATTATTTCCTTCTGTTGATTTCTTGAATTCTATATCTTTGTTAGATCTATACCCTTTAGTTTTCTTTATTTTAAATATTTTAATTATATCATAGTTATTATTATACACATATATATACACACTTGTGAATAACAATTATTTCGTTTATATATGTTTGATGAATCCATTAAAATAGAGTG
>KE151849.1:38766-50294 GCA_000411095.1 Aethionema arabicum | reverse complement strand
CATATATATATATATATATATATATATAATAAATTTCGTGAAAAGTATCTTAGCATATATCCTTAAAATTTCAAAGTTTATATATAGTATAGTTAGTGATATTTTTTTATTATGTTAGAATCTTATGGTATGAACTGAAAAATATCAATTTGCATCGTTAGTAGATGCAAAATTAAAAGAATAGATCAGGTGAAAAACTAATATTTTGTAAAATTATTATATTTTTGTTTACTATTATTATGTAGTTATTTTCTTTCATTTTGTTAGTATATATATATATATGTAATATGTCTAAAATTTTTATTTTTTTGTCCTGAAAATAGTGATATATACACCAAACAAAATATCATTGCCATGTAAAAAATAAAAAAAGGATGAATTCCATAGTTAATTAGTTATATACTTATAAATATAATAAAAATACTTGAATGCTATGATGTTTTAATAAGTAAGGATTAGATATGATATCTACCTATACCATCATCATAAAACGTTATTCTCTAATTATATAAAATTATTGGTTAGGTTAGGTCTATCTACCTTATAATTAATTTCATTTTCGTTACCTTCAATATTTTTAGGCAATTAAATCTAATAAATAAAAAAATTACCTCCATCATCACACATTTAATAATAGCACTCTATACGGCTTTATGACTACCAATAATATCAAAATAATAAAGAAACTTACAAAAAAAAAACAATAATTATCAAATTAAGTAACAAGAAAAATATTTTTCAAAAAAGTGGGTTAATAATTGGAAGAGATTATTACACTTTAGTGGTTTTTTACAGAAGAGAAAAATAGCTTTACAAATAAATATAGCGGTTGCCACGGTCCATTATCATACCACACGAGTTTTTAATTATACCGAACTAAACCGGAATATAAACCAAGTGTTAACCGGTTAAATCCGTACCAAGATTAAACCGAAATTTGTATATATAAAACGCAACGTTGCAGACCCACTCGTTTCCTTCGTTCTTTAATGGAGACTCCACCACCGTCACCGGCGATGGCGATTCTAAACCTCGACGAACTAAAAATCATCAAAATCCTCGGAAAAGGCGCTACCGGAACAGTCGTATTAGTCCACAACTCAGTCTCCGATCCCTCTGCTTCTTCTCCATTTGCTCTCAAATTCGTCAACAAATCGTCATCGATTTCCCTCCGCCGTACTCGATTCGAAATCCAAATCCTCCGTCGTCTCTGCATCGAGCGAAATCCATTTCTTCCTCATCTCTTAGCTTCTGTAGAATCCTCTGATTTCTTCGCTTGGGCTTTACCTTATTGTTCTGGCGGCGATCTTAATGTACTCCGTCAACGTCAAAACGACGGCGTTTTTAGCTCGACGGTTATTAAATTTTACTTAGCTGAAATCATCTGTGCGCTTGACCACCTTCATTCCATGGGGATCGCTTATAGAGATTTGAAACCTGAGAATATACTCATTCAAGATTCAGGTCACGTTACTCTCACTGATTTTGATCTCTGTTGTAGCTTTAATCAACCTAATCGATCCGATTTCTATTTATCCGACCCGGAATCGAAGCTAAATCGGAAAAATAATCGGAGTTTTTCGCGTTTGCTTCCACCGGAGATGAAAAAGACGAAATCCGCTAGAGTTAACCCAATTACACGACGGAGATTGAGTTTTTCCGGCGGAGAAAACTCAAATTCCATTGTAGGAACCTACGAGTATGTCTCACCGGAAGTAATTCGCGGCGACGGTCACGATTTCGCTGTTGATTGGTGGGCTCTTGGAATTTTGACTTATGAGTTGATGTACGGAGAGACGCCATTCAAAGGAAAAGAGAAGAAGGAGATATTTCGTAATGTACTGATTAAAGAAGCTAAATTCGCCGGAAAATCAACTGATTTGACTGATTTAATCCGGCGATTGTTAGTCAAAGATCCGATGAAGCGGTTAGGTTACTGCCGTGGCGCGGCGGAGATAAAGGAGCACGATTTCTTCAAGGGAGTGAAGTGGGACCTACTAACGGAAGTGTTACGACCTCCGTTTATACCGTTTAGAGATAACGACGAAAAACTAACGGCAAAGACGTTAAGTGTAAAGGAATATTTTCAGAAATCCAGAACGACGCCGTTTTGTTCTCCATAGCTGTTACCGTAACTGCACACGAGTGTGTTCTGAAAATAACAGTATTTTAGATTTTTTTTTTCTGTTATTTTTCTAGTTTTTTATGATTTTAATGTAAATATATTATAAGAAATTGTTAGAACGGGTTCAAGAAATAATTAAAAAATGTAGCAAATTATTGGATGGTTTTTGCCACGAGCAATACAATATTTCTACAATATATGGTTCGATAATAAATAAGTGGACCGTCTAATCATAAAGCACAGTACTTTATCATACACTAATTCAGTCTAGATAATTCATAGAGTAAAAAATATGAGAAAGTATTATTAAAATTTAAATCTGAAGTCAAATTCTGTTAGAGAAAATATTGATTTATTTTATTTTTATAAATTTTATTGAATACTAGTAAAAAATAGTGATTGATTTCGCTATATACTCGGCTAAAAGAAATCTACGGACTCGGGTAACAAATAAAATGATTTTAAATAGTATAAATATATAAATATACTAAATATGATTATGTAAATTTACTAAATTATGTCTAAAAACACCCAAATTAAAAGTAATGATTTAATTTCTAATTTAGTTTATCTTCTTTTGTTTCCTAATCACTTGCCTATTCATACGCCACTGAGTAGAGGAGACAAGGGGGGACAAAACTAATGGCACAAAAAATGACAAAACTAATATATGATCATGAAAATTTTATTAAAACTAATAAATAATATAAATCAATAAAAAAGACAATGTTTTAAATGCATTCAAGGTAATCTCAATTCTCACATGTTGTGTCCACCATTTAAGTAATTAAATACTAACAAGTCTACATATAATTAAATTTTATATTACAAAATCAGTTTTTTTATGTTTTGATTTCAATTTAGTTTAAACCTTAACTTTCATAACAAGAAAATGACGAAATTACCCTTTGTTGCTCATAGCCCAACAAGTTTGAGGTTCATAACACACATTTGCAGAGAAAACAGTAGTCACAAGATCGATTTCTATGGCAAAACATGTAAAATGTACTATGAGATGCTTCTTACGTACTGATCAAGTGCAGTGTTGAACAACTCTGACCTGAAACACGATGAACACAGAGTCAGGTTTTTAATAAGATGTTATGATCAGAGATATGGTGAAGATGTAACGTGAAATTATCTTACTTGATTGGAGATCCTGGGCTATATATAGGGTTTTTAACAACGTTTTCAACGTATAAACTGTAAATGTACTTTAAAGATTCACGTAAATCTCCAGTCTTGGGATGAGTTACTAAGATAATCTGCAAAAAAATGTAGAGATGTTGTTGGTTTAAGACTTTGGCTAATGTGTGGAATCAAAGTCTGATGCGTAGAAACAGTACTCTTCAAGCTAATAACTTAAAAACCATTAATACTAAACCTATGTATATGTATAGTACAAGAATCTGCACTGTATAAACGAAAAACAATAAGTTTAGTAAGATAAGACTTTAGCTCATGTGTGTAATCAAAGTCTAAACCTATGTATATGTATAGTACAAGAATCTGGACTGTATAAACGATTATCATATGCCATGAGAGCAAAGTCTATACAGGTTTATGTCAAGTTTTAGCTGGAATTGAGTGGTCATATGTTAACTATATATTCAAGCTTATTCAAACACATCAATCTTTGTTAGCAAATGTATCAGCTTGGCTTGTTTGATTGAAGAAAACAACTCAGGATTCCATTTTCTTCTACACACTAATGATGTTTGATATTCATCTGAATTAGACGACACTCATGCGTTTCAAAAAAGTAAAACTCTTAATCCTATTATGCCTGGTTTATACTCATCTTCTTAGTTTCCAGGTTTTTGTAGAAGAAATCCACTAAAATTCTGCATGTTCCCTTATAGCTATGTAAGGTAGAGATTGAGTTACTAAGTTTTAGGGTTGAGTTTTATCTAAAGATAGTTGTGAAGCTAACCTTAATGCCAGAGGGAGTCTCCATGAAGCTAAGCTTGTAAGTGTTCGTGCGGAAACTGTGGAATGAGCATCCTTGTCCTGGCAACTGTGGAACTCCTAAATTCCCCTTATCTGCACTGCAACATATCATCCACTAATTTCAATATCGAACCCAAAGCATAAGATCTAACAAACCAAATACACAAAATTCCCCAATCAAAACCTAATCAGCCAAATCAACCAGATCAGAGAACCAATCGAAATCTTCAAACGATGCATACCGATCAAAATGATAAAATTCTATCATATACATCAAATCGATAAATCAAATTCTTCATTAGATCCATTTTAAACAGTAGTTGAAAAAAAAGAAGGAAGGATGAAATCTAACTTGACTGGATCCATTTTAGCGGTTAGGGATTTGAGGGAGAAGAGAAGACCGAACATGAGCTTGTGATCTTGCTGAGGGTTAAGCGTATGAAGAGGCCGATTCCATTCTTTATACAAAAGACATACACCATTACGATTGAAAACATACATCATATGCGCATTGTTCCCACTCGCCGTCGGAACAGGCGGCGACGGACTTATCTCCGATCCACCAAAAAACTGCATCTCGTTATCGCTCTCACCGGTAAAGTAGTCTGTTTCCCGATGAAAGGCGATCGATGAAAGAGAGGAGCAAAATTCAAAACTGAGCTAAAGAGCAAATGTGAGCGATCCAGTTTCTTCATCTCTTATTCATATTTGGGCCTCAATTTGGGCCTAAATTTGGGCCTCATATATCCGAGTATTCGTATAATTCGGCCCTTTTTAAAATAAATCATTTTTTATATTGCAAATAATAAATATTATTAATGAAAATGTATTTTGTAGGTTGCTTTTATCTATAAGTCAAATTTTAAATTTAAAACCTATTGTGAAACACGTTAAATAACAGTGAGGAATTACCTAAAATGTCTTAATTCAAGCATTTTTTACAAATGTGTTTTTTTGTAGGGTTTACCAATTATACTCTTGAGTATAATGTTATGATATATTTGCAAAAAATNCCACTTATAATGTTGGGTATAATGTTAGGGCATTTTTGCAATTCCCCCAATAACAGTTTCTATTATATTATAGATTAATATTTTAAAAATAAGAATAATTATCAATTAGTGGTAAGTAGCAGTACAAAGAATACTGATATATAAAATTTGGTAAAAAAATATAGTAACTCATACTTTTAGAAATAAAATGTTTTGGAAAATAGATGTAAAAGTTCATAATAAAAAAAAATATATATATATATATAAATAGAAATAAAAAAGAAATAGAAGAAAAAAAAAAGAAAGATTCTGAAGAAGTGGCTTACTAATTCTAGGCAGAGGATCTTGAGGCCTAAGTAAGTTTCCCACGTGAGATTGTGCTTCTCTCTTTGTATTCCACCTCGATTCTCACATCCTCCTTACCTTATCTTATTGTTATCCATATTACTTTATTTGTTTATTTCAATTATTAAATTATTCAAAATCAATATATACTCCGAACATTTTATATTTTTTTTAATATCAAATAGATCATAAGTCCGGTTAATAGATAAATTGATGCACAAAATGTAAAATGATGAATATGAATCTAATATCTAGAGTATTAAAGAAAAGCATTTTATCACTATATTATTTTATTCCGATTTCCAATCATTTTATCTTAGATTTAATATACATATATAATTATTTTGTAACCAATTTTAAACATGAATAATAGTAAATAAAACTTCATCACAACGCAAATTTGACAAAATAATAATCGAGAATATTAAGACAAGGTAGTCAAATTAGTAAATGATTTCTCTTTGATTTTCTAACACTCGGAGCTTAAACTCACACAGTTAATAAGACCAATTTATGGTTCATAGATGTAAAAAAATAATAAAAATAGAGAGTTTTTACAATATTTTTTCTGTGTAATTTATTTACCAAACATTCGAATTAGTGGATTTTTATTTATCAATATCCCTTCGATATTATTAATAGAGATCGCAAACCGGTCCAATAACCCGAGCAAATCCGGTTTATATTAAAACAATGAATGTAAGTAAGACTTTTTTTTCTTCAAATGAATGTAAGTAATTTACAGCGAGAAAATAAAAAATAAAATAAAATAATTGGTAATAATGTAGTTAAACTATATAATACGTAGGTTGATTACGTGTCCTGTGAAGATATATACGTGTTGGAGTGTGAATAGTCGCTTATTGTATAAGTCTCCATGAAATTTGGAGCCTTAGATTCACATATCAACACCTGTCTGATTCTTTATATTTATTTGTTTATAATTTTTTTTTTATATTTTCGATATTTTAAATATATATTTTAGTAATTGTTTTTTAAAGAACTAGTCTGTCATTTCGAGATGTGTCATATTGGTATATGTCCTTTTTATCAGCCATTTTTATAACTTTAAGTCAACAACTTTACTTTAATTCCATAATTATATATAAACTATATAATAGTCGTCATTTTATTAAAGGATAAATTAGTTTTATTTATTTGTTTATAAAGGCTCTGAACTATGTCAATAATTGCCGTTTTCTAAATTAATTTTTAATTAAAAGAATATGAAAGTCACAATCAAAAAAAGTTGCTAGATTAATCTTTTTAAAACATTAAAAAAACATATATTCAACAATATTTTTAAAACACACATGACTTTTAAAATTTTGTGAACGACCAAATCTTTCGTTTTGACATTATTTATAATCTAAATAAAAGCAATATATCTATAGTAGAGCAAAAACTATTTACTTAGCAAAAAAAATTCATTCCGACCCACTAATTGAAACAGAAATTAAATGCAGTCTTCTGCTAGTGGTTTGAACTTTGGATGTCAAAGAAATAAAGGGAAATTACTTACCAACTGAGCTATCTTATTCCGACTTAATATCATCTTATATATGTATAAGATATATAACATTTAATCGGTTTTTAAATAAAAATTTGTACACTTTTAATAACAACACATATTTATTTAAAAATTTACATAATTTTATGTCTAAATAAAAGTTTGTACACTTTTAATAACAACACATTTTTTAAAAATTTTACATAACTTCATATAAAAAAAAGTAGGATTTATGATGTATAACATTTAATCGTTTTTTTACATTAATTTGGGGATGGATAAATCACTGTACAAACTATTTTAAAAATAAATAAATAAAAATTTGAACATTTTTTTATTCAATTTGTACACTGTTTCAACAACAAAATTAATGTATTCTCTATTAGCAATAATAAAAAATAATTTTACAAAAAAAAAGAATAAAATAACGACAAAAATATGTTCCTTAATTAATAATCACCTCCCGGGTCCATGCTCATATACAAAAACATTTAAAACAAAATAAAAACGAGTGTGGGTCCTACTGGACCCCACCCTGGGTCAGCATCGCGGTTTCCACTCGTAATAAAAAGAAACCATAAAGGGTAATTTTGTCAAATCGAATCAAAATCCCAATCTCTACCTGCCTCTGTTGTTTTTTCCCCTTCCTCCCTCCTCTCACATAAGTTACCTCCACGTTCTCTTTCTTCTTTTTTTTTTCTTCTTCTTCTCTGTTTTTTTTTTAATCTTAAATCTCAGAGATCTCTCGCCGGGAAAAATTATCCCGGCGAATAAACAGTCACCAGAAATCGGGGAGAAGAAGTGTTTAAGCTACTAATATGGAGTCTGAATTTCAGCAACCTCACTTCCTTCTCCACGATCATCATCAACATCAACATCCGAAACAGAGAAATTCGGGGCTAATTCGTTATCAATCTGCTCCAAGTTCATATTTCTCAAGTTTTGGAGATCGAGAATCGCTTGAAGAGTTTCTTCATCAACCTACTAGTCCCGAAACGGAGCGAATCTTATCAGGCTTCTTACAAACCACCGACACAAGTAACAACGTCGATAGTTTCCTTCACCATCCTTTCACTAGACAAAACAGTGGCGGTAGCTTAAAAGTGAAAACGGAGGAGGAAGTGGAGCGGGCTAATGTTCCGGCGGCGATGGAGGTTGGTGAAATCGTTGATGTTGACATTTCAGTAACTCCAGAAACAATTGGATTTGATGGTTCGGTAACGAGAAATTTAGGTCAAAATAAAAGATTAAGAGAGAAAGACGATGATCGATCCATGAATCGAATAAATCTTGCTCGTCATAATAGTTCACCTGCTGGATTATTTTCCTCCATAGATGTTGAAACTGGTTTGTATCTTCTTCTTTTGTGCCATACTTTTTTTTCTTTGATTTGAAATTTTTGTTTCCTTATCTGGAAACTTCTCATACTTATCTCTTACTGTTTTATTTCCTTTTCTTATCTTCTTTTTGAACACTTTTCGAGAATATGCTTGCGGTTTAATAGGACCAAGCCAATTAAAGCCATTTTTGCCTTCAATTATTAGCATTTAGGAGAAGATACAGCTCTGAAATCTGCAAATTTGTGACTAGTTAAGTAGAAATTTGATCTTCATTTGTAGTGAATAAGTTGGTTTTGATGGGTAAATTCAATTTTGTGTGTGAGAGTGATGTTTTGGTTTTTGAGAGATTTAGAATCTGCTCTGTTTTGTTCTGTGTGTTGGCAGCTTATGCAGCTGTGATGAAAAGTATGGGAGGTTTTGGAGGTGGTAATGTGATGAATACAAGGAATAGTACAGAAGCTTCATCTCTTACTCCTAGAAGTAAGCTATTACCTCCTCCTGCTGCTTCTAGACCAATGAGTTCGAGTTCTGAGATTGATGTGAAACCTAGTTTCTCTTCTGGATTGCCTCCTCGAACACTCTCTGGTGGTCTAAATAGACCGTTTGGGAATGATGGCTCTGCTTCTTCTAAGCTTACAACAATGGCAAGAACCCTTTCTGGTGGTTTAGATCTATACAAAACCAAGGTATGTTCTATGTATCTATGTTTCTTGTGGTGAATCTTTGTGGTTCTTGTTTGATTTTTTGAAATGAAACAGGAAGNAAACAGGTGAGAAGAACTAAGATCAGTGAGAGAATGAGGAAACTTCAAGATCTTGTCCCAAACATGGACACAGTAAGTGTTTCATTTTCAACATTCTTTTGATTTCCACTCAAATGTAACATCTTGAAATGATCACAGCAAACGAACACAGCAGATATGTTGGATCTTGCGGTTCAATACATCAAAGACTTGCAGGAACAAGTCAAGGTAACGTAATGTCTTTACTTCTTGTTGTTTTACGCAAACACAAGTTTGAATTGAAAGCTTGGATTGTTTGGTTCAGGGGCTTGAACAGACTCGAGCAAGATGTAAATGTTCTAAGTAGAAATCTGAGTAAGCGCGTGGGCGAGCCAGGAGGAGGAGAGATTGTGCATAAGAAGCATNGGAGAGATTGTGCATAAGAAGCATTGGTTCGGCGTTAGGAGCGAGTCGAACAAAGTAACTAAAAGAGATCATGAACAGAACTGAATTGGTGGCTAAAGTGGTGAAAACTGAAAAGGGTTTTGTAAAGTTGGAACCTTTTTTTTGGTTAGAGAGAAGAAGAAGAAGAAAGAAGATAGAAGAAAGTATGTGTTTGTGTAATGATCCAAAAGCTATATTGTATAATGTACAATTTAGAAGCTTCTTTTGTTGTAACTTAATAATAATTTTAAGGGTAATTATTTTCATTCTAGAAAACTATATCCTTTTTTTATTATAAACTATTAATTTTTTTTTAATAAATCTTCAAAATGTAGTCGTGATAAATGATATCCATTCCCAAATTTTTAGAATTTCAATATATACAAAAATTATATTTTTACAATTACTTCTTTATTTTGTCATTTTAAAAAGTGAGAATCATATATAATTATAACTAACAAGTATTTTTATTTTTTGTTATTTTAATTTTGTATTAATATGTGTATTCATTAAAAAAACTTATGTTAAAAAATAAATTAAATATGTTAACAAATTTAAAAAATAGAATATCAAAACGATAAATCGACAAAAATATCAATAACTTTTTAAATTAATATAAAATGATATTATCTTCATTTCACTGATGTTGGGGGGAAAACAAACAATTGTTTCAAATTAGGTGATATTCTCACTTTTTAGTGACAAGTTGCTACTAAATCACTTTTTTTAAACATATTTAATTTTGGTCAAACAACTTCAAATCTTGAAATTAACAATAAAAAATAAAACATTTGTTTTGTTTTTTGAGTTTATGTTTTATGTTTTTCTTAAATAGTCTGCAAAATTTTTAAACATCAAGCAAACTAAAAAAAGAATAAATTATAATAATTTGACATTTGTGATTTCATTTTTGTTATAGGGATCCAAATATCATATATCTCACACAAAATATTGAGTTTGTACAACAAAAAGTTGTTATTTTGTCATAAACGAAAGGGGAAAATATAAGAAAGATGGAACAAAATCTTGCCTAAATGATAAGTGGGACCAAATCTAAATTGTTTTTGTTTTGTCGTTGTTGTTTTAGGGAGTCATGTGAATGAGCACTAAGTTGTGCGTGTGACACGTGTCGAGAAACTATAATTACTTTTTCTTGTTAAGATTACAAGTGTTAAACATCAGCTATAACCAAAAAAGGTTTATTAGGTAAAAAGGTTTATTAAATGATTATTAAATTAGATACTTCGTAATCTTATGTCATTCTAGAATGCTCACACGTGTCCATTATATTTATTGTATACACTCTACACTTCATTTTGAGATTTCGAATCAATGTGGATAAACCAAAACTAATTCTATTATGATTTATAATTTTAATTTAATTTAGAGTTTTTAAAATATGGAAATCTTATAAAATGAAGAATACTACAAAAATATACAATAAAAATGACGGAAATTTAGTGTATTTTCATTACCATAAATTGAATGACTATATACAAAAGGTGATTTTACATAATTATATGAAACATAAATATACTATAGAGTTGTGAAATGATTATACTAATTTGTTAGGTATCAACCAATATTTTGATTTAGATTCAATATTTATTTTCATTTTGTAGAAAATATGAAGAGTGCACTTTATTGTTAATAAAATCTGAAGTTATCAAATAAAAAGGGTAAGTCAAATATATAAGAAGAAACAAAGTTGATAACAATTTCCCTTTAATTTGACTAGATTTTGTTTTGCTGTAAATATCCTAATACTAACAAAACAGAAGTCAGAGAGAAAAATTGAAACTTAATTTTACAGTGACACGTTAGCAATTTTTCAATTTTTTGAAAAAAATAAAACATATCAATAGAGCAGTTATATATCCTATTTTATAGGCAACTTATATTTTTAAAATCATAGTTCTATTTGTTGAACGGGTTTTTGATTTTTTCATGTCATTTGAAAAGGAATTTCACATTGTTTTTAATAAATAGTTATGCATATATAAAATAGAAATACATAATAATTAGTTTTTAAAATCAAATCATTATATTTTGTTTCGTCAACTAAATTACTGTATTATCTAAAAAAATATTTAGTTCTTTT
>KE151849.1:25362-36578 GCA_000411095.1 Aethionema arabicum | reverse complement strand
GGTTATTTTGTTTTTTTCGAATTACATATACTTAATTACATACTAACACATGTCATTGCATATTTATATAGAGATATAATTAACTAATGTAAAATAAATTCATAAAATACAAAAAATTATACAACTAAATAGTTTAAAATCAAGAAGTTTAAGAACGTTTGTCCCGCACAAAGTGCGGGTAAATTTCTAGTTGGAAATTATTTAGACTATCCCATCGAATATGAATTATTTTACTTAAAAATTAAATATTGTGTTACTTTAATTATTTTATTTAATTACTCATAATTATCTTCTCGATTTAATTGGCTGAAAATTATTCAATTAATTATTAATTAAAAACAATTAATTGCACGATTTATCTGCTAAGTAGCATTCTCTCCATCAAAGGGTCAGGAAAGTATCTGTTTTTATCTTCCACAGGCACAGGCCCAAATATCTGAAGCACCAAAATTTGAAATCTTTCTTAAATTTGCTTCTTTTCGTAAAGAGAATCTTTGGTAAATTTTCTGGGCTTCGCGGGAAAATTCTTTAAGCTTTCCCTCAAATTATCAAAATCCCTAATTTTTGACTTTTCCTCTTTTCTCTCTCTACCGTTAGGGTTTTTGATTTCGCTCTACTTGTTCTCTCATTTCGCTCTTTCCTCTTTTCAATTCCTCTTTTGGGTGATTCGAAATCATGAAAAGGAGATCGATTAAACGAGAAGCTGAAGCTACCAGAGACGGAGGTGGGATTGATGAGCCGGAGCGGCTAAGGTCTGTGAAAAAAGAGAAGCAGAGAAAAAGTACTCGAGATGATTTTGTGCCACCAGAGGAGTCACCAGTGCAAGAAGAAGAACAAGGGATTGCTGATAGAAGAGTTCTTAGATCTCAATATCTCGCTTTAATTAACAAAATCAATGGTATGTATAGTATAATCTCTCCTTACTCTCGTATACTGTAATCTCTATCTTCATTAAATGGTTTCGTTTCTGTTGTTTGTTGATTTCTCTTTTGATTTGTAGATGCTAAAGATGATTTGACGAAGGTTGATTCGGACCAATTTGCCCGTATTATAAACGAAGTTGAGAACCTGCACCAGCAAGGTATATACATGGTGAAATGCAAAGCTTATATTGCAATGGTGCTTGTTTCTTCAGTACATTTCATCTCATTTTGCTCATGATGAAAATGCAGCCGTTTCATGTTATGTTTTAAGAATTTGAGATGTTCCAAGATAAATTAAATAGGAAGTTGTAATTTCCTTGGTTTATCTTACAGTATCTGCAGTTTTGGTGTCATATAGGCTTTAAAAGTGGGTTTTTAGCAATGAAATGGTCTTGATTTGTGGTTTGAGGTCTAAATTCTTGCAGTTCAGAAGCCTAGGGAGCAAATTGCAGATGCAGAAGCGCTTCTAGATATAGCAAACACTTTAATGTCATCAGTGAAATCCCAGTCTGCAAGTGGTGTTTCACCAGCTGAGTTTGTTAATGCTTTAATCAGTGGATTTGGGCAAGGTTCTTTAGGAATTGACGCTGATGAAAACACTCAAGTATCAATAAAATGGAAGGATCTTGGGTTTGTTGTTTCCTCTACAGTTTTGGTATCATCTGGTTGCTCAACAATGTCAGTTCTCAAAACATCTACTTTCCTTTGCTTAATCTAAGCAAATTCTGTTAAAACTAAGGTTTAATTGGATGATTTTGTAATCAGGATGGGACCTATGGATACTGAATTGAAACAAAGGAAGAAAACAGTCACTAAGAAACGTACAAAACCTGGTGAAGGCGTTAGACCAGAGGAGGTAAGACCGATATCGAACTGATTCCACTTATGTAGTCTTTGGTCCCATGAATCTATGACTTTACCTTCTTTACCTTACTTGATTTGAGTACTTATTAGGTAGATGATACACAAACAGAAGAGAAAACAGATACAGATAAGAACATGGCGATAATGTTTAACATCTTGCGGCAAAAGAAGCGTGTAAAGCTTGAGAATTTGGTACTTAACAGGAAATCATTTGCGCAGACCGTAGAGAATTTGTTCGCTTTATCGTTCTTAGCTAAAGATGGACGTGTTGAGATCATTGTAGATAAAAATGGCTCTCATTTCGCCTGTAAGATTTAAACCTTTTTCATCCTTTATCTTTAGTGTTCATATAATTGTTTTCTCACAAAAGATGCTTTCACTTATATCAGTGCCGAGAAACGCACCTGCTGCTAATCTAGTGATGTCTGGAGAAGTTACTTATAACCATTTCGTGTTTAGATTTGATTTCAAGGATTGGAAGGTACTGAAACACAATCTTTTTGGACTGTTCTTGATTTGGTAAAGTTAAAGCCATGTCTATGTCTGATTTCTGGTGTGTATTATGTTACAGCTGATGTCGGAAATGGTGCCAATGGGGGAAGAACTGATGCCACACAGACAAAACTCATCTGCTGGTCCCTCTGGATCCGCCATAGCTACAGAATTCACACAAGATTCTCAGACAACACCAATAAGAAAACTATCAAGAAACAGAGGTTTAGTGATACAAGAAGAAACAGTTGTGGAAGATTCTCCTGATAAAGATACCGGAACTCGCCGGAGATGTAGCCGGAGACTCGCCTGAGAAGATTTCTGTCATTATTCTTAGGAAAGTACATAGTAGAGAGAGCTTAAAAACTCTTGTTTTTCATCTCATTGTTATATAAATCAAAGCCTACTTGATTAATTTCTAGTTAAAAATCAAAATCAAACTCTAAATTTAACTTAAAATCCCTAAAAAAAACAACAAATTATTGCATAATCCTTACACCAAATAACATAAACCCTTTTTTGTTACTTTCTTCTGTTGAATCCTTAGGTTCTTTATCTTCTACCTTTGATTTTACTTCATCAGGACTTTCACATACCATTCTGTTAACTTCTTCTGCAACAAATCCATTTTCTGTAAAGTAATGAACATCAATCATCAGAAACTTGTTCTTCTGATTCTCTAATCTGTTCATATTACTTGTAGTATCACAATTGTAGAACACAATCACATCTTTCTCCTTTAGATTCTTCTCTTTCACAAAACCATTCCAGCCTCTAGTAAACACAAAACTCTGACTACTTTTCCAGTAACAATACCTAAACTTCCATTGCCTCATTGCTCTGTCATAAAACACTAACTCAACATCTTCTACAGAACCTCCTCCGGCTGGTTCGGTTTCGGTTTCGGTTTCACTTATGTAAGGTAAGTACTTAACTGCATACTTCTTGGGAATCACAAGCCGGTTAAGTTTTCCTACATCACTTGGAGTTAATTCCTTTTGAAAAAGTTGTGTACATGTAAACCATTTATCTGATGAATCTTGATCTTTTTTAGTTTCTTGAGATTGTTTAGGTCCTATGGTGTTGATACTGGCGACGATTTGAGAACGGATTCTGAGAAAATCTTTGAATTTATGTTGATATGAACCATCTTTAATCATGGTTAAAACAGCTTCTGTTGTGTAACATTCTTGGAAGTTTGGTTCATGGATTGTTAAATCAGACAATGGAAAGTTTCTGTGAGAGTTTATGTCACCGATTCTTAGCTTTATTGAAGCACTGTCATAAGCTATGGCTGCTTCTGCAGAGGTTTTGAAAGTACCTAACCAGATTCTTTTATGATCTGCGTATATTTGAGCCCCCCAATGACCATTCTGTTGCTGAACAACTCCTTTGTACTTAGCTATTGTTGTGTTTGATAAGCTTAGTTTTCCATTCCCGTGAGTGGTTTTCACGCGCTTTGAAAGACGTAAAACTAAGTCACTTGCGCTTGTTTCCTCCGCCTCGTTCATCTCCATTGATGAAACAAGAAGAAAACACAGAGAAAACAGAGCAAAACACAGATAAAACAGAGCAAAACACAGAAAAAACAGAGGAAAACACAGAGAAAACAGAGGAAAACAGAGGTTTACGAAAACAGAGGAGAAATTGAAGGAATGAAAAAGGAGAGATTTAAGGGATGAAATAATGAGAGATTTTGGGTTTTGTTGTTTTGGTTGCTTGAAGAATTGTTAACAGTTTCCATTAATTGATTAGTGTTGTTTAATTTTTTGGAATAATTTGGAAGAGAAAAAATGGAAAATACAGAGTAGTAAATAAATTGATTACAGCAGAAGCTGTTGTTAAATGGTAACTTTCCTTGTAAAATAAGATTTTTATTTTATTTGGTAGAAACTAAATCTTCACTGATTTTGTGATAATTATTTTTTTTCTCCTAATTTAGACAATTTACATAACTTAAACTTAACTCTCTTGTTTTTTTTCCCTCTGGCTCTGTTATTTCCTTTTTTATTGTTACATCAAAAAGTAAATTAAAAATTTATAACTAACAATCAAATCATTTTCTTCCATTGATTTACCCCTTCTTACACCCTGAAAATATTTGACAGTTTTTCTGGATAATACCTATAATGTTGCAAAAAAAAACTCTAAACCATAATTTGGGTATTTGGCAAAAAAAAAAAAACATTGTTAAAAATTATGGTAAAAACACATTTTTTTTCTTTCAAATATGCTCAATTTTAGTCTTCAAAAATACAATTGTTAACCAAAAAAATTGGTACCATCTGAATCTTATTTTTTTTTACATTTTTTTTTCACTTGTATCATTAACTTTTTATCATTAATTTTTTTCTGATTTACAGCTCCGTTTTTTTTTCAACTAACAGAGACATTTTTGTCCCAAAAAAAAAGTAATTTTACCAATTAAGACATTTTTGTCTGAAAAAAAAATATTATTGATATATCCTCAGATATTAGGACAAATTTATAAAAATCTTATAAATTAAGACATTTTAGGTAATTTTTTTTTTTGGGCTTATATGCATTTTTTTTTGTTCATCAACTAAATTTTTGTATATTCAGACAAGAACATAGATAGAAAAAGCAACAACAACCTTTATGTTCTGTAAGGCTAAAACCTGATCTGATTCATCTAGACC
Source organism: Aethionema arabicum (assembly GCA_000411095.1). NCBI lineage: Eukaryota > Viridiplantae > Streptophyta > Magnoliopsida > Brassicales > Brassicaceae > Aethionema > Aethionema arabicum. The sequence goes on along the minus strand of KE151849.1, from coordinate 31,639 downwards.
AGACTTTTAACTGATGAGGATATGAACAAAGAGAATATTATCAAATCCTCGACTAATTCTGATCTTCTCATCTGCATATCTACAAAAACATATTTGAAGATCTTACATCAAAATTCAGTTACATTATTGTAATCTTATTTATGAACAAAGAGAAAACTTACAGAATTTGAAGATTGATTTTGTTTTTTAATTCAATTGGATATCCAAATGGACCCCCAATGATTGCTGCATCGTTCATATCCAATTCATAACTACTATCTCCTGATTTCCTGCAAATGTTTAAATCCTTTACAAAATCACAGAGACAGAAACTGTAAAGAAGAAGAAGAAGAAGAAGAAGAAGAAGAAGAAGAAGAAGAAGAAGAAGAAGAAGAGTTACATGAAGTTTCCAGTCATGGAGAATCTAAAAGCTGGAATGATGTTAACTTCGAACTTAATCCTTCCTTCTTTATTAATGATCTGAAACCAAACATTTTTCATGAACTGAAGCAACCAAAAGACTGAAATTAGATGAAGAACTTTACCTGTTTTCCCATAAGTCCATTTGCTGCATTTTCAATCCAGCTATCTGTTTCCATCTGCAAGAATATATCGAAAAATCGATTATTTTTCTCATATAGACAAGGGATTATAGTATTTTAAACTCTGAACATCGATAACCGGATTTTTTAAACCATAAACCTTAATAAACTGGTTTTACACCAAAATCTTAAATTTAAACTTGAAATTATAGTATAATTAATCCAAATTTGGATTATATTTTTCCGTTAAATTTAGAGATTATGGTTTAAGTTGATGTTCAAAGTTTAATTTTGATTTAAAAACTCCAATAGTGATTAAAAACTCGTTATCAAACTTCACAGTTTAAAGAACATTTTGATAGTTAAGAGTTTTCTTCACCAAACTGAGATAAAACTGACCTGAGAACTCCAAATCATCTCCCAAGTTCCTTCTAAAAGCTCATAATCACCATTTTTGGTGTTTGAAGAAAGAAATTGATCAATAGCCTGTGTTGATACACAAAAAAAAAGTTAAAGCTTTCAAATCCAAAACCGTCGATTTCAGTTTCTTGAAGGTATATATTACTACCTCTGCTACTTCTTTTCCTTGAGATATGGAAGCTAAAAGGTTCTGTCTAGGCACAGTTTCTTTCTGAAGAACAAAAGTAGTTCCCTGCACTACACTATCCAGACATTAACAGAACTAGAAATGGATTAAAACAAGAGCTAAGTATTGTGTTGAATCAAGAAACTTATGTTACCTTGTTTCCTCTTGAGATTCGAAGGTTTCCAGAAGGTGAAAGATAAGTTATGTCTAACCAACCTTTTGCTTCATCACCAAGAAGTCTAAAAGGAACTGGATATGGAACTTTGAAAGGAAGAAACTTTAAAGAGAATGCAGCTTTATCGAATCGAAATAAGATCCTTTTATCATCTTTGATCGAGGCAACTGCCTGTAATCAACAACTTCTTAAGCTTTTTTTTTTGATTCCAGAACTCAAAAGCAGAAACACCAGAGATCATATGTTTGTGTAATACCTCTACTTTTAGCTCTCCAATGGCGTCGGAGAATTTAACAATGTTTGAAACACGAGGATCGTTTGTTTTTAGGTATACATCTTGAAACACTGTAAATACATCTACTCCTGTAAATGTTCTCTGTAGAGATACAGCCATTGTTATGATTTTCTTGGTGTAGATTCTTGTTATAAGTGATTTGGAAGAAGAATTGACCTGAATTGGAGATGCAGTTCCAGGTCTTGTAGTGAAAATTAATCGCCAACGACCTTCGATTAACTCAGAATCTGTCTAAAACATGTTTGAATAGTTCCAAAATCCAAATGAGCAAAGAACTAGAACAGAACAAAAACACTGTACAAATTAAGGGTTCTTAGGAAATTTTCTTACAGGATTTGAAGTGCCGTCTAAGCCTTCAAGAACCTTCACAGCAGATTCCACATCCTACAAAGGTTAAAAATCAAGAAATGAAGAGCCGCCATTGATGTCTGTAGAAAAGAGCTTGAAGGGTTCATACATTGAGCTGTTTAGGAGAAGCGGCTCGGCCACGGCCTTGAATTCCGATTAAGGCGTCAATGAGTTTCATCTCAGCTTCATTAAACGATGATTGTTGTGTTTCGTTTGTGACAGTAGAGGAAGATGAAGAACTAATGCGTAGAGTTCTCCAGTTTCTTGACGATTTTGGTCTCTTGTTAGTTTCCAGAAGATGGTACCTCGGAAAAGAAGACGAAACAGAACTTGGCGATGATGGATTTGGACATAGATACAATCTAAGAGCCGCCGCCATTGTTGTCTGTAGAAACTAACTAAAAGCTTTGCTTCTCCAGTAGCGTTAATAAGCTTTGTGTGAACAAAATTTGCTACCTTTTATTTGTGTGGTGTACACTGCATAGAAAAAACCGTTAAATATCCTCAAAATGGACCTACAAAAACTCTTCTTTTTTCACATTAATTTCTGAAAATAAAGTCAATTCTTGAGTCCTAGCCTTCAAGAACATAATAAATCAAGCAATCCAACAGATACTGTTCAAATCAATCAAAATTCAGCAACGCAAAGATGATTAAAGAACCAAAATTGAAGATATTTTTACTGTTAAAGATACTCTTCTGAGTTATATATATGAACAAACCCCACCAGAAACGTATGAACAATAAATAGATTTTGAGTAAATTTGGAGGAAGAAGAAGATGATGATGAACAATGGAAACCAAATCAATGTTTTAGAAAGAATTAGCAACAAGAATGGCTTGTCTACACCTTGCTTTAGCTTGTTCAAGTCTCTCACTTAATGTTTCTTCTTTAACTGATGCTTTAACCATGGCTAAATCCATCTCCATTAATTTCAAAACCCTAAAAAGCTCAGTAACCATTCTTTCTTCTACTTTCCCTTCATCTACCAATACCTCAGCTTCCTCTCTTGCTCTCTCTGCAACTATTTCCCCAACTTTAACTAACAATTCCTTTGAACCAAACTCTCTCGCCATTAAATTTTCAAATTTCTCCAAGAAATCCATTATCACATACCCTGTAGGTTTTTCCAGATTTATCTCTTTTGTTCTCTTCCAACCAATTTCGAAATTCGGAGGCTCAGGCTTCTCGATTCCTCGAGTTTTTCTGTCGCGTATGATCTCAGATCTTCTCCGTTTCTCAATTGGAAACTTCTCCGCGCTTGTAGTGTTGATCGATTCAGGTGCAGGTGTGGGAAATGACAATTGATCCTCCGGCTCTACACTCGATGCACATTTCATCGTTCGACGAGGAATCCGCACACCTAAGGTATAAATTTTAGGGACTACGAGATTCATAGAAGAGAGAAATTGCAGATGAAGTGTAGAAGCCATTGATGTACCTTCAACAAAGGCTAAACCATTAAAACCCTTTCTATATAGTGATGGATAAGGCCCTTGGCTCGCACATCACGCCGTTTAAACAAACAATACAAAAACATCACTCCGTTTTGTTCTGTATGAAACGGTGTCGTATGCATTTAAAAACTAGTTTAGTGGACAACAACGAGTAAGACACGCCGCGCCGTTTAAACAAACAAGACAAAAAACTCACGCCGTTTTTTTTATGTACGGTGTCGTATGTATTTAAAAAACTAGTTTAGGGGACAACGATGAGTAAGACACGCCGCGCCGTTTAGATCATTAAGACGAAAACCTCACACCGTTGAGTTTCTATTTAAAGCGATACCGTTTTGTTTCTGTTTAAAACGGTGTCGTATTTGGTACTAAACTACATAGTTTTATCTGATCTTTCAAGAACTGCAGTGGACAACAATGAGTAATTTCTCAGTTTTGTTCAACACTTCATACTTCACAACACCAACAAAATTACCAATTAAAATCTGCAAAATCTCATCTTCTTCCTACAAATCAAGAATTCCTTCATCTTCTGGTCGGATTTTCCCCATTAAAGAACCTAAACCTTTAACAAAGAAGCTTTATGTTAAAACCCTAAATGCCAGAGACACCATTATCGACTTTGGTAAGCATAAAGGCAAGATGCTTGGTACTTTACCTTCATCTTACCTCAAATGGGTCTCGAAGAATCTACGGACAGGTGATTCTGAGTATTGGGCTAAGCTTGCAGACGAAGTTCTTGAAGATCCTGTTTATAAAGATAGAACTGAGTGGGAATTTGCAGAGAAAATCCTCCATGGAAGTGATGAAAGTATGAGAAAGAAAGGTGAAGAGGTAAACTCTGTTTCAATGTTGTTGGAAATTAGTGAAAGATTTGGTTGGGATAATCAAGATAAAATTGGTTGGAGTAAAATCAATTTCGAGCTTTTGGGTACAAGTAAAAGTGGTCGGATTCCTAGATTAACAGACGCCATTAAAGACGAGATTTTGAAACGAGAAGCTAAGAAGAAAGAAGATGATGATGGTAATGGATTCAGGAGAAGAGAGAGGAGAGAGAGGATGAGGAGAGAAGTGGAGAAAGATGATGGTAAATTGGAGAATAAGAGAGAATTGAAGGGTAATTTTGGGAAAGTTCAAGATATGAAGAAGCAACCTGAGCAGCCACGGATTCAAAGCCCTTTTCCAGGTCGTGAGAGTTTATTGAAGAAAGTTATGAACAAGAGAAGATTTCAATGAAAGATGTAAACTTTATTCCTTTTGATTCCAAAAACATTACCTTTTTGAGTTTAATCTAATCTCTTGATTATCCATCGAATCAATTCTCAAGCTTCTAGTATCAGTAATGACGCCATTAAAGCTGTTAAAGAAGTTCACAAAAACATTAACTTTATGAGTTTAATCTAATCTCTTGATTAGCCATTGAATCAATTCTCAAGCTTCTAGTACCAGTAATGACGCCATTAAAGCTGTTAAAGAAGTTCAATTCTTTAAAAAGTGGATGCTTATTTCCATTTACATACAAAATAAGCTGCATATTAATCATAGTACAAATTGCAGAAAACAAGTATCAAATCAAATCACAGAAATGTGAAATCAGAAACAAGATTTAAGCAACAGGTGGACGAAGAACATGATCCTGTGAAGTATCAACTGAAGCAGGAGGCATGAACTGCCACATAGCAAAACCAGGATAAGTTGTGAAAGGAACTAGTTTGCTTCCAGGAGCTTGGCTTTGAGAAATCGTTGAAGGATTTGGTAAAAAACAAGACTGAGTCTGTAAGTTAACTGCTTTCAGTTGCTGTTCAGCTCTTTCCTTATCAATCTTTAGCTTCTGTTTCTCATCTCGTAGTTCATTTTTCTCATCCTTGTGTTCAGTAATCATATAATCAGATCAATGGAGAATCTAAGTGAGAGAGAAATTGAAGAGTTTTTTTTTATACCTTTAACTCTTTGATTGTCTCTTGGAGATTTGAATTCAAATCTTTTATCTTTTGTGCTTCACTTCTTAATTGATTCACCATACGAATTGCATCACAGAGAATTGCAGATTTGTCGGTTTTTGGAGGTCTTCCAGGATCCAATATTAAACTCAATTCTGTAAACCTAATTTTTAAACAAATTCTAGGTAATCAAAAGCTTAAAAGAGAAGAGATTTGAAGAGAAAGCAAGAGAAGAATACTTGTCGTTTAGCTTATCACGTCTTTGCTTCTCTCTACAAGCTTTTGAGCTAGAGCCACCACAAGATTCAGATTTGAGTCTGTTAACAATGAAATCAATTAGTAATAAATCTTTAAAGATTCAATCTACTGTTCAATTAGCAAGAATCAGTACTGACAAAACCAATACCTCTTTCTTGAGCCTGGTTCTTTGATCACATCTGAATCACAAAGGAACCCATCAACTTCCACACTGTGAAAAATTCAACACCAACAAAGTAAACGAATCAAGATTTACACAGATAGAAGAAGACATCAGACTATGCAACCTTCTTGATCCTAGAACTTAAGATCAAAGTTTACTTTTTTCTTAGGATGTAAAGCAAATCTAACAGAGACAAAAGCATTATTAGACTCCTAATTTCTCTATAAGAACTACTTATCCAGATGTAACTAACCATAGAACAAGCTAAAGTTCCACCCACAAAAACCAATTTTTTTACAGAAAAATCCAAACCCCAAAATCGAGAAACCCATAAACAGATGAACAAAACTAACCCTAGGATTCAAGAGATACCTGACACTAGTGGGCCCATCTATGGGGTCAATCTGCCATGGAAAGGTGGGATTTTGATCAGAGAAAGCTCCATCAATCAAAGGATAATCACTCAGCCAGTTAGTATTCTCCGGGGACACCATTCTCTCAATACAAAACGGCGGCGGCGGCGGCTAAACCGG
>KE151849.1:0-24755 GCA_000411095.1 Aethionema arabicum | reverse complement strand
GAGGTATTCAAGAACGGCGGCTAAGTAAACCGGAGCTCCGGCGCCGACACGCTCGGCGTATTTGCCTTTCTTCAGAAAACGCGTGATACGACCTACTGGAAATTGAAGACCAGCTTTGCTGCTCTTTGTTGTTGACTTCTTCGCGGTTGCAGATCCGAGAGTTTTGCCTCTTCCAGCCATTGAAATTGATTTGAATTTCTCTGCGATTTAAGAGAGGGAAAATTTATTTATGAATTGTAGAATGAAACTCAGACTTTGTAGAGATTTATATACTCTCTAGATTTACATTTATCCAATCAGAAGAAAGCACACGGATTGATGTTAATAACCGTTAGATTTGAGAATAAGCAACGGTGTAGATTAAAGAGCCAGGATCTTCTTAGACACGTTCGGGGAACATTAACAAATCGAAATTGACCGAAACACCCTTACCCGATATGTTAACAAATATACTTTTCTATCAAATTTACATAGGTTATAAAAATAAAATAATTTCTACCAATATTTAAACCTAGAAAAATATATAATATATAATGGTAATTTTACAATCAAATAAAAAAACTAAAAAATGATTAAGATTTAAAAACATTATATTATGTGCAAAAAGACAAAATTGGAAGTTATAGTTCTTTATTTCTTTAATTAGTATTTTGTATTTTAATATAAATATTTAATTGTATCGTAATACAAATTTTAATAACAATTCTTTCTTCATATTTTTAATATTTTTTAAACACAATTGTTAGTTTACTTTTTTTACACTACTATTGATTAAGACTTAGCATATATGAAAATTTAATTATTTGTAGATTTTCAACAATGATAAATAAATATTTTCACATTGTCGACAAAAACCATACCTTGAAAATGTTTGTATACATAAATTCATATTTTTATTTATGTAAATTAGTCAGAATATATATCTTATTATTTTGTAACATTTTCTTATGTCCAATTTCAAATATCATATATTTCGTGCAAATTTTGTACACTAGTTGATAATAATCTGACAATTATTTATTGGATGGTTTTTTAATTATTATTTTTATTTGTATTTATCAAATCTATACCGATAACAAGTGTAACAAACTTTTGAAAATGAAAAATATGCAAGCAGGTTTTAAAAAGAAGAAGTTTGATGATTTAAAGAAGAGGTTACACAAAATGAAAGTTACAAAAGAGATTGATCAAAATGAGTTATACCCATCTCATTTTAAATCCAACGTTCCATGATGATTTTAAATCCAACGTTCCATGATGATTGAATTTAGGAGTAATATTTAGTTTATGAAAAACGCATTATAAATCATCAAACTATATACAAACATTATTATTTACCGTACAAATAATTTTATTTTTTATTTATACGTTTATAAAATTTATTTTTTAATTTTTTATATGTATGAAACAAAANATGTAAATTATATATATATATATTTTTTTTAAATCGATATATTAGCGTTAATTTTTAGTGTTCAATATACTCATAAAATTTATATAATAACAATTTTTGAAGCAATAAAAAAATTAAAATATTTGAAAAAAATATTATAAATAAAGAAATGATATTTTTTTAGCGAATATTGCATCATACAAATTTTTTAACATATAAAATATATTTTTTGGATCTAAAAGAAAATTGAAAGCTTACAGTTAATCACATAATACATACAACATGGTTATACAAAAATTATCGTCTACAAACGAAAATAATATAAACATAAAATTTTAAAATCGCGATATAAATTTTAAATCGTTTTTTTGTGAACTGTCCGAAAACCATTTAAAATCCTTAATCGCGAAAATCTAAACCTAACAATCCCAAAAACATTTTTAATTTACACTTTTTTTCCCATTTTTAATTTTACACTTATTTTCTTTTTTTTCGACCTAGAAAGAGCAGACCTTAAAACTACGAATCCTGAGTTAAAAAAAAATAAAATAAAATACGAATCAGGGTTTTCCAAGTTCGTATCTTATTTCTTCTTTGGTTTCCAAGTTCATACCTTAAAACAACTAAACTAACAAAAAAATCACTCTTTTTCACCGACTTTCACTACCCAAGAATCCAAAAATTGAAATTGCAGATTGAAGATTATTGAAAAACCCAATCTTTACGAGTTGCTCCTACTACTTCTTTGTGAATCAACGGGCATAGTTTCTTAATTGCCTGCGTTTCAATTCCTGTTTCTCTAATTTGTTATGAAACGAGGATACATCGAATCTCCTTCATCAAGTTCTGGGCATCCTCCTTCTTCAAGATTCAAATTAAATCCCGAAGGTTTCATTTTTTCATCTTCTTAATTCGTCTTTTATGATTCATTAGATTCGAATTCGACATGGGTTTTCCTAAATTTCTTGTCTTTACCTAAAAATGTTCATCCATTAGATTCTTATTGAACTTAGGTTATGTGATTTAAGACTTGTTTTGGTTTTGTCATCAGGTGATTCTCCGTTTCTAGATGATGATAACACGAAGAATTTTGCTCGTAAAGTGGCTGATCATTACAGTCGAAGAACTAACCAAACATTAGAAGAAAGAGAAGCTAGTCCAATCATTCATTTAAAGAAACTTAACAATTGGGTTTAACATCTGAATCCTAAACTTAATCTAACATTGTAATCTGAGTGTTGTTTATTCATTGTCTTTACTCTTTTTGCAGATTAAAAGTGTTTTGATCCAACTTTATGCTCGGCGTGATGATGCTGTTCTAGATCTTGCTTGTGGCAAGGTTATTGTCTTTATCAAAACTTGTGTTTTAAACTCAAGAATGTTGTGTTCTTGCTTAAGTTTTATGTACTGATTTATGTTTGTTAGGGTGGGGATTTGATCAAATGGGATAAGGCAAGGATTGGATACTATGTTGGTATCGATATAGCTGAAGGTTCGGTAAGTTTAAACTGTCTAAATAGTTTAACATTTGGTGTTTTCTTTGTATCCTTTTGTGTAATGTTTATATGTTATTTAGATTGAGGATTGTCGAACTCGTTATAATGGCGATGCTGACCATCATCAGCGTCGTAAAAAGTTTAGTTTTCCTGCTCGGTTACTATGTGGCGATTGTTTTGAGGTAAGTGAACAAGTATTTGTCTAGTAGCTTAGAAGATAACTTTCAGAACTCAAGTTTATATCGTTTAATCGGGTTTCAGATCGAGCTGGACAAGATTCTTGAAGAAGATGCGCCTTTCGATATCTGCAGTTGTCAGGTTTTGTGTGCTTCAATTTAGTTTGTTTTCAATCACTACTTTATGTTATTAGAACCAAGTTTGTGTAGCTAACTTTGATAAAGATAAGTTATGTTGTTTACTTGTCGACGAATTGTGGGTTATAGATTCTGAGTTTCTTGATTTGTAGTTTGCTATGCATTATTCTTGGACTACTGAGACACGTGCGCGACGAGCTTTAGCAAATGTTTCAGCTTTACTTCGTCCTGGAGGAATCTTTATAGGAACAATGCCAGATGCTAATGTTATTATTAAAAAGCTTAGAGAAGGTTCTTGTCTTCTCCTCCCCTCTAAGCTATTTCTTCATTGCTTCTGAGATTTGAGGAAACATGAAACTTTCTTGTTCTGAATTTGTAGCTGAAGGGTTAGAGATTGGTAATAGTGTATACTGGATTCGTTTTGGTGAAGAGTATTCTCAAAAGGTTACTACTTTTTCCAGAAGTAGAAATACAAATTTACCGGTTTATCGTTCTTTGATGATTCTTGTTATATGGTTTCAGAAATTCAAAGCTAGCAGTCCATTTGGTGTTAAGTATGTATTTCATCTTGAGGTACATTTTCTTGATTTCTATTATCTTCTACTGTATTTAAGCCAAGAAAACAAAGAGGTTTAGTTTTATGTGCGCGCGATCAATCAATTAGATGAAGATTTTGTTGTATTTGCAGGATGCTGTTGATTGTCCTGAATGGATTGTTCCCTTTAATGTCTTCAAATCTTTAGCAGAAGAGGTACCTTGTTCCTTCTTTGCTTCAATTATAGAGATAAGTCTTTCGATTTTTCGATACAATGCAAGTCTTGGAGACCATAGCAGATGTTTTATGAGAAGAATTTGATAAAGATTTGTGTCAATTGATTGTCTTATGAACTTTGGCAGTATGATTTAGAGCTTGTAGCAGTGAAGAACTCTCATGAGTTTGTACATGAGTATATGAAAAAACCAGAGTTTGTGGAACTTATGCGGAGACTTGGTGCTTTAGGTGATGGTAACCAAGATCAAAGTAAGTCTACTTCAACCACCACATCATTATATCCTGTCTGATCTGGTCTGAACAGGTCTGGTCTGAACTGGTCTGGCTTATCTGGTCTGGTCTGAACTGGTCTGGCTTATCTGGTCTGGTCTTATCTGGTCTGAACTGGTCTGGCTTATCTGGTCTGGTCTGATCTGATCTGGTTTGGTCTGATCTGAACTGGTCTGGTCTGATCTGGTCTGAACTGGTCTGAACGGGTCTGGCTTATCTGGTCTGGTCTGATCTAGCCTGAACTGGTCTGGTCTGATCTGGTCTGAACTGGTCTGGTCTTATCTGGTCTGAACTGGTCTGGTCTGACCTGGTCTGAACTGGTCTGGTCTGACCTGGTCTGAACTGGTCTGGTCTTATCTTGTCTGGTCTGGTCTGATCTGGTCTTATCTGGTCTGATCTGAACTGGTCTGGTCTGGTCTGAACTGGTCTAGGTGATGTTTTTTCAGGTACACTATCAGCAGATGAATGGGAAGCTGCATACTTATACCTCTCATTTGTCCTGAGGAAGGTTTGATTCTTATTTTCTAAGTCTTTAAAGTTTCGATCCATTGAGTGTGCACTTGGTATAGAGAAATGAATTGGTATTTGCGCTGCGTCGATATTGCAGAGAGGGCAGTCTGAGGGAGGTAGTGCGAGATCGGAAAAGAACAATGGGAAGATGAATATCTCAAAAGATGATATTTTGTATATTAACAATGATGTTTAAGAGTAGTTTAGTTACCCATCAACAACATTTGTCTCGTTTTTGCCTTTCTCTTGAGGAGACACTTGGGGATAATTATACTCTTTTTTACTCTTTGTAATGCTATCTTTCAAGATTCTACATTTGACATAGAAATTGTCAGAGAAATCTACACAAAAACTTAAGGTTTCTTATTTGTTAGCTTAAAAAACAGAAACCTAACAAGTTTTTTTCTAAGTGAATAACAAGTTCTGACCTGTTAAAGTTTACTTTTCGATGCCTTGTTGGAGATATTGTATCAAGTCGTAGCCAGCAGTGGTCCATTTGTTGTAGGCATCAGTACAGACGCGGATCATGAAGTGTGCGGCTTCACGTTCGGACATCTCAGGGTGAAATCTCTTACGAAGATTAGTGATTGGATCTCCTCTACTGAAGCACGGTAATCCACTGTTTACCATCAGTTCCACTGTGCTTATGATTCCGTTCATGTGATGCCGAGCAGCTAAGTAGCCTTTGACGCACAAGCTTTAGGACAAAGATGACAGCAAAATTGAAGTGTCTCAGTATATGGTTCTCATCGAAAAAGGTAAAGAGAGAAAGGAGAAAGTTTTTGAGTACCTGACGAACTGATGCCATGTTTGGCTTTTCATGACTCCTGAGGGATCAAGTAACTGTGTCATTTCGTGGCTTAGTTTGAAATGTGCGTTCTCGAAGCGCATGTTTTTACCAGGGGAAGTTTCAAAGATGAAGCCAAAATCAATGTGTACAAGCCTTCCCATGCTGTATTTGGAAATGCATAGTGTATAATATGTTAATGAATTGAGAAAGTAATAGTAAGAGAGTTTGAGTAGTGTTTGTACTTGTCGAAGAGGAGATTGCCGTTGTGTCGGTCTTTAGGTTGGAGTAAGAGACTGGCTACAGCATAACCAGCACTGCTGATGAGGAAATTCGTTCGTGCCGTTTCAAAGGTGGGTGAGCCAACGGGTCCAAAATCTTGTTGAAAGATCTCATATAAGCCACCATCTGTTGTTTCACCCATTTGACTTCTGCTTCTTGTATTTGGAACTACCTGTTGTAAAAAAGGACACAAGACAACTACGGTCATGTAACTAAAAGCAATTCACGGCAAGGTTGCAAACAGTAACTGAGGAAGGGAACATACCTCAATTATTCCTCTTCCGTCCCCAGTTGGGAGTACACCATATGGAAAAAGATAAAGATTAAGACCACCAGCTTGGAATATGTCCCTAAGAAGAGATATCACTTGAAGGGCAAGAACATCTTGACGACAATCATCTCCAACCTGAACACAAGAGAGAATCAGAGTAATAGTAAACACTAACTGGTGCAGCATATGCAGGAAGCTAAGTAAAACCAAACTGTTAATTGGGAAGCTGAGTGATAGGTTTGTCAAAATATGTGTTTCCAAGACTGTGTTGGGGCTTGTGAAAAAGCATAGCAAAAGTGGAAGCAAATTATGAGAAAGCGTACCTTGAAAATACAAGCCTGTGGTTTGATATCATGGGGGTCACCATCACGATCAACAACGTTAAAAGTTATCATTATAGGGACTTTGGCAGCTGATTGCAAGGGTATTCCACTGTTGACCTGGATACCCCTGACGAGTTTGTTAGGAGCAGTTGGCAAATAAATGTCTTCTCCCTGCATTTCGATTTTCTGTAACTCCCTGTCATGGAAAACAGTAAATTATGTTGCAGATAACTAATACAGAGACTCATATGTACCATGATCTCCAGTTTTATAAAAAATAACTTGAGTGCTACCTCTTGATACCAGCTCTGCGTTCTTCCTTTGGAATTGGAAATAATACCCCAGAAATAGATGTTATCTTGTCAAAGAAGTCGAACTCTCTGCTGAACAAGTCCAAGGCCTTTGGAGTGAAACCGTCAATGATATGATGTTGAATCTCTGGCAAAATTGCTTGGAATGACGCATTCTAAAAAGATAATAGAGACAAGAGTCACAACACGATGAGCTCAGAGTATTACAGATGATGCAAAACAGAACTACAACCAGTCATGAAACCCATATTCAAAGATCTTGGGATCAATTCCTCAAAAATCAAGAGTTCAACATACAGAAACTAAGGATTACTTCCGGGGCATCGTTTAGCATGTGAAGAATATATAAACACATAATTTTGGAAAATGTTTTCAGTAGGATTTGCCGTGTTTGAAAGATCGTAGTCACATATATCAGCAATTGCATAAATAGTATATTAGCCAAACCATAGTATGATATAGACTCTACATAAACTCGGACTGCAATTATACATACGCACAAAAAAAGATAATGGGCTAACCTTGTTGTAAGAATCATCCCTCACTGTTTCCTGAACAGATTCACCCTGGCATTAAATAGAAACCAAAGTTTAGAGAAAAAAAAATCTACCTATATCTTCCAAGAACAATTGAGATCTTTACAAACTTTATGAATTTAAACTCACCTGCAAGTGCCAGATGAGAATATGAGCAAATATGTCACTTCTTTGGGCAGCTCTAAGAAGATAGCCGACAACAAGCCCCTGCTAGGAAAAAAGTTTTAAAAGGAACCAATCTATAAAACATCTTAAAAGGGAAATAACTATTCAAGTTACATATCACAAATCATCCAGTCCCTAAATAATGCAGTTATAATTGTGGTTTACTTTAAGACTTACGCCTTTATCATAACGCAGAGACTGCACTAATTGTGGCATGAAGAAAGTAACTCGCTCAGGAGGGTAGGACTCTAGAACTCTTAGGACATATGCCATGACACGTGGATGCCCCTTGTAAGCAGGAAGGAGAAACTCAAGAGCCTGAGTGATTGAACAAGCAGCCCAGTGTGGAAGTTGCTGCAACAGCACTGAGTTCTTTTCAACAGTTTCAGGAGTGACGAAATATGGCACTGCCTCAGGAACTGAACGAAGATCTACTATATGTGTCTGCAAGAAAAGAATACCAATTAAAAATTTCATTAACATCACTCCAACAATAAACAAAACTAGACATAACCTCAGTTTGCTACTTTTCATACGGCATGTAGTTATTTCTAATCACAAAAGTGCAAAACCTATCTTTCTTCAACTCCTAGATGAAGTGACCTCTGTAAATCCATACCTGAACTAGCTTAGTGACTTCGGATTTCACAGAAATATTTGCCAGAAATCTTGAGACTAATGATATAGCAATCCGGGGATCCACTGAAAAGGCAGTTTGAACATATTCGGCCCATTTCTCAGAGCTTATTTTCAGCCGTGAATAAGGACTGTCCCTGTAAATAAGTTGCAATTTGCAAGAACGAATATCAATAATGTAAGTCAAGGAATACTAATGAGAAATGAGAACGCCATATAACGGATTTGTTACCTTGAACTGATAGGTTCCGCCCAAACATCAAGCCTATCAAATTCATGCTGGCAGAGAATAAGAAGTAATTGCTTCCTATTTTCCTTCCCCACTGCATAGTTGTCCATTTCACCCCAAACAAGGTGGTGTTGATCAATCTGTTGACATGCAGCTCAAATAAATATTGTAGTTTTCATTCAAATTAAGTATCAACATACTGAGTATGCAAGCAGCAGATTAAAAAACGCAAAAATGTTTGCCATACCTTATTAGTCAAGTTCTCCCTTTGATGAGGTCTTTCTGTAAAATCTGGTTGCTCGTTTGATAAAAAATGAACAAAAACTGAAACAGACAGAGCCTCACTCTGACAGAAGTTCGGAATATTTACATCATACCACTCTGGCTGACGAGCAAACCAGCCTAAAGAAGTTCTGGAACAAGAGAAGACAAAAAATTATCAAGGCGTTCAGAAACAAAAAGAGGGTAAGTCAGAGATATATACAAAAGTACTAAGTATTTTGAAATATCTGGGATATGCCAGGTTCGATGTCAAATCTCGATAAATTTAAGCGAGTAGCAGAAATATTAATATGAAACTTCAGTTTAAGTCCAAAATGTGATATCACAATTGTCATAGCCGAAGCCAATCCAGACGACTCGATCTGTTCCACGAAGGAACACTTAGGGATGTGGTCACGAATACTAGATGTGTACCACATGAAGAAAAAAAGAAATGAAGTAAATGCTTGCAGCCAGATCATGGACATATGCAAAAAGATACCCATCAAGCAAGAGTAAGAAAATAGACAGTGCACTAAAAAAAGGGGTAACAAAAAGTCACCTGTAGATTCGATCTTCCAATAGCTGAAGTCCACTTTTAAATTTATGCATATTGCCTTGTCTTTGGCATGAGCAGAACTTCAGTCCAAGGAGCATCAAGGAAAAGAAGGTACCTGTAGCTGCCGGGTGGCGAGTGAAGCACCAGTCGAGATTTGTACTCCGTTGTATCAGTCGACCAAGCAGCAAAAGTTGCTCCGCACTATTATGTCGAATAACCTAAAGAAACATGGAAGTATAAGAACAATCAATCAATTAGACATTATCTGCATCAAGTTCAGCATTGATACTTCCGGATATGTCTGTAAGAAAAATCACAAGTTAAGTAAAATTATTTTTTGTAGTCTTTAACAGAATGATAATATCGATTTGACAAAAACCACAGAAAAACAGCTCCTGATAACACTCTAGACGTCTTCACATGCCAAAGATGATGACCAGCATGAATTTTATAAGCAATAATAAAGCCTAACCTCAAAGCGATCTATTAAAAATCCAAGCCAAAGTCTATGAGCGACTATATGATCTACAGGGTCACGTTCAGGAGGACCTTCTGGTTCCCCAGGGGAAAGTTGTGGCCTTAATTTTGCAGCTGGACCAGAGTATCGCACATCAGAGGCAAAGAGTCCTCGTTTTGCATCAATGGTCCATATCCATGCATCAACAAGCTCGGCAAAGACAAGAGATGCCAGCTGTGGAGCAGCAGAAATCAACCAAGTCCATATGAAAATTCCAGTTTCCATAGCATCTGGAGTTAGCATATAAGCCGGACACCAACAAAGGAGACGCAGTAATTGAGAAAAGCCTTCAATATTTGTGCTCAGCTCATCAGCCTGCTGCAACGAAAATAGAGTAAAAAATGTAACCTTAGCAGACACTACTCAGCTTGAAGTTATGGTACAAACATGCGTTCTCTCCCCTCTACCCACAGAAGAGAAAGGAATCTCTCAGTTCTTAGTGAGTAAGCCTTACCATATTTGACAGAAGTAGCGCAGTTGCTTGAGAACAAGTTTCTCGAAATTGCAACTTGTCCACCTCTACTTCTTTCTCAGCAGTATTAACAAATTGTTGAAGGAGCCGCACAAAATTAGAAATCAGCATCTCACTCATCGGAAATCGACCACTACCAATGCCTAATCTTTGTAGGCCAGCAATTTCTCCAGCATACTTGCACTTTACCGTCGCACTAACTACTCCAGCACTGAGTACCTCCACATTACAGGCTTCAGAGACTTTTAAGTTTACCCCTGACACTGCAGCTGCAGCAGCCATCACAGCTGGAATATTTGCTGTTCTTATCCCAGACCAAATTTCATTTTTTCCAGTTCCAATCTTTATCTCAGATAGAAGAGAAACCACATCACTTGTAGTTTGCGCTTGCTTCTGTGTGTTTGCTTTACACAGCTTATCCTGAGGTGCATAATTAAAATTCGCTATAAAACAAGCAACAAACACTCTAATGATTCGAGACAGAAACATTATCTGGCTAAAAGGTCTATTCTAATACAAGTAACAGCAGACTGCAACAATAATTCTAAGTGCAATGTATAATCACGAAAAGACCCTACAATGGAAAAATATATGATAATGTCAAATGCACCAAACAAGGATTAACGACATCAATCTCAGAAGCTAACTGTACATCTGAAAGTCACCAAAGAATCAATCCAGAAATATTTAACAATAACTGTGGTAGAGAAGGAAAAAGAAGAAAAAAGGAGACCTTACAGTTTCTAGCATTTCCAGAAACATATAGCCTAAAGTTAAAAACACAAAAAGTATAGCATGTCACTGTGACAGAACAGAGATGAACTTATTTCTTTTCCGTAGGTAACTCGTATTAAAATATTTCAATAACAGTTTGCCTCTTGAACATGAAAAAGAGAAAGTTGCCACAGATAAAGAGATTTGAATGCCCAAAGAAAGAAGAATAAGAACTGGTGTAAAGAAGGAAACCTGAAGCAAACCCTGACTCGTGCATGGAGCATATGAAAGTGATCTTACGATCCATTCTCGAACAATTTTCTGGTAAAAAGACCGAGCAGCAGCAGTCTGAGCAGGATTATTATCCACCATTGAAGGTGCATTGTCATGACCAGAGAATAGCAAACTATCCAGACAAGACGAACTCCAGAGGACCTGCATATCTTATTGTTAGCTTATTAGTGTAACATACATTATTGCGTAATTTCCAAAAGGACAGTTGAAGAAGAGAAGCCAACAGATATTTAGATAAGGTAATTCCACCACATAAAGAAAGCAAGCATCTTCAGAAAACTCAAGAATAGTTCTAGTAATGTCATATATATTTTTACCTGAGGAAACTTGTCCCTGATCTGAATCAACAGGTTCACTGAAATATCGCGAATGCGTTCATCTCTCTGTGACATATTCTTTATAAGGAAACATGCATGTGCATACAATGTTGATTCTCTAATACTAGCATCTTTCCCAGTAAGAGAGATCCGATCTTCCTGAAACCAGATGAAAGTGTCTGTATCATTCTTACATTATTAGAATGCTTTCACAAAGAAGCAGAAAAAAACAGAGAAGCAAGCTGATGTTGGTGACAAATGAAATGAGGGCCAAAGTGCATATATACAGGCTAGAGTTGCCAAAAAATGTAGTTGCATACCAGCCATGACATTGCTGCTTCAAAGGTTCTATGCACAATTGCAGTCAAACACTGGGAAACAGCAGGAGCAAGGTCAGGAGTTTTCAGATATTCGAAGACACAACAGAAGGCACTTCGAGAGGCAGATACACTTGGGCCACCATTAAGGATACCCCCATTGTTAAAAAAACGTATGATCTCCAAAAAAGTCACTGCGAGAAGATATATAGCCTTTACTTCTGAAAGAATTTGAAAAGAGAAAAAGTTAATTTCAGTCATGACACTAAAATAGGATATCAACAGCATTGCTACATATCTACAGAAATTCATAGAAGGAAACTTATGAAAATCTAAGCCAGCCACATCAAAGTCAAACTAGCATATAGAATGGAAATAAATCATGCCTGTTTCACCTGAGAGAGTGTTCATTGCAGCAGCATCAACTTGGCCACCTAAAGCAGTTGAAAGAGCAGTTCTCTGGGTTGAAGCTACCTTCTTATTCCTAGTTCCTTGATAACTACCGGGATTATGAAGTGCAGTGAGCTCTAATTCATCTTCAAGCCATTTTACAGAACTGACGACCTGCAAAGAACATATAGTGAATCAGTTAAAGCTAAAACAACAGACCAAGTATCTTTATGAAGTTGTAAACCTCAGTATTTAGAAGACTGATTTAGAGCTAGTATCATGATACTGTTATACTGCTAGACTCTTACAAGGGGAGGTGTGCCTTGAGCTATTCGCTGAACAGCAAAGGCCCACTGAGTGTTCCACATGTAAGGTCCTCCTACAGCTTGCAAAGAAAATGTACTCATTCTTCCAGCACTGTTTGCAGAATTAGAAGTTGACCTCACCGTCACCAGTGGATATTTCAGAATAGGAGGAGCTAATCCAAAAAGAGCTATATAGAACCAGAGATTGCGAAACAACTTCAAAAGTGATGGATTCACGTTCAAAGTAGGATCAAAATCTGAGCATATTTCCCCAACAGCGGGAAGAAGAGGCCCTAAAAAGTGTGCACCACACCTAGACAAAAATATAGCACGTAATCAATCACCCAATCATCAATAATAAGAAAAAAAATTGAACATAGAGAAACGTAAGATATAGTTTTCTTGTGGGGAACCCTGAATTCATAACTATTTTATTGTATTCCATCAGTCCTTAGTTCCATCACAGCCACTCTCGTTGGAAGGGGGTTTTTCTGTTATAACAGCAAAGACTGTCAAAACTGGATCTGGAGTTTTGATAATCAGAGCTGTATGACGAGAGGAAGTACTTTCAATAGTCAATTGCTCAAGCTATGTTTCTTATTAATGAATCGTGTATTGTCTATTTTTCTCATATTTCTCTGATTCTTAACAAACATCTTGGGTTTATATAAGCTATGAACATATAAATGGTTAATTACCCTGGACTTTTGGATTCCGCAGCAAGGCCTACATCCGAACATAAGGAAAGAAGCCTAAGGCGAAAGTCGGAACGCATTTTTGTATTCATAAGGCCACTAGCAATCGTAAGAAACCCTGCAGAAAGAGTCTGATGAAACTGGATCTGTGAGCATTAGTGTAATAGGAAATCAAAAGGTAACACATGAAATGTACCATGTATCAGATTAAATTTAACCTCTAAGTGCTTGGTTGTGGATTCTAGTGCTGATGTTTTGCTTCCCAGAGATCCTACACTTGATAGTTTTCTCAAGTAACTTCTGGTCAATAGAACTACTGCCTCTTGGTAAGACTTCTGGAATCCTAATGCTGCTATCCGAGACACAGTATCGATAAGCTACATACAGTTGGCAATAGGTGCATAAGTAAATGAACACAATAGAGACAAATGAGGTAGCTAAGAGAAAGGTAAAATTATTTTTTTCCAGGTAAGAAATCATCATCTTCTTCACTTGAAAAATTGATCCATACTTGGAGTTGCAACAAGCTAGGTGTAGAAGAATCATCATCTTCTTGGATTTCAATTAAAAGTGGCAAAATCATGTCCACTACTTCATGCTTCTTAACAGCTATGATGATATCAGCTAGCAGCCGTACTACGTTCAGCTGTACAGCAGGAACTTGCTTCTCTTTATTGGTCTGAAAGCCAAATAGTTAGCCATATTTAAAACCTAAAACGATAGTGTAACACAATAGAGACAAATGAGCTAGCTAAGGGAAAGGTAGAATTATTTTTTTCCAGGGAAAAAAGGTCAAAGAAACCTGCTCCTCATAGTCGTTTCTTTCACGAATACTTGAAGCTAACCCCATGATGAAGGTGCCCACTGAAGCTCGGTCCTCGGCCCAGCTAGATTCAATAACCTCAAGACTCGTCTTAAGTACACTCTCAAAAATATCCCTCCGACTGCCCACCCAATTATCACACTGTTCCAACAAAATATATGAAATATATAGAAACCTCTTTCAGTCACTTAAAGTTATAATTTACCAAAAGATATATTAAGGACTCTAGGGGGTTTGTGATGAGATCTGGTCGACTATGCTTATGGGGACCTACAGATGCAGTAAATTACACATTGGTAGCATAGACTATGTGGCTCATATAAGTTATGACAAAACAAAATTACCTGTGCACAGACAGCTAGTACCAGTGGTTTAAGTCGGATGAACAACCCACTCAATGTACTTCCTCCCCTTTCTACAGCAATTTTCACAATTCCAGAAAGCAGAGAAGTGAACAAATCTCTGCAGGCCTTCATTTCTTGCCACGCAGATGTCAAGCAAGCCTCCACAGCATCTAATAGCAATGTAAGAGTCTCCAAGACCAACCTTTTAGAGGTCTTCCCACTGCATTCGAGGGACACAAGGCTCTTGATTTTCATTTTAGCTGCAGCTTGATAAACTAACAATTTGGCATTAGCTCTAGTTTTCAGAACTGGGTCTTGTTCGTCCCAGCCCTGCCTTCTTGACTGTTAAACAAAGGGCACAAACAAAATTATCATATAGTCTAAGAAAATCATACTTTGCAAGCTCTTCACGGTAAGCATCATGATAACACAATTTTATGAATCAGCAAAAAAAACATTACCTTAAGAAATGTAGACATGGACTGGAGCTGCCTCTTAGCTATAGATCTCACCCGATCGTGGAGTTTAGAATCAATTTTGACTTTATCCAAAATTTGGGTTACCAATTTGAAGGCAATCTCTTGCTTCTCCAGACTCTCAATGCATTCATCCTCAAAAGATGCCACTTGCTGTCTAAACTCAGGGTTAGAGCCTGCTGAGTTCAGCGGTCGATGTTCCATGGGCAACGCAAGAGCATCGTTCACTGCAAACTGATCTAGCAGCATTGTTATCAATATCTCCCCATCAGACTGCTGAATGGAAGGAAAACTCTGAGAAAGAGCAACCAGAAAAGCCCTACAAATTGCTGGATCCCTGTCACTGTCACCGCAACTCATAGCCTCCCCAGTTAGTTCCACAACCATGGAGCCAAATTCCACTGACAATTCATCCGTGTACGAAATGTAGCCTAGAAATTCGCAATAGAATGAAGAAATAGAGTCTGGAGTGAATGATTCCGGCCAGAACGAACGGCGAAACAAGGAATGAAACACCTGGAGGAAATTCAGCACAACAGATTTTGCTAGGTCTTCGGTTGGGTTGGGGTTCGTTGAGAGAATCCGAGCGACGGCCAATAGTGCGTTGAGATGACTTCGAGAAACCCTGGGGGTTCCAGCATGCAACAACTCAGGTTGCGGACAGCGTCCGCATATCCAAGCTAGCTTCTCGAATAATTGCTTTGGGTTATCCACTATGATGTCGCAGAGCTCCGCTAATGCATCCATTGCCCGGTCAGAATAAACGCCAACACTAAGGAGCTTAGAAAAGGGATGATCCCTAGAAAAGAGCTAATCTTTTCCCACGAGTGGATGGTCTGGTGTGGAATCCTAACAAATGCAATTAAGTTAAGAATACAAACACAAATATTAGATAGTGTGAACTCGTGAAGATTGTAGCTATGAATGTTGAAACACCTCACTCTAAGATTCGTCAACCACTCAACAAACAAATCGCAAATTAACTAAACGCCTTTGATGTAACTACCACATGATTAGCTATCAACTGAGTTATGCATTTAATTGTTGTTTTTAATACACCATAGTCACCAAATGTCTTAACTTCAATCCCTTAACTAACGGCTTAACAATATCGTCCATGTCATCATGCAAAGTCAAATAGAATTATCCAAAGAATAAAATAATAAAGTCATCATCAAAGAGAAAAAAACATCAGCAGCAAGTCCACAGCCCAACTACCCCGACCTTTAGAGACATCCGGCTCTAGCTTGACCTCAAAACTACCCGTGTCAATCGCTACCTGTAGGATCCGAATCTGCGAGTGTGAGTCTATTAAGACTCAGTGAGAATTATTGGACGCTATCAAGTTTAAATTCCAGTACATCATAATCATATCAACAACTACATCTAATGCATTATTAAACCCTTTAAGTTTCACCAAATTTACATTCTCAATCTCACCACTTTAATCTTAATTTTAGCAAACAGAACTTACACTTTAACGAAATTTAAACTTAACCTTAGCATATTTTAACTCACTTCAGAAATTAAACATTAATCTTCGGCAAATTTAGACTTAATCCTCAGCAATATAACATTTGGCTTTGATACTCTTAAACTCAAACCTTAGTAATTTAAATCTAACCATTAGTAGATCTAACCTTAACCTCAGCAACTTTTATTTTTAAATTCCAGAAATAAACGTGAATTTACCGCAATTAAATCAGGAATTCAGCAACATTAACTACCTAGCTTCCAGCAACTATATCCCAATTTTCAGTAATTGAGTTTTAACTTCCAGCAATATTAATCTCATAAAACATTCACCAATCAAGTCCTACTTGTTCAGCAATATTAACTCCCTACCTTTTCTGCATCATCAAGGTCACACTTTTATGTTTAACTTTTAGCATTATGATCCTAACTTCTACATTTCAATATTCATACTTATACCCATTTAAAGCCTTTAGCTCTTACACACTTTTTTATGTTTAACTTCTACACACTTCATTAGTCATGACATCCACACACTTCTCTAATCTACGTCTCCTACACACTTTTTAACTTCTTCACACTTCATTGCTTTCACTCTTACACACTTGTTTAATTTCTCTCTACACACTTCATTACTACTATCTCTTACACAGTTCTCTATTCAATACACATTATAAATTTAAGACCAGCAATTTTCCATTCCACACCGTGACACTACACATTGCTCAATATTCATCCAAGTGTTCATTCATCATTCACGCATTAGCTATTATGATTATTACTACATTCAGATTATTATCATCTCAATTTCAAATTAAATAAGCTCTTAGTATTCACCACAAGCGCACACACACACACAATTCACATAGCTGAAACGAGAATAACAACGAGACACATACTCATCACTTCCAAAACACATTCTAGCATAAATCTATTCTCCTACTTCAACCCCCACGTAATTCTAACCCCATTTAGCAATCATAATCGGTTCTGATACCATGAGAATTCTACCAGCAACTAGAGGAGAAAAGGGTGAACCAAACACGCAGCTAACCATAAGAGAAAGAGTGCGTTTCCAGCAACAGCAAGACTAACCAAAGGTGACCAGATTTCCCATAAATCTTAACTATCTAGAGCCCAAGAAAACTCACCTTACTCTTGCCTTTCCTTAGAATTTCTAGTCCCTTGGGCGTTCCAGCGACAATTCTCGTGGTCTCTTCCTCTTGGTGACTCGTTGACGGCTGCCTCTCTTCTTCTATTCTCGTTTTTGTTAACCAAAAAAAAGGGAAGGAAATAGGTGTTCTAGGGTTTAAAAAGGTGTTCTTATGCTTTCAATTGATGTATTTAATGATTTAATTTCATCAACCTTGTAGGATTGCATATTTCGGGATGTTACAGATGTATTAATGGAGCGAGATTTGGATCGTTAAGAATCGATATCGGAGAGTTGCCATTTTCACCGGTGTTCACTGTTTTCTGGGTTTTGGAATTAGGACCGTTTTTTTAACTTTGAATCCTTTTAAGGGTTTTCCAATAACCGGACGATTAAATTTAATATGTCCCAGTTCGGTTATCTGGGTCGGTTATCTATTCGGTTTATCTAGCTCGGTTATCTACTCGGTTTATCTGATTCGGTTCTCTGGCTCGGTTATCTACTCGGTTTATCTGATTCGGTTCTCTGGCTCGGTTATCTATTTGGTTTCTCAGATTCGGTTATGTAGTCCGGTTTTCATGAGAAACTCGGAATGTTATTTCGATTAACACAAGATATAAAATGGGTTTTTTTTTTTTTTAATTCTAAAATATCTTAAAAATATCTTATTTCGATTAACACAAGATTCAGTTATGTAGTCCGGTTTGCATAATAGCTTAATTATCATAAAAATATCTTACTAAAATTCATAATTGAATAAAATAAAAATATAAATTTCAATTCTAAAATATCGAATTTATAATAAAATTCCATATTTAAAATTGTCATATATAGAACAATCACAAAAACAAATAATCAAAGGATGATAATATGATAACAATTCATATGATAAAAAAAAACACTAATTATCTTGCTTAAAATGTAAATTTCATAAGATTTAGTAATAATTTTTAGTTAGGGAAACAACAGAAACAATCATTTTCCAATTACATGATTATCTTGTTGGCAAAAAATTTCTTATAAACCATAAATTAAATTCAATTATACTATAGGAAATCCTATAAACCATAAATTAAATTATATTAAACCATAAAAAAGTTCTTATAAACCATAAATTAAATTTTGGAAAAAAAAACCATAAATTAAATTATATAAATTGTTGCCTTTAGAAATTTAAGAACTAAGAACAAAGTTTCAAAGAGAAATTCATTTTTTTTTGTTTTTTAATATCAAACATACGCCATACAGACCCACCCACAAAAGACTATATATTTTGTTGAAAACTAAAAGCTTAGACTAGACGAACACAGAGACTTTAAACCCATTTTAACGACCATATTATGAAGTAATTAACGACAAAATAAAATAATATAAACAAAGTTACCATATAGTATTATATAAATATAATACTAGTAACTAGTCAGTAGTATCCTCCCTACGATGAACCATTCTTATTATGAGATCTTGTCTCCTCCTCATAAGCTCATTCATCTCCATAGTCATTTCATTTAGTCTCACCATAGCTTCTGCAATGCGTTCCTCTGCATCTGCTGGACGAGGTAGACCACCAATTGGATGATGAAGTATGACTATATCCATCCTCAGATTGTTATACGCATTTCGTAGCTCATTTATTTCATCATCTACTCTTCCAAGTAGCACAGAAAGCCTAGTTACACCAGCCATGAAATTTGTATCTCAAAGCTCAGAAAAATAAGGAATTCTTAAGAAAATGGAGTTTTACAGAAAAAAAAAACAGAGAGCATTTAAACAGGACGAGAGAAGTTCTACCGTACCATAAAATACTCACCAATGTCTAGCTGCCACCTGTAGCTTCCCACATGTATAGCTTAACGATTCTTCTAGTGATTGCACCAAATCAGAACGATTCCCTCCAAAAGAATTTGCAGAGCTCTAGCGATGGCGATGGGAAAATTTGCAGCGATTGGAAATTTTGCAGTGTGTGTTTTTGGAGATGATGACGATTGCTGTTAGGAGCGTGTACTTCACTTGCTAAGATTGGGCTTCTCAATTTTTCCAGCCCATACTAGTATTGGGCTTCACAATTTTCTCAGTCCAAAACTTTTCAATAAATTATAGACAAGAGCAAAAACAAAAAAACAGCATGATGTTCTTCTTCAAAACATTTAAACACCGCGACGTGGACATAAGACGTTTACATCGGTGTTTTAAAAGCTGGGCCGGAATGTGAACCGGGTCAATAATAGTGTATATATTTATTAAATAATACTATATATAGATTAAACAAAACATAAATTTAATGATATTAAAAAAAATATAGGACTAGTAAAATATTTTAAATTAATGTTTCATAACTAAATACTAAAAATTATAATTGTAATGTTATAAGGATAATAAAATATACTCTGAAAATTAACTTATAAAAACAAATCAGATTAAAAAAATTGTTCTTAATAAACTTTTCCTAAAATATTGATAAATCAATCGTAGAAGTTTAAGCTTAAAACAAAATGTTTCTGTTCTAACAACCAAACTAAAAGTTAAGAAATGATATAGTATATATAACATTTTTTATATAGTTCAAGAACATGATTAAATGTTTTATGGTTTTCACATTTATACAACATGATTGTGATTACATATATATCTTCAAAATATAATTTCAAAAGTAATTAAACTATAATTATATTAAGTTTCCATTATTTCATTATTATTATTTTGACATATCAATCATAATCTAAGTAAACACAAACGTAAAATTATAAAGATTATTCATCTATCACAAGAGATCAATACTTAATTTTTAATCGAAAAATCGCAATTTAAATATTATTGAAATCAAATAAGAAACTTAGATAAACCGATTTTATCACCGGTTAGTTGAATATCACGTTGATTTTGGTCTTTATATTCTTTGAAAGTGAATCTTTTATACTTTTTGGGATCTTGAAAAGATTCGATGAGAGAATCTTGATAAGGACAGACGAAGAAAGCTATTGATAATCTCTCTACTTCAACTGGAGCTATTACTCTATGTTTCACACTTTCGTACACTCCATTGCTTAATGCCTAAATATATAAAACATCACTTTATTAACAAAATAAAATATTTTTAAAAAAAAACTTTAATTTCTGACAAAAAATATTTGTTCATTATTATACTAACTAAAATATATATTGAGATTAGTATTTTATCTATAAAAAACTATTTTACAACCAATTACTTAAATTCAAACACTCAATATTTTTTTTTGTATTTAATACATTAATAATTAGAAATATTTATAGCTATTGAAACAATAAAGTGTTATGTAATTCCCAAATCCCCAAATTTGTGGTTGTGATTAAAACGCATGATTTAGGGGTTTACTGAATTTATATGCTTATATGATCCATATATATGATATGGTATGATCCATAAATTTCATTTTAGATAATTAAAATTCTAAAATGTATAAACATATATGATTTGATTTTTTTTACAACAATAATCTTTCATGATATTTATTTAACTAGTGCATATAATATAGTAGACAAGAACTTATGCTAAGTCTTATTTAGGTATATTTCTAGAGATTTTCATTTTTCGAAATTTTCGTTAAATTTGATATAAAAATTTAGAACATTGTGTTCCAATAACTTTCCATTTTTATTCGTCACAAAGAGTATATAGTAATTCTCCAAATTTAAAAAATAATTTTTTTTGAAAAAAAAAAGTAAAATTTGCTATCAAAATCAATATTTTTCATGTTAATTTTCAAATTTAAAGAATATTCGTATTTAAAAAAAAATACAATTGATTTTTTTTTTATTAAGAGGTGATAAATTCATACAAAAATATTAATAATTTAAACGAATGTTTTTAAAAAAATGAATAAAATTACCTGAAATAAATCTCCAATATTAACGATTAAAGAGTCACAACAAGGTTTTACACCAATCCATTTTCCATCTTTTTTTAATTGTAATCCTCCAATTTGATCTTGAAAAAGTATAGTAATGAAACTAGAATCGGTATGTGGAATTAAACCAAACATGTCTGAACCAGAGATTCGAGGAGGATACTTGTTAACTCTTACAAAACTGTTCTTGAGTTCATGAACATTTTCGAAATGTTTTGAATTTATATTCAAATCTTTCTCAAGTGCTTCACATATCATTTGTGCAATCCCAGCCATCTCTTTAGCATACATCTCAAGAGTTGTTCTGAAGAGAAAAGAAAAAATTAACTTTCACTTATCAATATAAGATCATATTATTATACGTATATAAACTATTTTTGTTTGATGAAAAAAACACTGCAATTATCAAAATGGTTTTTTAAAATCTGAATTTTGATAATGGATGTTTTTAAACCCTCAATCTTAGTAACCGGATTTTTCAATCCAACATTTTAAATTTATAGTTTAATTCATCTAAATTTGGATTATATTTTTGGTTAAATTTTAGATTATGGTTTAATTTTATGATTTCAAAAATTCGATAGGGTTTAAGAAAAACTTGTTTATCAAAATTCAATGTTTAAAAAACCATTTCGATAGTTGAATTTTTTTTTTACCGAACGAAAATAGTTCATAATCTAAATATCATGATATTCTCTATTATATATATATTATGATTTTATGTCTCTTTTACGCATATATAGACTAATATCTATTACATAAAATATCATTATTATTACCAATTTAAAACAATTTGCATAATTGTATGCAAATGTATATAAATCTTGAGTAAACAAATTTAGTAGTTTTTAAATGCAAATAAATATCTTTTATGTGTTTTAGATTAAATTTTGATATTTTTGTTATACTTTTTTGTTTCCGAATATATTTTTGTTATATAGGAATATCATAATATACTTTATATGATTATTAATCTTTCTTTTATTGTAAGAAGTATATTCTTCATTAATTCCCATTTTCTTTAGTAATTTATGTAAAAACTCAAGAATTCAAAATGTATTTGAATATCATTACTTCTTACCAATTTAGCATAATTCTATGCTAACGTAAAACCTTGATTTTAATAAATTTAGCGAGATTAATTAGTTTATACATAAATAATATTTCTGTTTTAGAACAAGTTTTTGTCTTACAAAAATGTTATTCTTATATTTTCTATATAGAATTTTCATGATACTCTTTAGCATATTTTCTTACCAATTTAGCATAATTTTATGCTAACGTAAAACCTTAATTTTAACAAAAATCAGTAACAATTAATTCTAAATAAATAATATTTCTGTTTTAGAACAAGGTTTGCCTTCCAAAATTAATAGTATTATTTTATATTTTCTACATAGAAATTTCATAATATACTTTTTATAAATATTAATCTTGGTTATATTAATTATTTAAAAACATATTATTCATTTTGAATATTTTATTAATAAATATAAAAAACTCTCAAATTTTACTAATTAGTGATTGTCATGCTATTCAAGAACTAGGGTTTCATACAAACATTAAAAAAATCAAGATTAAAAAAATAATAATTAAAAAAAACCTGAGATTGTAACGTTCATCAGATAATCTTGAGATTTCTTCAAGAGTGATGTGAAATGCTTCAGACAAAGAATATTGTGCTAGAGAGGTAGCATTAGGGTTTCCCCATCTATAATTATTTTTTGATAAATTTGGGAAATTTTCTTTTTCAGAAAATGGAATATCAAAAAGTTTTTTAACTTCAAAAAACATAATTTCAAAAACTTCTTTAGAAACTCCATGATTCACAATTTGAAAAAATCCCCATTCTTTTGCAGCTTCTGCAATTTGTTTTGCACATTTTTCACGTTCAAACTTTTCACCATTTTTTAAAATCCCAAAATCAATCACTGGAAGTTTTATATCTGTCGATAAAACTTCAATTTTATTAGAATTTTTAAAAATCGAAGATAAACTTTTTTCAAAAGGAGGAAGAGAAGCCATATGTTAAATAATTAAAAAAAAATAGAGAAATGATTTATTGATTTATTTATTTTGTTTTATATGATTGTTTATGTTTTGGTTGATGAGCAATTTATAAGAACAAGAAACGACCCCTTATATTATATAAAATAAAATTAATCTGTCACAATCAAATCTTCTGTAGATGGAAACAAATTATTAATGGAGTTATATAACTATTTATAGAAATTTTAAAAATATGCATATTTAGGGTTAATGTATATAACATGTGCGTTTTAGACAAAAGATATTTTCTTATAAAATTGTTATTTATGTATGTATGAATGAATTAAATATTTATTCACACATTCATGAAGGTAAATTAATAGTTATTTCAGAACTTTAATTTAGGTAGATCTATATATTACTACAAGAAAATCCGTGTTATTTTATGTATTAATATATTATATATATATATATATTAACTATTTTATAACCAATATTTTGTTCAATAAAATTCAAATACTGATTTTTTTATTTGTATTGGGTATAATGTATGTATAACCAAATGCCACACATTTAATTCATTGTACGTTCCAAACAAAATGAATTAAATGCAGAAATATTATAATTCACTAATTCTAAAAATATAAAAATGCGGGGCTGCAAAATATCAACAATTTTCAAATATGTATATGTAGACTGTTTGATGCATAATATATTATACATATTATATATATATATTTATTTAAGACATGGACATTTATGAATATTAATTCTCAAGCCTAAACAAAGCCCCATGTGTTTATGTCTCTCTTCTCTTTATTTATGACAAAATCAACCACAGAGAATATCCCTAGAAACTTCTTGAAAGTTCAAGATAGCGACCTTATTATACAATATTCATTATATATAATGGTTTTGTCATGTCCACAATATTTGCTTTGAAAATAATGGTGGTCATTTATTTAATTTACATATATATATATATCTAATTATACTAAAAGAAAAGTCTTCTCTCCTACTTGTCGCATCACAAATTTTTTCAATTTTTTATTTTTATTTTAATTAACTTTATTTATAAAAATTAAAAAAAATATTTATATAAATTAATAAAAATCAACAAAAAATTGTTTAGAAAAAAAAATATCTTGCCGGTTAAAGAATATTCTAAAATCAAATTTTAAAAAAATTAACGCAATGAATAAATCCAAATGTAAACAAAATTCCTAAAATCAATATCTTATCCATGAAAGAATTAAAGTATATCTTGAATCAAATTTTTAAAATTTAAACATAATAACTTGCCATTAATCGACCTAAATCTAAACCATATCCCTACCATCAATATAACTTTTTTTTTAAATTAAACATTATCATTTTAAGTTTTTGGTACAACAAACTATTATAAATACAAGAATTTCTCTTCATTTTTATTCATCGTTGAATTTTTCCTTTTTTTATTGTTAGATTTTCAGTTTTT
>KE151848.1:152232-176306 GCA_000411095.1 Aethionema arabicum | reverse complement strand
TAGTTTCACCTCTCTTTTATCTTGTTTGTTTCCTAATTTCAACTTTGCTTAATCTTCGTTTAGCTACATTTCTATTCTATCTTGTTACTTGCTTAATGTCACTTTCTTAAACCTTGTTTTAGTTTAAATTCTTCTCTATCTTATCTTGCTTACTTAGTCATAGTTCGGTTACATTGAAAACATTAAAAATCTATTTGGTTTAGCTGAAAATTGCAATTAGAACTTGATTAAGAACAATTGGAAATTGTGAGAATGACCCTAACTATACTATTGTGATTAGCAATGGGATTTTAGGACAAAGAATTAATTGAACACACAAAAATCCTGTTTGGGTTGGTCCTACCTAAACGGTAATAATTCAACAGTTAGAACAATATTATTTTAATTCATTTGAATCTAATTTGGAGTCTTAAGTAGAGAAAGATGACATATGAATACTAGGTGAAAAAAGTATCGTTTTTTTAAATGTTATCGTTGTCGACGATGGACGACAGTGACGAACGACAGTGTTAAGTAGTGTTGTTTGTTTAGTTGTTGTGCACGACAAACAATAGTAATAAAAATCACGTTTGTTTACTTGTCACTCACTCGATGATGGGTTTTGACGACCATTGAAATTCAAATCACTATTTTTTTCTCTCGTTGAGTTATATCATTGAAATTTGTGGCCTAAAAAATAACAGATAAAAAAACAAGTTCACCGATGAATTTCAACAACATTGATAAGTTGTTGAATTGGTGACAACAATCTAACCATAAATTTTCATTATTGTCAGTACTTGTCAATATATTTGAAACGGTAGAAGAGGCATAACAACAACGACGAGCGACAACAATGAATGATAATAAGTAATGTTGTTCGTTAACAATTAGCGACGAGTGAAAACAGCAAAATCACGTTCGTTTACTTTTCGCTTGCTTGAATACAACTTAAGACACTCAAAAATTAAAAATTTTAATTGCTAAAAAATTTTAATTGCTAAAAAAGTTTAATTGCTAAAAAATTTTAATTGCTAAAAATTTAGCGTTTAATTTTTAGTCATCCAAAAGTGATCGTTGACAAACAACAAGTAAACGAATATATAATTTCATCCACACAACTCAACGATAAATTGATAAATGAATGAAAATGAAACACGAACATACATTTTCGTGTATGGTACTCGTTAGTGTCTCTAAAACGGTGAAAAGAAGAGACCTAACATGTTCCATTTATTCTGTATAAAAAAACCTACGTGTCGATAAACGAAAACTAAGTAGATGTATATATATTAAAAAAAAAAAAAACAAGAATTGTTGGAGGAACATGAAATTAATGGACCACATATAGATGACATAACGAACGTGCAACATAAACTACATCTTCTTATATATAACAAACTACATGGAAAAGGCTGCAACATCAATGTCACATACCACATGGCTATACCATCACCTTAAATATACATAGAAATTACTTAAAATACCCCAATTCAAGCATTTTTTACAAATTTACTTTTTTTTAGAGTTTACTAATTATACCCTTGGGTCTATTGTTATGATATTTTTGCAAAAAATGCTTGAATGAGAAAATATTGTAAAAATCAATTATACAAAATACCCTAATTGAATACATTTTTGCAATTTTTTCATAAAGTGTGAGGGTATATCACTTATAATATTGGGTATAATGTTTGGGTATTTTTGCAAAAAATGTTTGATTAGAGCATTTTTGCAAAAAAGACTTGAATGAGAGCATTTTTGCAACTCCCCCAAATATATATACATATATATTTTAAGAAAATAGGTATCAAATAGCAGTGTCGGTTCGTGGTTATCAGATGTCCTAGTCGAAAATAAATAAAAAATGTGTCTTTTGTTTTAGTCATCGATCAGTTTCTGAAAATTCTAACGTTAGTGACAGACCAACCCTGGCTCTACAAACAATTTTAATTGAAATTATAAAAAATATTCAGATTTTTTGTTTATCAAACATAAAACCCAACAAAAAAATTTGGATCTGAGGCGGTCGTCTAGCCCTCTTATGCTAAAGCCGTCTCTGATAATTAGCCTATATAACCATGCATTATAAATTACTTTTGTGA
The DNA here is from genome assembly GCA_000411095.1 of Aethionema arabicum. NCBI lineage: Eukaryota > Viridiplantae > Streptophyta > Magnoliopsida > Brassicales > Brassicaceae > Aethionema > Aethionema arabicum. The sequence goes on along the minus strand of KE151848.1, from coordinate 174,222 downwards.
GTTAGTTTATATAAAGAAAACACAATGATGACAGTTATATATATAATATATATCATGTATGATAATTTCTAAAAGTTACCATTATATAATTCATAGAAAATTATCGATTTGAATTTTGGATAAATATAGATATATGAATTCATGAAATCAAATGAGGAATTTTGTATCTTTAAATTGTTTTCCGTTATATTTGAAATTAAACCTAAAAAATGTTTTTTAGTCTTAATTTAATAAAATCATGGTTATTAAAGTGATATTATGTTTTTACTTTTTAATTGATTTGATGATTTTTTTTTATTTTGAAGATTTTTTTTGTCAACAAAGATGCTTACTTTTTTTTTGTCAATCGATATCTAATATATAAGCATCTTTATTTTGAAGCTTAACTTGATAAATAATTTGATGAAACCTCATATTTGTTTTATTTCGAATAATACTATTTGTAGAGTTTTGTTACGCTTAGAGGTTTATGAGCTTACACCTTTAATATCTATAATATTTTAATTACCAAAAAAAATATACATTATTTTTGTTTCTAATTTAGTTCTTTAAAATATTCGTTACGAAAATTAAAAAACATTTCTAGAAGCTAAACAATGTACGATAGAAGTACACATCAAGAGTAACATGGTGTTCATGTGCTAAATGGTGTTATCATACATAAACCACCAAAATAAGACCGACAAATTTTACAACAAATAAAATAAAAAACAAAAATCATTTGATTTGGTGTATATATATATATGGTCATTATATCTTTAATCTAACTTATTCACAAAATATAACAATTATTTTTTAAATTAATAATTGTTGTAATTTGGTGAATTGTTTTTTCATCATGTATCATTTTTTTATTTTAAAATATGTAGTTTCTATCTTAAATTTTGTTTAATATATGTGCCGAATCAATATTAAAATGTTAAATTAACTTATTTATTAGGGTAAAAAATTTCTGTCTTAATTATGTATCAAACATCCAATATTATAATGAGAAATTACCTAAAATGCTCTAATTCAAACATTTTTTGTAAATGTATCATTTTTGTAGAGTTTACCAATTATACCATTGGGTCTATTATTATGATATTTTTGCAAAAAAATGTTTGAATGAGGAAATTTTCGAAAAATCAATTATGTAAAATGCCCTAATTGAATACATTTTTGAAAATTTTTCATAAAGTGTGAGGGTATACCACTTATAATGTATAATGTTGGGTATAATATTATGGTATTTTTGCAAAAAATGCATGATTAGGGCATTTTTGCAAAAAAGGCTTAAATGACGGCATTTTTGCAAATCCCCCTACTATAATCAATGCATTGATGCACTTATAAAATAAAACCATATATAATTCGTATGTAATTTATACATAAAATTTAGTTTTAAGAAACATAAAATATAAAAAGAAATTACACAACTTAGAAGAGAGATTTTTAAAAATAAACATTTATTTTCCGAAAAAAGTGAGGGTTTGTAAAAAATATAAATTTATTTACCAGATTTTCAAATCTATACTTTTATTTGGTGAAGTGAAAAAATAATATTTATAGTTTTACTCTATTCTATCCTTTCTTTTCTATCTTCAATTTTTAGAGATTTTTTTTATTATTATCTTCCAAATTTTAGAGTTTAGTTTATGATTTAGGTTTTGAAAAAATGTTTTAAAAAAAAATATGCATCCATATTTTTGTAAACTAATTTAAAAAGAAATTTCTTATATTTGCTATTTTTTAATTCTTTCTAAATATAAATCATATTTTCATCTGAGTTGAAAAAAAAATCATACTTTCATATTTACCGTTTCTTTAGCTACTATTTGTTTTAATCATTTTTCTTTATAGTCTTGGTAATTGGTACTTTTAATATTGTAATTTTTCTTACTTCCACAAAAAAATTACCCACCAAACTCTTATCTCTCATTTTTTTAATACAATTTAAAAAGTAGATCTATAAAAAAAATAGAAAAGAAAATAAAAATAAAAAGTAAATTAGGAGAAAAGTTAGATAGGGGTAAAAGACAAAGGTGGGTGAGTTAAACACATGGGGTCATATGTAATTTATTAAAAGACAAAAAGGTTATTTAGATTAAGACAATTCTCTACCTTTAATCCCTTCGCTATAATCACTTTTTGACCAAATTAGCTCCTTTGATTATGGATCATGGAATCTATTTCTATAATTATTATTTTTTTTTTTAGTTTTTTCCTCCATCAAAACTGTATAAATTTGTGGAAAAAAAACTTGTATAAATTTAAGAGATTATAGTATTTTAAATTTCGAATTATTTTCATTCTGCGAAAAAATAACCATGAAGTTATGAACTTAGATAACCCTTGAACTTTAATAATAAAAGTTTTTAATTTTTGAACAGAAATTTAATGAGAAATTATATAAAATGCCTTTATTCAAGTTTTTTTTTGCAAATTTGCTTTTTTGTGATGGTTTACCAATTATACCATTGGGTTTATTGTTATTGAATTTTTGCAAAAAATGTTTGAATGAAGAATTTTTAAAAATCAATTATGTAAAATACCCTTATTCAATACGTTTTTACAAATTTTTCATAAAGTGTGAAGGTATAACACTTATAATGTTAGGTATATTGTTAGAACATTTTTACAAAAAAATGCTTAAAGTATGATATTTTTATAAAAAATGCTTGAATGGAAGCATTTTTGTAAATACCTCAAATTTAATTAATAGATTTGTTTTAAAATTATATGTATACGGTTCAACTTTCTAAGAGGTACAATTTAGTTGACAGATTTTGTTATTATTGACATAAATTTAAATTGTAGCTAATAATAGTCTATTTAAAGAAAAAGTTTGAGAATTGTTTTTATATTATATGATGTATTAATTAAAAACAGTTTATATTAAGAAAATTTGACAAACAAACTGTTTTTGCTAAAATTAACCATTAGTGTTTAACTAACATATACAATTATATAGGTTTGTACTTATAGCATTACTTTTCTTATATTTTTCATGTTATTTATTAGTATATTTCAAAGAATATTATAATTTATTTGGTTTTTTTTTAATGAGAAATTAATATAGCATCATGGATAACTTTGTCAAGCAAAAATCTCTTTGTTGTGATTTGGGGACATTTCAAAGATATGATATGATCCTAATTTACCAAAAATAAAGTTAAAGTACTTATTTATATAAGATTTGGTAACTATTTGCATTAAACTAATATATAAAAATTAGTTTCATCAAATTTATATTCGAATTTTCTCAAAAGTGATAGGAAAGAATCATAATTTTAGGGAAAAAGTTTTGAGGGTAAAAAGTAGGTAAAAATTTATTTTGCTACCGCATTTATTTTTTTGTCGAAGTTGTCCTACCACATTAATTTTATGATAATGTTTTTTTTATTTTATCATAATGTTATTTCTAAAAGAAAAAAATTCTCTTTCCCAGTTCTTAAAATTTATTTACGTCTTCTTCAACTATTTAAACAATATATGGGCATCAAATCAATAATCGTGACCCACAATTTAAAACTCTCAATTTATCTTTGTTAATTGTTTGATTAAATTATTTAGAAAACATGATTATAAATTATAATACTTACTAATTGCAACAACAACTTCTGAAATTACTAAATTATATTCATAGAAAAATATTTTAAAAGTTTAGATATAATAATGAATTAGTGATGTCCTCTTCTTCTTTTTTTTTTTGAAAATTGTTTATTTCCATCTTTAAGGAAAACATTTCTTGAGTTAAAAAAAGGTAACATTTCTGAATTTTCTGTGAAAATATGATATTTAATCGAATTTTTTTTTTTTAAAGTGGAAAATTGAAAGAAAAAAAATTTAGAGAAGGAGAGCACATGGGTGAAAGTGTGAGAAGCCACACAAATTCTTCACCGCTTTGTACTCTTCAGTACATTACTCTTTTCTATGTCCGTAATTTACGCTTTTCAATCATATTTTTATATATTTATATTTTTATATAAACTTAACCAATTAACGGTAAGACTGTTTAAATGCTGTTTTTTTATGTCCGAAATGAAGTAGTTTAGTATTTTTGATGGTAAATTGTTTTTCTCTGATTTTTTAAGGATATTCGCGTTTAAATCTAAAAAACGACGAAATATTACGTTTAAATTATGTTTCAAGTATTAAAACCGTTGTATGATCCATCTGATATAAAAAATGAGATGTTTTTTTGAAAAAAATAATATATATGATGATATATATTAAAATTTGTGATCCGAATATAAAAGATTAGAAATAAAATGGACCAAAAGTCATTCATATATATATTTTTTCTAAATATTCTACATATAATATATACCTCTTGAATATAAAATACACATTATATGCGAAAAAATACACATTATATTTCTATTGTTATTTAGTTTTTTTTTTAATAAATTTTTGGCGTAGTAAAACATAATGACACGAGTTGCATGATTAGTTTAATTTTTTTTACCTTATATTTTATTACAAAAAAAAGAATTATCTAAAATGTCTTAATTCAAGCATTTTTTGCAAATTTGTCCTTTGTGTGTAGAGAGTTTACCAATTATACCATGGGCTCTATTGTTATGATATTTTTGCAAAAAATAATTGAATGGGAATATTTTTAAAAATCAATTATGCAAAATGCTCTAATTGAATATGTTTTTGCAAATTTGTCATAAAGTGTGAGGGTATACCATTTATAATATTGGGTATAATGTTAGGACATTTTTGCAAAAAATGTTTGATTAGGACATTTTTGCAAAAAAATGTTTGAATGAAGGCATTTTTGCAAATCAAAACAAAAACTAGTTTAATTGTTTATTAGTCTTTTTTGTAACCCAATTGTTTATTAGTCTAAGGAAACAATTAAGTAAAAACTTAAATTGGTGAATATAGAAATTGAGATATACAATTAGTTAATTGTAAACCATAACCGTGATAACTATAAATCGAATTCAAATTTTTTGAGAAATGATAATATATATATATATATTCAAAAACTTCTCCTCCATACAAAAATTATAATACTCCCAAAGATTGATGTTTTGGTTTTGTTTATTTGTTTAAAAAAAATTGATTTTTTACTATTTTTTATTTAATTTAATTGAAATAAATCAATATTTTTATAAATTTCAAAAATCTAACAACAAAATTAATTGTTTTAGTTTTACAATACTTCTATATTATTTAAAATAATTAAAAAATCAATAATTAATTACATAATTATTATTTCTTAATATGTGTAAAAAATGTACAACATCAATCTTTTTGATACGCAAAACATATATAAGTACATTATAAAATATTTATGAGTATTTGTGCTCTATACACACAAAACCCCCACATTTGCATATATACACAATGTTGTTTTATACACATTTCCCAAGCTATTTTTTGACCAAAATACCCCTTATTCTCTAAAATAAAATATAATATAAAATACTAAAAAGTTAATGTCTTTCTCTTACCCCTTATTCTCTAAAGTCTTTCTTTAATGAGAAATTTGGAAAATTTGGATTTTTTAGTTCAGTTGAAAACTTGGAAATCTGGGTTTCTTTATAACTTGAGATGAATTCAATATACATTATAAGGCGCTATATGATTCTTTATAACTGCGTTTATTGTACAAAACAAAAGCAATTTAGATTATTTGGTTTTTTATAACTTCTTATGACATTGTTTATAAGGTGTTATATAACAGTATTATAAGCTGTTATACGATGCTTTACATAAGATGTTTTATAACAACTTATAACAACTTGTTATAAAATGTTATAAGATGTCATATAACTTCTTATGATAAAGTTTATAAGATATTATGCTTTCTGTTTACAATATATGTATTGTTATAAGATGTCATATAATTTGTTATAAGCTGTTATAAGCTACTATTTGTACATTCTCAATAATTTTTCACGAATTATAAGCTATCATAAGCTACAAATATTACACTTACACGCTGTTATAAGATATCATAAACTGTTTTCAAACATATAAAACGTTAACTGTCTAATCTTGAACAATAAACAAATATATTAAACCTACGGATAGTTATAAGCTATCATAAACCCAATTTCAANTTATGACATTGTTTATAAGGTGTTATATAACAGTATTATAAGCTGTTATACGATGCTTTACATAAGATGTTTTATAACAACTTATAACAACTTGTTATAAAATGTTATAAGATGTCATATAACTTCTTATGATAAAGTTTATAAGATATTATGCTTTCTGTTTACAATATATGTATTGTTATAAGATGTCATATAATTTGTTATAAGCTGTTATAAGCTACTATTTGTACATTCTCAATAATTTTTCACGAATTATAAGCTATCATAAGCTACAAATATTACACTTACACGCTGTTATAAGATATCATAAACTGTTTTCAAACATATAAAACGTTAACTGTCTAATCTTGAACAATAAACAAATATATTAAACCTACGGATAGTTATAAGCTATCATAAACCCAATTTCAAACCCATAAAAAACCTTCAATTTCAAACCCAGAAAAAATTCAAAACCCAGAAAAACGTAGAAAAAATCAGATCTTCCCATTGTAAACAAATGAGCAATAAACAAATATATTAAACCTACAAATAGTTATAAGCTGTTATAAGCTACTTTTGATGCAAAAGTGTAAAAAGTTAAAAGCATATTAGGTTAAAATGCAAAAGGGTATAAACGTAAACATCTATTTATGATTTCTTTTCTACATTTAAAAAAAAAGAGCTATGTGTATTTGTGCAAAACTGACTTTATGATGTCTAAGAGTGCAAAATTCCAAATATTTATTTATAAGTACTCAAAGTAGACAATTTCTTAAATCATTTTTCTATTAGAAAATATATAAAAACACATATTATTTTTCAAAGCAAAATACATTATAAAAAGGGATCGTGGTGTTTTAAACCCTAACCTATTTTCATTTGGTGAAACAAAATTCTCAAATGTTTTGAATATTGTACTTTGAAAACGGATTTTTTAAACACTAATTTTTTTATCATATTTTTAAATAAAAATTGAACTTTAAACACAAATTAAAATTAACCCAAAATTAGGTTAATTAAAGTAATTAATTTCAAATTTAAATTTTAAATTTTAAAAATTTGGTTATTAAAATTTGAAGATGAGAAATATCACTTAAGAAAAATAGTTTTAAAATACAATAGTTCCTTATTAAAAAAATCGTACATGGACCTACATATCCACGTTGTATATCAAAAACATAAAGTATCATTTTCTTTATAAATATATACACACCACAACCTCTCATAAACACTCAAACCAACTCTCTCTCTCTCTCTCTCTCTCTCTCTCTCTCTTCCTCTAGAAAACAAAAAAAATCAAGAAACAAAAATGGCGATAATGAAGAAACCAGGAAAGCTTTCTCAAGGAGCAATGTTAAAGCAAATTCTGAAGAGATGTTCAAGCTTAGGAAAAAAGAACAACAATGGAGGAGGATATGAAGAACCTTTAGATGTACCAAAAGGGCATTTTCCGGTTTATGTTGGAGAAAAAAGAAGTAGATACATCGTACCGATTTCATTCTTGACAAATCTTGAGTTTCAATGTCTTTTAAGACAAGCTGAAGAAGAGTTTGGGTTTGATCATGATATGGGATTACTTATTCCTTGTGATGAACTCTTTTTTCAAGATTTAATGATGAGATAATATGAGATCATTTTTATTTTATTTTTTTTTCTTTTTTTTCAAGAAATATTTTTAGGAGTATTTTTAATTTTTTTTACGAGTTAATTAGTATTTGACTCGTTTTAACAAAAAAAAAAAGGCCACAAGAAAATTTTGAGGTTTTTTTGTTTGTTTTAAGATTTCGGGTTAGATTTGTGTAAAAAGTTTGTAATATAAGTTCTCTGTTTAATGAATATTAATATGTTAAATATAATATTTGTGTAGGTGATTTATATTTTTTTTTTATGTATCTATAGTAGTTATTTTCTATTTTATTTTTGTATGATTGTTTATTTTTAGTTAAAATTGATGCATAATAAATGAGTTTTGGAAAGTGGGTATTTCAATTTGCTTATTAATATTAGCATGTAAAGGAAAAATTGATAATTATATTATACTTTTTTTGTTTTTTTTTTTGGTTAAAAAAAACACTTATAAATTTTATTTTCTGTCACTTGGACTACAAGTGGATTTTGATGTTTTAGACACGGAGAAAATAACTTACAAGTTGCGACCATTAGTCCACCGTATTACAGCCGACATGTATAATAAAATACTTAAAATGACAAAAATAAACTTATAACTAATATAATATTGAAAAAATAAAGTATGACATAGTTATCAAATTATAGTTTTTTTTTGTATACTAAAATTCTACGAATTAATATCATTTCAAACAAAAAAAATTTTGGCTAAAACTTATTATATTTTAAAAGAAGGGAATATATTTTATTAAACAAATGAAGTATATATTATTCGTAAATGTTTGGTTTGTAGATAAATATGTTAGTTAAGTTAATTATAGAGATGGTTGACAAAAAAAAAAGTTAATTATAGAGATGACTTTCGTTACCTCACGTATATTTTCCTAATTTTATCTTTTCAAATGAAGTAATTAGAGTATTTCCATTTTTGTACTACAAAAAATATTCTAAGTATATTCTACTTCAACTTTATAATAAATTTTCAACAAACCCTTTCATTAAAATTTTTAGTGGTAGAAGTATGTTAATATATTTTTCTATTTATGTTATTATTATTATTTGGTCACGCCTAATTATGTTATTATCTAAATCAAACATTATCGTACGATTTGAAAGAAAAAAAATATTTAATAAAATGCACTCAAAAGCTCACTCCAAAAACTAACGAGACTATATAAAGTTTAACGAATAAAAATATATATATATATATCATAGTCATAAAGGAGATATTGCCTTTAATTATGTTATATAAAGTTATATTATATGATAGAAAATAAAAAAGGAAAGTATACAGTCAAATGATATCTTAAAATAAAGAAAATTTTGGAAAAAAATAAAGACAATGAGTCATGGTGACGATGTCCAAAACTTTATAAGACTAATTTAGCTGTTTCCATGTAAACTTTATGACCCTTAAATCATTTTTAGAGTCACATCTTTACTTAGTAATTTTATTTATATATTTTAATTTTTAATACTTTTTTTAAAAAGAAAATACTTTTTTTTAATACTTATCAATGTGGTTTATCTTTTTCCTTTATCCTTTTTATTAAATAATTGTTTAGTTACCGTTTTAATTGGTTGGACGGAAAGAATCATTTGTATCCATGTACATATATTATAATCAAAATGTTAATAATTAATAATGTGAATTCTCTATCTATTTCAAAGTGGCTATATCCTAAAAATTAAATATTCCATTAATTTTAAAATATGATAGATATGCTTACACCTTTGGTTAATTAAACAGTTATAACAAAATAACTAGAAAACTTTGCATGCAATTTTTTTTAGTTACCAAAACTAACAATCTATCAGTTAAATATTGACAAAAACATGTAAGGTGCAACTAGTAGCCACAAATAATGAAAAAATGAACAAAATAAAAATTGATAAACTGAAAAAAATTAACTAAAAAATATTAAAAAATGAAAAATAATTCATCTACTATTTATAGGATGAAAAAAAAATGAAAGAAAATTAGTCCACTTTTGAAAAATCCATCAATTACTCAAATGAATGAGTGAAAAAATTTCTAAAACTTTTTTTTATATCGTAAATGGTAATCATTTTAATGAATTGAATTAATTTAACTTATTCAGCTAAATAGTTCACCAATTACACATGACATATACAGGGTAGGCGATTGTCTAAGCTTCAAATCAAAAAACAAAAAAAAAATCTTGTGTTGAAAAAATTATTTTTTTTAATAAACTCCAATTAGAAAATAGGACACATTTTTTTTTTATTGAAATCTCCCTTAGGAACGGCTCTGCCTGTAACTAAAAGATGTTAACGTCATTTTTATTTTAAACCAATTCTAATAAAAAAATTATAGGCAAAACCTATCACAAAAGTTATCTTAAACTTTAGAAATGTCCATGGCAGTTTTATAATACGCTAATTAGTCCCATTTCTAAATCGAAATTAGACACTTAATAAGTCACGAGTAATCTTGAATAGTTTGGTTTGGACTTTGAGATCAACGATTTAATTAGCCTTTAATTCAAAAATTCGACATTTAATTTATAAATATATGGACCGACTTCAGAAAAAAATAAAAAATTTATGGACCGACAAAGAAAAGAAAAAGCCCATTTAAAAAATATATATAAATAATATCAAAGTATTAAAGGAAAAAAATTATTCGGCGAAGACACAAGGCGGTACACGGTCAGTCGGTCACCGCCCTGTAACACAGTCAAAACCCTTTCGCCATTTGCTTAACATCAAATTGTTAAACCCTAATTTTGATAAACCCTAACGGACTCAATCAGCTTCTTCCTCCATCATCCATGGCGGCCACCACAAGCTTCTCCTCTTCTCTCTCTTTAAACACCAAATTAAACAACTCCTTTAGCAATAAGCCTCTACCTCTCATTCCTAAACCCCTCCTTAAACCTTCTCCTCTATCTCTTCTTTCCTCGTGTATCTCTTCTTCTCCTTCGATCTCTCATGGAGTTTCTCCGTGTTTCTCATCTCTCTCAGAAACCAGAGACTACGCTTCTGCTCCATTTAATCAAAACGATGATGATGACGAAAAGCCCCGCGAGGAGTGCGGTGTGGTTGGAATCTATGGCGATTCTGAAGCTTCACGGCTCTGTTACTTAGCACTCCATGCGCTTCAACATCGTGGTCAAGAAGGTGCAGGTATTGTAACCGTTAGCAGTGACAAAGTTCTTCAAACGATTACTGGTGTTGGTTTAGTCTCTGAGGTTTTCAACGAATCCAAACTTGATCAATTACCTGGTGATATTGCAATCGGCCATGTCCGTTACTCGACTGCTGGATCTTCAATGCTCAAGAACGTTCAACCTTTCGTTGCTGGTTATCGATTTGGATCTGTAGGCGTTGCACACAACGGTAATTTAGTAAATTACAAGAAATTGAGAGCTATGCTTGAAGAAAACGGTTCAATTTTCAATACTAGTTCTGATACTGAAGTAGTACTTCATTTGATTGCTATTTCTAAAGCTAGACCGTTTTTCATGAGAATCATTGATGCTTGTGAGAAACTTCAAGGTGCTTATTCTATGGTGTTTGTTACTGAAGATAAACTTGTAGCTGTTCGTGATCCTTATGGATTTAGACCATTAGTTATGGGTAGGAGAAGTAATGGAGCTGTTGTGTTTGCTTCAGAGACTTGTGCTCTTGATTTAATCGAAGCAACTTACGAAAGAGAAGTTTATCCTGGTGAGGTTTTAGTTGTGGACAAAGATGGTGTGAAATCTCATTGTTTAATGCCTCGTTACGAACCGAAACAATGCATTTTCGAACACATCTACTTCTCATTACCGAATTCAATCGTTTTCGGTCGATCAGTGTATGAATCTAGACATGTATTTGGTGAAATCTTAGCTACTGAATCACCTGTTGATTGCGATGTTGTGATCGCTGTGCCTGATTCTGGTGTTGTAGCTGCTCTCGGGTACTCTGCTAAATCCGGTGTACCGTTTCAACAAGGTTTGATAAGGTCACATTATGTAGGGAGAACGTTTATTGAACCAACTCAAAAGATTAGAGATTTTGGAGTTAAACTAAAGCTATCTCCGGTTCGAGGTGTTTTAGAAGGTAAAAGAGTTGTTGTTGTTGATGATTCGATTGTTAGAGGAACAACTTCGTCGAAAATTGTTCGGCTTTTGAGAGAAGCAGGTGCTATAGAAGTTCATATGAGAATTGCAAGTCCACCTATTGTAGCTTCTTGTTACTATGGTGTTGATACACCGAGTTCAGAGGAATTGATATCTAATAGAATGAGTGTTGAAGAGATTAGAGATTTCATTGGAAGCGATTCGCTCGCGTTTTTATCGTTTGAAACTTTGAAGAAACATTTGGGAACTGAATCAAAGAGCTTTTGTTATGCTTGTTTTACAGGGGATTATCCTGTGAAGCCTACGGAGTTAAAAGTGAAACGAGGAGGAGACTCCATTGATGATGGTTTAGTTGCAGGTTTTGATAATATTGAAGCTGGTTGGGTTCGATAGGAAACAACAAGAGTGAACTAACTTCTCTACTTAACATTATAAAGATTCTATGTTATTGAATCTTGATTTTTGTTACATTCTGCTTTTGTGGAATGGTTACACACATCAATGGTGTTTGTTGTTCTTGTCTGAATCTTGAAAGATTTTTGATGTTTTGTCTTCGGGTACCCGTTCGGTTTTGGTTCGGTACTTTTGGTTATTCGGTTCTATGACTATAGGAATTGTTCGGTTATTTAAAGATTTCGGTACAATTCTGGTTTCGGTTTGGGTTCGGATAGTTGATAAAAAGACCTGAAAAACTTAAAAATTACCTGAAAAATTGAAAAAAAAACAAGAAAAAACTGAAAAAACTGAAAAAATATCCGAAAAGCTAAGCAATGGTGTTTTGTTGTTCTTTGTCTGAATCTTGAAAGATTTTTGATGTCTTTGTTTTTTACGTTTTCAATTTCTCAGATTGGAGTTTCTTGGATGCAAAATTGACAGGTAGTTTCTTGTTCAAAATTGAATTTTTCTTGTTAAGTCCGTCATTAACACGATGGAGAAGATTCAATTTTACTTATATGTTATATGATTTGTTAATTAATGTGATTTGAGAGTGATTTTGACTTTAATTTAAAGATACCTCATGTGTCATGATTTACAAATACGAAGATTCCACGTGGATTGTTATCCAAGCAAAGTCTCAAATTTGAAGACCCAAATAAATAACTTTATTTTATTTTTTAACACTTTATTTATAGGCTATAAATTATAGCACTTGAAGAATTAGAAAGAGATTTTTTAACTTCCAATTTTTCTCCAGTTTCGTATATTATTTGTTTGTTTTTGATGCAGGTTTAACATCTTCTCAGAAATTATCAAAGTTTGGATCTTTCAAATCTCTTTCTTTTTTGTGTTTATTTTCGTCGTTTTTTCCTTTAAATTGGTTAGGTCCTATAGATGAATCAGAGATTTTAATGGATTTTCTCCTTTCTGGGTTTTTGGAGAGAAGAGAGAATATGGAATTAGGGTTTATATGGTTGGTTAGAGCTGCTTGGATCGCAGCTATACTTCCTATGTTCATTGCTTCAATACCCATTTCCAAGCTAAGTTCTTTTCATGAACTCATTCTGGGTTTCTCCAAAAGAGGCAAAATCTTACATCAATCATCTCAGGTTTGACCCGTTAACTTTCTCCATCGGCTTTTTTCTAGGGTAACCTGTAAAAAAATTGAATCTTGGAAAATTTAGGGTTTCAGTTTCAGAACTGACCTGTGAAAAAATGCTTGAAATTCAACTGTAAATTGATCTTTGCTCTTGTAATTGATTGACCTGTATATTGAAATCATACCTTTTTTGTGTGTTTGTTATGAATGCAGAAGTTTACAGTTCCTCAGAAGTTCTTTAGTCACTTCTATGTTATTGGAGTAACATGGACGAGTTTCTTACTCGCTATAACTTGGATTTATGCTTGCAAAATGGCACCTTCATCTTCTGATGAGTTCCAATTTCCCGACATTGCGAGCAGTTTAACCGGTGGATCTCAAGCTTTCTCTATTCATAACTCTCGTTTGACCCCTGTTGAGCATCGGTTTACGGTCTGGAGAACAGTTTTCTTACTTATTTTAATGGAGATTCAAGTTTTAAGACGACTTCTAGAGTCAATCTATGTGTTCAAGTATAGTCCTACTGCCCGGATGCATATTTTCGGGTATCTCGTGGGATTATTGTAAGTTTCTTAACATAACTCCTCATCATTTGGAACTGTTTCTTCAAGATTTGTGTAATTAGATTGATTTTTTTGGGATTTTTAGTTTCTATACAGTGGCTCCTTTATCACTTTGCTCCAATATTGCTCCAGAGATTGTAAGATTTACTGGGATACAAGTGGCTGAGTTCATTGCTAAAGGAAAAGGCTATACTTCAGCTCTTGAATTTGATCTTTTGTTGTGTATAAGTCCTTTAATGAAGCTTGGATTGTGTCAATTGATTGGTGGAATCGTATTTTTATGGGGATGGATACATCAACGTCGCTGTCATCAAATTCTTGTAAGTTAAAAGCTAATCTTTGATAACAAAATCCGCTATGTTTTAGTTGCTTTTCTGGTAATATAGCTATGATTAGGGTTGGGCATAAAAACTGGAACCGAAGAACCGAACCGAATCTAAACTGAAAAAAATTCGGAACCGAATTGAAAAAAGGGATCCGGTACCGAATCGGAACCGGCATAAAGTACTTATTGGATCTTGAACTCGGAATCCATGGATATCGGGTAATAACCGGAACCGAACCGATATCCATTGGTTACCCGAAAGTAACCATACCTTTTCTTTTGGTACTTTTTTTGGTTTTTCAAGTATTTTTTTTGGTTTTTCGACTATTTTTTCAGTTTTTTCACGTATTTTTTGGGTTTTCGGGTATTTTGTGGATCTTCTTATCAAGTATCCAAACTCAAACCGAACCCGAACCCGAACGGAATCAAAATCTTCAAATAATCGAACGAATCATGTAGTCATGGAACCGAAAAACCAAAGAACCGAACGGGTATCTGAATGCCCAGCCCTAGCTATGATGAAGGATTTGATGTCATTTAACTGTTAATTTTATATGTTTTTGGTGTGTAAAGAATCTGAGATTATAAATTGTATATGCAGGGATCTCTTAGGGAACATCCTAAACAAGCAAATGAATATGTAATTCCACATGGAGATTGGTTTGAAATCGTCTCAAGCCCACATTACTTAGCAGAAATCGTAAGAGAAAAAGCATCAATAAAAACTTCATGAATCTTTATTTTAAGTGTTTCTAATGTTTTTGATGATCTTGAAATTGACAGGTGTTATATGGTGGGGTGTTGATTGCAAGTGGAGGAACAGATTTAACCATTTGGTTACTCTTTATCTTTGTGGTACTCTACTATACATTTTATCTCATTACCAAATCATGAAATTAAAATGCATTAGATTTTTTGAATATGGTATTTTAGATCATGTATTATCTCTGCTTGGTAAAAAAGATATTCAAAAATCAAAATGGTTTTTAAATCTCAAACTTTGATAACTGGGTTTTTTTAATTTTACCGAATTTTGTAAATCAAAATTGAACTTTGAACCTAAAATTAAATCATAATTTTAAAATTAAACCAAAGATTATAATGTAAATTTAGATTAATTATATTATAATTTTTAAGTTTAAATTTAAGATTTTTGTTTAAAAAACTTGGCTATTGAGGTTTACGGTTTAAAAACCCTACTATTTTGATAGTTTAAATTTTGTTTCAACAAAACAAATGGAGATCTTTGTTTAAAAAACTTGCCTATTAAGGTTTACGGTTTAAAACCCCTACTACTTTGATAGTTTAAGTTTGTTTTAAATCCCAAACTTTGATAACCGGGTTTTTTTTAACTTTACCGAATTTTATAAATTAAAATTAAACTTTAAATATAAAATTAAATCATAGTTTTAAAATTAAACCAAAAATTATAATATAAATTTGAATTAATTATACTATCATTTTTAAGTTTGAATTTGAGATTGTTGTTTAAAAAACTTATTAAGGTTTACGGTTTATAACCCCAATTATTTTGATAGTTTAAAGTTTGTTTCGACAAATGAGGATAGTTCAGGGTCTAAAATACCGTATTTTATAGATTCTTGGACAAGATTTACAAATTATCTTTGTTGCATTGTTTGATTTTTGGGTGTTTTTTGAAGGTTGGGAATTTAGCATTGGCGGCCGGAGAGACGCATCGATGGTATCTCCAAAAGTTTGAGAATTATCCGGCGAACCGGCGAGCAATATTCCCCGGTGTTTACTGAACATAACTTAAACTATATTTGTATGGTAGATTTCTTTCTTGTGATCACAGTATTGTTTTCTGGTGATTATGTTTATGTCATTTATAGGTTCACAACAATTTCTTAATTTCAATTTAATAAATAATTTCCAGTTAGTTTATACATTATTTAATCGAAATTCGACCAAGTTTAGCTGTTTGGATTTTCGAGTAATTTTTAAACAAATTTGTATTATTCAAAAATCAATTTTTTAAAAAGTGGGCTTTTTGTAAATTTAAAAGCTTTGAAATATTTTTGTAAGAACTAATATGGATATTTGTATATTTAAAAAGTTAAAATATTATTTGCTTATTATTTAAAACGTTGGATTTTAAATGGCTATTCATTAAGAAATATAAAAAAACGATTAAAACACTTAAAAATAAGAGTAGGAAGAAATCAATTAGTGTGACAACATCTATTATTGTTAACAAATTTGGTATTGCATAAATAAAAGTCAAATCAAATTGCAATTAGATTTCAAATAGATAAATATCTTAGCCATTTGTCGATAGAATGAAATTATCTAAACACAAATTTGAAACTAGTAGATGTTGGGCCCACCCGAAGATAGGTCCCTCCAAAAATAGGCGTATGCCACTTAGCGTGGAGAGCACACGGTATTCTTTAGTAAAAGGCGAAAGAATAGTTCGCTTTGTGCTCACCACATGGCTGCGTGATTTGACAGCTACAACACAAGCCTATAATTATATTAACATTTCCATTAGTTAAACCTCATCGTTTTCCGATGTGGGATTATTTTTAACTTATTAATTTAATAACTATTCTTCTCCTATCACAAATACAACATGGTTTAAGTACTGTTCATATCTTAACATTTACAGTGAACACCGGGGAATATTGCTCGCCGGTTCGCCGGATAATTTTCAAACTTCCGGCGATACCATTGATCTGTCTTTCCGGCTGCGAATACCAAATTTACAAATTTCAAAAAAATCCAAAAATCAAACAATTCAACAAAGAGAAAACATCAATTATAAAAACGATATTTTATACTCTCAATTTGATAGTCAGAACTTTTAATCCTTCCAAAATTTTTAAATTAAAATTAAACTTTTAAGATAAAATTAGACTATAGTTTCAAAATTTAACAAAAAAATATAATAAAAATTTAGATTAATTATACTATAATTTTAAGTAAAAATTTGATATTTGGGTTTAAAAAAGCTTGTTTATCAACATTTAGGATTAAAAATTTCATGATTATCAAAATTCAAAGTCCAGAAAAACCATTTTTAAAATTAGAAACATATTTACACCAAATCAGCAAAGTTCATTTTTCTACTTTCATATTTTCCCTACAATTTGAAGTATCATCTGAGTTGAATTCAATGGTCTTCACACATCAAGCAACTAAACAGAGATCATTTCTCAAACTGAAACCCTAAATGGTCCAACGTTTTGACCAGTAAACCTAAAGGAAACGAGTCAAACCTAAGACGACTAATGTATAATAAGATCTTGCCTCTCCTCGAGAAACTCAGAATGAGTTCATGAAATTAACTTAGCTTAGAAAATAGGTAGCAAAGCAATCAGTATATGAAATATTGCTACGATCAAAGCTTTTTCTCGATATTTTATTGTTAAATCCTCTACTTTTTTGGAACATAGTTTAGTTGATTTCTCATGTGTCCATTATATAACCCTTTTTTGTCTTCTCTCATTTAGGCACATTAAACCCAAATAGGTTTATATATAAAAGTTTTGACCGAGTAGTAAGCCGAATTTGTTGCATATTTACTTACTTTGAGCAATAAATCCCTAAAAGATTGGAACTTTTTAATATAAAATTATAAGAAAATTATTGTAAGACAAGAAAGAATCAGTGACTACACTAGAAAAATAAATAATAAAAAAAAAAGATGAATAGATACTTTGGGAGCCGAGGCAACATATGTCATAGTGGTTGATCAGGTTCAGGTTCAGACTCAGGCTCGGGAGGTGGAGAAGGTCCAAATTCGAGGTTCGGATACACACCTGGTGGTCTCTCTAAGGGTTGGATAGAGAGTAGCTGTGTAGAATCACCAACCACATCTGCCCATCCATAATGTGGCTCGGCTCTTCATCATCAAATTAATGACCACAAAGATTAGATTAAACATAAGGACAAAATATGATATCAAAAAAAAATAAAAAATTGTAGGGATGTTTTCTTACTCGTAGTAGGTTTCTTCATCCACGACTATGTCCCAGCTTTCTCCTGTCGTACTTTTCCCGTATTTGTGAACTTTTCTGTGTTCAATGGAAGTGTTATTTGACACAGATTTGATATCAGGATTAATCTTTTGAGTGCATGAAAACCGAACATATGTGTAAAGGGATGGGCATTTGGATATCCGTTCGGTACTTTCGATTTCATGACTATAGGATACAATATTTTGGTTTGGTTTTGGTTCAAATACTTGATAAAAAAAATCCAAAAAAAATATTCGAAAAACCGAAAAATTACCCAAAAACAGGAAAAAAATACCCGAAAAACAAAAAAAATACCCTGAAGAACCGAAAAATACCCAAAAAAAGAAATTATGGTTAGGTTTGGATATCCAATGGATCTCATTCGGTCCGGTTACTACCTGAGATCCATTGATCCCAATAGATACTTTCCGCTACAAACGGAACCGAACCACATTTTTTACGTTTGGTTTTTCGGTTCCAGTTTTTATGTCCAACCCCCAAATTATGTGTAATGAGAGTTCCTTACCCACTTCCAAAGTGTTCCTCACCCCACGTCCTTGACCAAAAAATACCCGAAAAACCAAAAAATTACCCAAAAAATACCCGAAAAAAAATATTTTATGATTACTTTTGGATACCTAATAGATCTCGGTTCGGAGTCTGATTACCACCCGAGATCTACAGATCCAGAGTTTAAGATCCATTAGGTACTTTTTGCCAGAAACAGAATCAAACCACTTTTTTTCCGTTTGGTTTTTCGGTTCTGTTATTTATGCCTAAATTATGTGTAATGAGAGAGGTCCTTACCCATTTCCAAAGTGTTCCTCTCCCCACGTCCTTGACCAACCTAGAAAAGTATGAGATAACAAGTCAGACCGATAAAAAGACGGTCAAATGAAAATGTTTACGAAAGAAACAGTAGTAAGTAGAAGTAGGAACTTACTATCGGTGTTAGGTGATACATGCCATGTCTCTCCTTGTCGTGAACCAATACCACTAAAAAATTTCTCTTCCCACTTATCTCCCCATTTAGTTCCTAACTCTGTCTCAGCCCACTTATCTGTCCTGATTAGTTCCACCAATAACAAAATCAAAACCAATAACACAACAACAATATCTCTGTTCTAAACTCTCTCTAATGAGTTCCAAGTAGCTTTTGTCTATAGATTCACAGCATAAGATGTTTATTGCTCTTATGCGTCTATCGTAATCGAAATATTTAGCAAAGTAAGACAAAAATTAGCGTAGATAACCATTTAAGAACAGATCCTCTTCCATCGTAATGTTCACCCCATTTTTCCCACCATGATTGTTCATTTAGTCTACCATACTTATGTGCTCCTTTCTCTGTCCACCCTTTAGCATCGTATTTCTCCCACCTGGTTAAAATGGGAACGATAGTTACAACATGAGCTTCTACTATATGTCAAATGCAATTAAACTCTTGCAAAGTAATATCAACAATTTTATGTGCTTTTCTGACTTACCATTTCTCATACCAACCAGCATTCTCAGTTCCTGATTTTGCTCGCTTTTCGGCACTTCTTTCTATCCTTGCTAGGTTACTGAAAAATTGATCGGTTTTGGCAGCGAGGGGACTTAAGAATCTAGCAATGTAAGATAAAATGGTAAATATGGTAAATTTGGTGTTGAAAATATTGGAATATAGACCTCCACTCATCCTGATGGAGGACTTCTTGCCAAGTTTCCCACCAAGAGTCACCTTCAGCATTTCTACCAGATTTCTCCACACCTACGAAAAGTTTACTCCACCTCAAACTGAGAAAGGGAAATGAAATGAACTAAAACAAACTGAATATCAAGTTAGCTTCTAACAGTTAGATACGGGGATAACGATTTGAATATCCTAATTCCACCAACTGTATAGTAACTTCCTAGATTTCACCACCTATAAAAACAGAGAGTAGGAGAACAATACCCAGTTCTTTGTATCCGGTCCAGTCACTTTTCTCCCACCACTGTCAAGAATATCAATAAATCTGATTAAATGTGCCCAACAGAAGTCGGGACAATGAGAAAGCAAATCCTGTATTTACGATGGCATAAAACCGGTAAACTTTGCTTTATCTTAACCTCGAGATATTTTGTTACGAAGCATGCAATAGTAAAGTATGGTAATGTCACTGGCCATAATGTGAATATAAGGCAAAGGGAGAATGTCGTATCTGACTCTACAGAAAGGATTTGTACCGTTTCTGACCATTCAGAAGAGCCATCATGTGATTGGCCACCCATCCTTGTCCACCTACATCTGTACCCGTTGTCTCCAAGATCCTGTCCACTTTCTCTAGACCAAGAACTGCCATCATCATTAATGCCAGACTCATTCACATTCTCATTCAACAAGTCGATGCCCCAATCCTTTTCATTAGCAATCCCAGTGTCTACATTTATACAAAAAAAAGCTAAATCAATTAGACAAGACATCCGAACATGCCAAAATGAAGTAGCTTACCTCTTTTAGGTGGAGTATCACGAGACTGAGGGCCAGTATGCCCCGGTATGCAACGAGGATAGAACTTTTCTTGCTTGGACACAAATCGAGATCTGCAAAAGCCATAGATGATACTGTCTTACTATTGGAAAGCAGAGAGACTTTACATAAGCAAAATCACAAACTTCCAGAACACTCATAAAAACAGAGACTGTTCTTTTGTTTTAAAGAGCAATTTATACATAAAAGTGAGAAAACAGATAAAAACCCACATGAGACATTCATAACAAAGTAAATTGGTAAATAAAAATGAAATGAAGAGATCACTGCACATTTCTTAGATGCATATCAAGAAGTAAGAAGCATTTAACAGCGTCCCTGCTGCGTGTTTTCATGAACATCCATGACAAATGTTCGATTGGAACATGAATCTTTACACAGTAAGAAAAACGAACAGTGATTCTTGCTTTCATAAAACTAATACCTCTAACTGTAACACAAAAAAACTTCATGTAAGCAACGGAAACTTCAATCAACCTTCTAGTGGAAATCAATTAGACAGCTAGAGCAAGCCCCAAGTGCATTCACACCTATGAATTAGGTACTTACTTAGGAGACGCAAATGGCATTGCAGATGAGGAAGATTTGATTCCAGCTCCGTGAGCGCTCGTCTTTCGACGTTCCTCTGATTTCTCACAACCAGTCCCACGACTACCACCACCGCGACGGATCGGTGCCAGTAAATCTGAACAGCATCTAAATCGCCATGGAACCGCAACCTGATCTCCATTAAACCATAGCAGTCTCCTTTTCAACTTCCTAGGGCGCAATTCATGACTGATTGTGCCAACGCTGAGGGAAACAGCGACCCCCCGGAACCTAATATCAATAAGAGAGACTGCGGAGCCAGCCGCCATTGCTTAAAGACTAACCATGGAATCAAATACGAAAAATGAGAGACCCTAGGAGACGAATTGGAGAGAGAGAGAAGTGATAAGTCCACGAGAAGAGGGTTTAGGGTTGAAAAAATTGGTGTGCTCGGAGCAAGAAACAATGGCGAGGGATTTTCGCATCCTCGTATCTCTCTTGGATTCTATTCGGGTTAATTTGACCCGGAACCATTTTAAGTTACACGTGGCAATTTTAAAATATTTCGGATATTTAAATAAGAGTAAATAGATAATCCGACACGTGGCTTTACCTAACACGATAAGCTTACTTGAATGTTTTATTTGGTTTTCAAATCTCAATTTTATTTCTACTCCCTGCAATTTTAACATATGAATGACTTCAAGCCCATTAACGATTATGGACCATTTTTATTTTACAAAATTAAATCGTGAGACTTGAACTCATTACTTTTTTGATA
>KE151848.1:137036-149359 GCA_000411095.1 Aethionema arabicum | reverse complement strand
TCAGTACATATCGACACTAAAAGTAACACTAAAATTACCATAAAAATCAACACTAAATTAACCAAAAATTTAACCAAAAATATGATTTTCATGTTTTTTGTGTTTCTTCATGTTTTTCTCTAATTTTACTAAAATTAGTGTTTTATTTAATATCATTAACGGATATATTTAGTAGTGTTAGCAAAAAAATTAGCCTAAAGTATAAAAAAATCATTAATAAAATTGAGGGTTTAAAAAATATCATTAGTAAAGTTCAGGGTTTAAAAATGAATTTTCAAAGTTCAGGGGTTTTTTTACTTTAATCCCATTAATTATTTATAATGTGGCCAATTACCTACTAAACGTTTGACAAGAAAAAAATGAAATCTTAAATCTATATATTTTTGGCAATATATAATATATTACAATCATTTTAATAAGAAAATGTCGGTGATAATTGGTGAATAAATGACGTATATTCATTCTTTTAGATTAATAATATTAAAAACAAAAAGTAATATTGTTAAATAAGAAATAACGGTAACTAGTGCTTTGAAAATTTTAATGAATTACGCTTTTAATTTAAAGTGTTGATTATAAAGTAATTTAGGCATTATCTCTCTTTATAAATTATCATGTCCTACCTAAAGTCAGCACCATGATTAATCACTACAACACAAAATAATATATACATATATGTCTAAATGTATAATGTTTTATATAGAATAAACTTCTTATAAATTTTGTTTCAATTTTTTCTCCCCAATTTTGAATTACAATATATTAGTTTGTTGTAAAATATCTTACCGAAATTAAAAATAAATATATAGTTTTTCATTTTCTTAATTCTAAGATCAGATTTTAAGCGTATTAACCAATACCAATAGAAAACAAAAGCTAATTTTGTAAAGACATGTGAAAACTGAATTATATTCGTCGTAGGAACCTAAAATAAATGACTCAAATTTTAGCCTAAAATCCATCTAACAAAAATATTTTTATTCCCTCGTATCGTTTTTTTTTTGTCATCATTCCCTCTTATCGTTTAACTAACTGAGAATAATTAATTCAAATTTTATTTTGATATTTGTAAAAGGAGTTTATTTTATTTAAAACTTCTATATATGTTTACCATGTCAAACTCTCTAATCATTCATGTATATATATATAGATATAGGGTTAGTCTGATTCGTGTTTATCGGAGGCTCTCGTCAAAAATAAAAAATATGAGTTGTTTTTTTTAGTCACTAATCAATTTTCTAAAAATTCTAACATTATCAACAGAGCGAAGCTTGATTCCATGAACAATTTTAAGTGAAACTATAAAAAATATTCTGATTTTCATTTTTCTATTAATCACAAACTAAAAAAAAATTGAACCCGAAACAATTGTCTACTCCGCTTATGCTAAGGTTCGGCCTTCTATACACTATAACAATTTTAAACGAATACATTGATGTTTAAAAATAAATACACCCAAATAACATAATTTCGCATGTTAAAAAATAATAATATAATTTTTAAAAAGTATTATGATTGAATTTGTTCATTCAATAATGCCGTCAAATATATAAAAATATGGGAGAAAAGATAAAAAAGGCATCAAGAAATTTATGAATTTTGATGTAGAAATTCATTTAATTTAAATATACTTTTTTCATTCCACCATATACTTTAAAAAAATAAAAATAATAATACATTTGTAGAAGATTTTTACTAAATTAATATTATTATTTTTCGCTATACACTACAAATAAATTACAGTATTTTTTTATGACGTCATTGCGTGTTCCGCTCGCGTTTGGTAAACGCCTGTTTACCGCCGTCAACGCCTTTTCTTTTCTACTTTTCTTATTCTTTTTTTTAACTCGCTTTTCTTATTCCATTTATTTTCTTAACATTATCTCTTATTATTTAAATATTGTAGGAAAAAGATAATGTATTTCAACGATAGAAATAATTCGTATAAAATATGACATAAACCTAACAAAAATATTTTTAGATATAAGAAAAAAGATAAAAGAATGTGGTATAAACTAAGATCAGAATAAAGTTTATAAATATTAAACGTAAAAAATAAA
Source organism: Aethionema arabicum (assembly GCA_000411095.1). NCBI lineage: Eukaryota > Viridiplantae > Streptophyta > Magnoliopsida > Brassicales > Brassicaceae > Aethionema > Aethionema arabicum. The sequence goes on along the minus strand of KE151848.1, from coordinate 147,299 downwards.
CAACTTTTTTTGTCACTTGACAAAAGAAAAAATCATTTAACCAAACTAACAAAAAAATAAGGTGTATATCGTCGATCAACATTTATTAAATACGATGTTGATAAATAAAAAGTCATAATCTAAATGAAAACTAAAAGAAACTCTTGAATTATTTTTTTTATAGTCGAATTCAATTTAAGACTTGAGTTAATTTTCACAATATAGATTAGTCTTGAAACAAATATTTGAATACTATAGATTAGTCTTGAAAAATAATTTTAATATTTCATGCTATGCGCGGATATACAATAATAAAATTAATAGCCAAAATTTTAAATCTAGTTAAAAAAATCAATATTAGATATGTAAAGATAATTTACATAAAATTATTTATAATATATAATATACGTAAATAATTTTATGAATAAAATATTATTGGCATATTTTTTATTCTATAGTATTAGTGTTTATTCAAAAATATTGTTAAATTGTTAAGTACAAACATAATTATAGTAAAATTAATTTTAATATTGTAAATTTTAATGTAAAATAGATATATAGAATAGTTAATGTTAACTTAAATAGTTTAATATAGATAGATGACAACAAAAAATAACATTTTTTTCAATTTAATTTTTTGAATGATATATAAACGTAATTTTCCTTGCAAATAAATGTTTGTTTATCAACTAGATTTTTTTTGTTGCTTATACTAAATGTTGTTACGCGAATAAAAAATTCATTTAATGTTTTTCTTTCTTCTTTTCTTTTTTTTTTCAACTCATTTAATGTTTATATCATATTTTCATGTTATATTTTATCAATATAAACAAATATGTTGCTTATCAACAAAAAAAAAATATAAACAAATATGTATATTTTTTTACCAAAAAAATATATATATATATGTATATTTTATTTATACCCTCCAATTTATTTATTTTGTACTTGTGTATATTGTAAATTTATATAAAAAAAAGTGCACTTACATTATTTTAGTATATAGTTATTGAAAGACAATACCTAATTTCCTAATTAGGAAATATATAATTTTGGAACCAAAGATAGAAAACGTATGTATGATAGTTATTGAAAGACAATACCTAACTTCCTTCAATAACTATATAATAAAATAAATACATGTATTATTATTATGTATGATTAGACGTATATTAATTAAATGTATTAAAAGTAGAGAATGGGTGTAGAAACTTGTAGGTGGTGAATTTAAAGAAAGTGACACTAAGCAAGCTCAACACACAATAAATGTGGCACATTCTGCACAATAAAGTTTGACAAGTATATATTACGGTCCAAAAATTATAATTATAATTTATTTTCATTGTCTAGCTGTAATTATGGGTCATAGACCTGCAGTCTATTAATATATTTTATTGCTAGCATATACAATTTAATCTTCTATAGATGTTTTTAATTTTTGTAAAAAAAATATTAACGTAAAATGAAAAATTTAAAACTTAAGTTTATATTCGAAAAAAAAACTTAAGTTTATTATATTTATATTTAGGGTTGGTTCTGAAAGATGTTGCCCAAAAAAATAATTTTTGGACTTATCAAATATTAAAAAATAATTTTTTAACAAAATATAGTGCTAGTATTCGAATATTTGACTTTCTAATATAACATTCAAACACTACATTATAATAATTTTTAATTAATTATGAGTCTAAAAAGTATATATTATTATCTTAAATCTGAAGTTCTAGGTTTGATATTTGATATCTGACCCTTCTCCACAAATAATAAAAAAAACTGATATTCGTTACTCAACTCGAATCTTAAGAATATTGTTTTTTCGAAGAGAAATACAAATCGGGTAACGAATCAAAGACAAATAACCGATATTATTGCACAACCCTAAATCATAGTTCTACAGTCCATTTATATATTTTTTTTTCACCGTTTCTTTTTTTTCACTCCATTAATATATTTTATTACTAGGATATAATTTAATCCTCTATATATGTTTTTAATTTTTGTGAAAAAAAGATTAACGTGAAAAGAAAAATTTAAAACTTAGGTTTAGAATTAGCGGTGCGATTACAGCAAAAGAGACAGAAAAAAAGACCAACCACTAACTACGTCTCACATTTACTGCCAAATTAATCAGAGCCGTCCATCTGTATACCTAAACTTCATCGAGTGTTCCTCATTTTTCCACGTGTTATCATCACTTTTTTTTTGTTTTTGCATAATGGCTTTATTCTATTTTAATTAATTTGCCGTAGACATATTCTTTGATTAGTATATATTTTTGCAATCATTTTATATAATATTATTTTAATAATTCAATCAACACACATTGAAACATTTTGCCTTTGAGAGAGAAATCGCTTTCAAAATAGTTATTAGATTATTATGTATTAATCAATTCATGACTGATTAGTATATAATTATTGATTAATCAGATTCGTTTAAGAAAAAAAATTCAATTATATAATTAGTTGTAAAACCCAACATGAAATATATATGATTTTACACATTTGTTATCGAGTTTATCACGTAATAAACAATTAGCATTACAAGATAATAATAATAGTGAGGGAGAAAAGATAATAATAATTTTGGAACATTTATATTATTTATAAAATATGTGAAAAAACTATGTTGTAAGAGATTTGTAACGATTTAAATATCTATGTTATATTATTTAAGTGTTGTCACATTACATGTAATTTGATAACATATTAACAAAACAAAAGGTCAGCTTTTTTTTTTTTTTTTATAAACCGCGAAGGTTCCGGGCTGGGTCTTTCGGCAAACTGTTACCCGTACATTCTCTTCGGGGTCGAAGGTCAAAACCATGTATTTAAATGAATTTCTCCCCATGTTTGAGATTCAAACCCGGGCTTGCACACGCACACCAAAGGAATTTTTGCTACTCATTTGGACCGGTTGAACTACCCTAATTTAGGTACCAAACAAAAGGTCAGCTAATTAGATATTTTTATATATTATTCTTACTACTTATATATTTCACCATTTAGTTACAAAGTATATAAAAACAATTTGTACAAAATAACTTGTTGATACATCCATAATATATATATATATAATATTTATAGCAAATAATTTTTTGTTTATAATTAAAATAATGAATTAATATCGTTAGAATGAAATAAAAATCATTAAGAAATATAATTTCTTTTTTTTAACGATGAGGAAATATAACATTTAAAGTAAGATATAACAACAATAATCATAAAAATACCTTTTTTGTTGTTGGCATGAGATTAGTTAAAAACAAAATAAGTTTTGCGAATATATCCCTTCGTCAAAAAGCACACGTTTTATTAAAAGAATAATATATATTCATTAATTATAAAATGTTCCGTTTCGGACATTTAAATTATTAATGCCCTAAATATCACTGAAAACTAAAAGAAAATATAGCATTGAACTTTTTTATTCGGTTTATAAGTATTAATATTATACAGTTTAAAAATATACTAATAATATATTTAATTTTACTTTTTAGTATAGACGTTAGATGATAACGCATAATTCCACACGAATCATCCGCTATGTATATTTTTTTTTCTATAATCATGACTGTTTTACACTGGTAATTTAAACAAAATATATTATTAAAAAACAACTTTAACACATGACAATTTTTCATTAACATCTTAAAGATATGTGATATGTAACCATCTATTTTTAAAGGGAAATTTAGCAAAATAAACATTTCATATACTTTTTAAGTATTATAGACATTTGAAATTCAGTTTTAGTTTTATAGACATCACATAATTAATAATGACGATAATACCCCTGTAATTTATTTATCCTAAACCCTAAACCCGGAACCCTAAATCTGAAACCCTAAACTCTAAACCCGTAACCCTAAACCCTAAACCTTAAACCCTAAACCCGAAACCCTAAACCTGAAACCCTAAACTCTAAACCCTAAAACCTAAACCCTAAACCCTAAACCTATTAGGTCAACTAAAAAGATACCTAAATGTGTGGAAGGATAATTTAGTTTTTCACTTAATCCAAATGTCTATGGATCTAAAAAACTAAAGAAAACTTTTTAAATGTGTAAAACAGCAAATTTCTCATTTTTAAAGGGGTATGTTTACAAATGATACATGCACAACCAGAATTTTCCATTTTAAATAAGATTTTTTATTTATTTTTTAGTGGATAGATAGATACAAATAATATTATGGTTAAATTTTGATTATATCTATTAAAATATTCAAAACAAAACTAAATAATATTTGATATGCAACATATTTTTTAAAATCTTTAAAAATATGTTGAATTGAAATCAAGAATATGTTATGCAAAAAAATATTCAAAATTTTAGGGAAAGATGTAATTTAGATATGATTATTATATATTTGTAGATATTTTTTTTAACTCATATTTGTAGATTTCTATATATAATTTGTATATATCTTTTAGAATATTGTGTATAAATATAAAATCAAATTTTTACAATTTAAATTTTTAATAAGGTGTAAAAACTAATTTATTTTAAATTATAATCAAATAAAATACACAAATAAATTTTACGGTTAAAAATATATATTTAATATGTGAACTTTTTTATTAAAAATCACTTATATATTATCTGAGAATTGGTTTTAATGACAATTTTGATTTGTAGTTCGTGCCACTAGGAACTAATCTTTAGAAAATAAAATATTAGACCGTTATTTATTTAAAATTTTATATTTATCTATATTATAATTGATTATGTATTGAATTTTCAAGTTTATCACTTTTATAATTAATCATAATTATTCAAAAAATATATTTATTTATTTTTCAAAATTTTGAAATATTATCTAAATATTATCATAACTGCTATTGAAAAAATATATTTTATAAAGTATAGTAATTGAAAATTAATCCTTAGAAAAAAATATTAAACCGTTATTTATTTATATTATAATTGATCATATTATTTTTAAAATTATTATTTGNATAGTTTAATACTTTAAAATAAAAAATTAATATTTTATATATAAATATATTTTTTTATATCCATATTATCTATATATTATTGAAGAAAATAAATATTTGTTTTATAAAATAAAATGTTAATCCAACATAATAAACGGGAAAAATATCTCGTTAAAATATTGTATATCTTAAAAAATATTATGTATCTTAAAAAATATTTAACCATAACTGTTTTACATTGGTAGTTTAAAAAAATATTGTTAACAAATAAGTGATAATTTTTTATTAACATCTTAAAAATATTTGATATGTAGCCATCTGTATTTTTAAAGGAGTATGTTCACAACCAGAATTTTCCTTTTTTATATAAGATTTTTGATTTATTTTTTAGCGGATAAATAGATACGAAATCAAGAAAAAATCAGCAATAGGGCCCAAAAAAGCCCAAATCAGACCTCACCCGTATATTACCTTCTCACTTTACGCCCCTATATAAACACGCTTCTCTCTTCCTCCATTTCTCGCTCATCTTCTTCTTCATCTTCCTTTAGCCGCTTTCTTCTCTCTTTTAGCCTATTTTCCCCTTTTCTCTACCTGGTTTTTTCCCGAGAAAATTCACATTTTAATTCTCCTTTTTTTCCCTTCAATTCCCGTTCCAAAATCAGAAAATCTCTGTTTCTGCATGGTGGGGGAATTTCTCAGGTTCTAGATTTGTTGTCGATTTCAGATTTGGAATTTTTTCCTTTTCCTTGTTTTAAACGAAATCTAAGCTTCTTCTGAGCGGTAGGCGTGGGGATTTTCGGGTCAGGTAGGGGAGCTAGAGGGGGATTTCACGGCGGAGATAGAGACACCTTCTGCTTCTTTTGAGGGGGTAACCGAGGCTCCGGCCTCGGCGGTTTTCAAAGCCCCCACCCTTTACAAAATCTGAAGATCAATGTGTTTTTTGAAGATTGATTCATCAATTTTGTCTCTCTTCTTATTTTTTTAAATTTTTCTTCAAAATTTTTCGTTCAAAAGGTAGATTGTAATCGTTTAGGTTAAAGGAAGGGAAGAAGAGGATGCCTGCCCTAGCTTGTGTAGATGCTGCCGTTACGCCTCCTGGCTACGTCTTTGCTGGGGATTACTCTCTTCCCACCACCGGCGGCGTCTTTATTCCGACGTCGCCTACTTCTGCTGCTGCTGCTGTTGATGGTTCATGTCATTGGTCTCCATCTCTCTCTGCTTCTCTCTACCGGATCGACGGTTGGGGAGCTCCGTATTTCACTGCTAATTCCTCCGGTAACGTCTCTGTTCGTCCTCATGGCTCTGATACCTTACCTCATCAGGATATCGATCTGTTGAAGATCGTTAAGAAAGTTACAGATCCGAAATCCTCTGGTGGTCTAGGGTTACAGCTTCCGCTTCTCGTTCGATTCCCTGATGTTCTGAAGAATAGGCTTGAGAATCTTCAATCGGCGTTTAATTTCGCGATCCAGAATCAGAGCTATGAATCTCACTACCAAGGTGTTTATCCTGTGAAATGTAACCAGGATCGATTCGTCGTTGAAGATATTGTCAAATTCGGTTCATCTTTCCGATTTGGATTAGAAGCTGGTTCGAAACCTGAGATCCTTCTCGCTATGAGCTGTTTATGCAAAGGTAATCCTGATGCCTTTCTCGTCTGTAATGGTTTCAAAGATGCTGAATACATAACATTAGCCTTACTTGGAAGAAAACTGGCTTTAAACACCATGATTGTACTTGAGCAAGAAGAAGAACTCGACCTAGTTCTCGATCTGAGCCAGAAGATGAACGTGAAGCCTGTAATTGGATTACGTGCAAAGCTAAGAACCAAACATTCAGGTCACTTTGGCTCAACATCTGGCGAAAAAGGCAAATTCGGATTAACAACAACTCAGATTGTTCGTGTTGTTCAGAAGCTTCGTCAAGCTGATATGCTTGATTGTCTGCAACTCCTGCATTTTCACATTGGATCACAGATCCCTTCAACAGCCTTGCTCTCTGATGGTGTAGGTGAAGCTGCTCAACTTTACTGTGAGCTTGTCCGTCTCGGTGCTAACATGAAAATCATTGACGTTGGTGGCGGATTGGGGATAGACTATGACGGTTCCAAATCCGGTGACTCTGATCTCTCTATTGCTTATAGTCTCGAGGAGTACGCCGCAGCTGTTGTTGCTTCCGTAAGGTTTGTTTGTGACCGGAAATCTGTGAAACATCCCGTGATCTGCAGCGAGAGCGGTCGAGCCATAGTTTCACAACATTCAATCTTGATCTTTGAAGCTATCTCAGCTGTTAAACCAGCTAGTCATCACTCTGTAGCACCAAACGAAGTTCAGTTCTTACTCGAAGGATTCTCGGAGGAAGCTCGTGCTGATTATCAGGATCTTTACGCAGCTGCTTTACGCGGTGATCACGAAAGCTGTCTGGTTTATATTGATCAGCTGAAACAGAAATGTCTTGAAGGGTTTAAAGATGGTGTTCTGAGTATTGAACAGTTAGCTTCTGTTGATGGATTATGCGAATGGGTGATGAAAGCTATCGGAGCTTCGGATTCAGTTCATACGTATAATGTTAACTTATCAGTTTTCACTTCAATTCCTGATTACTGGGGTATCGAACAGCTGTTTCCTATAGTTCCGATTCATAAACTTGATCAAAGACCAGGAGCTAGAGGGATTTTATCTGATTTAACATGTGACAGTGACGGAAAAATCGACAAGTTCATAGGAGGAGAGTCTAGTTTACCGTTACATGAACTTGACAACAATGGCGGCAAGTACTATTTGGGTATGTTTCTAGGTGGGGCTTACGAGGAGGCACTCGGTGGAGTCCATAACTTATTCGGAGGACCAAGTGTGGTTCGTGTCGTGCAAAGCGATGGTCCTTATAGCTTTGCAGTGACTCGAGCCGTACCTGGTCAATCCTCAGCAGATGTCCTTCGAGCAGTGCAGCACGAGCCCGAACTCATGTTTCAGACCCTTAAAGATAGAATTGAGGAGACAACACAGATCAGTAACAACAGTAAAGGTAATAATGACAATAACTTAGGAGATTGTCTTGCTAGGTCGTTTCAGAATATGCCGTATTTAGCTACGGATTCGTCTGCAAATTCTCTTGCTGCAGCCATTAAAAACCTTGGGTTTTATTGCTGTGAAGAAGATGATAGTTATGATGATACAGTGGCTAATGGTAGTGGTGAAGATGAGAATTGGTCTTACTTTGGTGTTTGAAGTTAAAAGATCTTGTGTTTGTTTTGTCTGTGTTTTAAAACTCTTTTATCGTTTGATCGTGTTATAGTACGATCTTTTTAGTTCGTTTATGTTTTTTTTGGTTTTTTTGTTCAGTTTTTAAGTGATGTAATAAGGTTTTAACCCATTATGTGTTATCAAGTTCTTATTAATGAGGTTAATGAACAGCTTTAAGTGTTGGTTAAACTCTAAATCTTAGATTCTAAAACTCTTAACCTTAAATCTTAGATTCTAATCAAAATCTGAGTAAACTCAAAATTCTAAAGAAGATTTGAGTAAACCAAATCGTACTCTAGTTTTGAGTAAACCAAACCTTACTCAAGATATGTGTAAATTAGGGTTTAAAATAATATATATATATATATATATTTTTTTTTTTAACAAATATATATATATTTTAAAGATTTTAAAATCGTACAAAATTTTTTATGTTTTAGTGGTAAAACAATATCATCTTGAGAAATAGGTCATTGTTCAATTCTATTTATAAAAAAGAAATACTTAACAATATTAAATGAACCCATAAAATTAGTTTGGGGTTTGGAATAATTTTAAGAGTTTTCAGAACCGAGATTCCCGTATATAATTCTAAATCTTTATCAATATGTGAGTAGACCATACACCCTAATCAAGATTTGAGTAAACCCAACCCTAATCAAAAGTTGAGTAAATCAAAATTCTGTTAACCAAATCCTAATAAAGAATTAAAGATTTGAGTGAACTAAAAAAATGAATTTTAAGTCGCTAATTACTAAAATTTGTTGTTAAAACATATTGTCGAACAAAATTTTATATTGTTAGTCGATAACGACGATAAGTAAACGAACATGTCGTAACGAAAACGTTGAAAAAGAAAAGATAGAATTTGGATAGGACCATGAACGAAGATTCGTAGGGTTTTGCGTGTTTAGTGCAAGTGGAGAATAAAGAGAAGGACTTGTGGTCGTGAGAAGTGTGAAGGTTTAGACCACATGAAGGACATAAGAGAAAGGCTAGGTTGTAAATAGAACATAAGTGTGATGAGGGTATTTTTGTCTTTTTCCATGTGGATATGTGTTATTTTGGACTTTTGATGAGGGTATTTCTGTCTTTTTTCATGTGGCTATGTTTTGTTTTGGACCTTTTTAGAAAAAAGAAAGATTAAGTGAGTCACGAGATTGATATTCGATGGACCAACATTTGGTATCTAACTTTGAAAATACTCTGACATTAGCAAGTTTATGCTCTAGACACGTTTCTTAGGGACATAATTTATTAAAAAATAAAGTTTTTTTTTGGTGTTTTTTTTGTGTTTTGGAAATTAATTTAAAATTTTTGGTTTAAAATTTAGATTTGAATACGATCACATGCTACTTTATGATAATAAATATTAGTATTGAATCTTGCTGTTGGATCGAATCAAAGGATTAAGATAAATGAATAAAATAATGGTTATTGTTTAAGATTAATAAATTAAAGCTATGATTATTACTAGTTTTAATTTTGAGTATTTTAAATAAATTTTAGTGTTTCGAGCAAAGTAATCTAGTGGTTTTTAATGTAAGTATTATCTTCTAATTTTTCTATGGTATCCGGACGATAATGTATGAAAAACTTTGTTGATGAATTTTCTTTTTCTATCTATCATGATTTTATTGATTTTTTTAAAAATACCCTACATTCAAGTTTTTTTTTGTAAAAATGTCATAATTCAAACATTTTTGTCTTAACATTATATCTAACATTATAATTGGTATACTCCCACACTTTATGACAAATTTGTAAAAACGTATTGAATTAGAGTATTTTGCATAATTAATTTTTAAAAATATATTGATTCAAACATTTTTTTGCAAAAGTACCATAACAATAGACCCAGTGGTATAATTGATAAACCCTCACACAAAAGACAAATTTAAAATGTTTGAATTAGAACATTTTAGATAATTCATTTTTTTATTATACAATCATAAAAAGTTGGTAATATTTGAGATTAAATGATCTTATTATTTTAATATTATTTTTATTAAATTAAAATTGAAAACACTTAGAAAAATATATGAATTTTTTTTGTGACGTGGATAATTTTTGTGACAAATTAACCATAATTCTATATATA
>KE151848.1:110470-135983 GCA_000411095.1 Aethionema arabicum | reverse complement strand
AAACCCAAAACCCGAAACCCTAAACCCTAAACCCTAAACCTGAAACCCTAAACCCAAACCCTAAACCCTAAACCCTAAACCTAAACCCTAAACCCGAAACCCTAAACCCAAAACCCTAAACCTTAAATTCTAAACCCTAAACCCGAAACCCTAAACCCTAAATCCTAAACCTTCCATTAGGCCAACTAAAAAGATACCTAGATGTGTGAAAGGGTAGTTTAGTCTTTCCATTAACTCAAATGTGTATAAAACAAAGAGTTAGTTTTTGGGTCTAAAAAACTAAATAACGCCCACTAAATATATAAAATAGCCAATTCCTCTTAATATTTCAGTCTAATATTTTTTCGAGATACGTTCATTAAAAAAAACTAACTAGTTTTAGAGATTTTTACACATGTCGTTTTGCCCAGGCCCGATTTGCCGTTTAGATCGATCCGTCTAACCCGACTCATCGTCAACCAACCAAATGACTGTCTAAACCGCAAGCCAACCGTCAAACTCACATATGGCTCATAGTTATTCAAAATCGCTGATTTTTTTTTAAATAAACAATATAAATAAATAATATTTAAATACATTTTTTAAACGAATATATCTTATTTAAAATAAACCTCATCCTATATTTTTTTCTGATATTTTTGAATAAAATTATAATTATTATTATTAAATAAAGAAAAAAATAATTAAAATTAATTATACTTAATGACAAAAAAATAATTAAATGATGTTTTAAGGATTTCTCCAAAAATATATTTTTTTAAGAGATTAAATTTGTGTGATGATATCAAAAATACCCTTAATTAAATTTGTGCCCAAACACAATTTTTTTTATTTTTTAGTGGTAAAATTTATAAATAAATCTATTTTTTCAGCTATTTTAAAATATGTACCTCTCAATTAGTATTATAGAAATTAATTTACCGAATCATGCATGATGTTAACGTCCGTTGCGTGAATTTTGACCAAATCTCGTCATTAAAGGAAGCTATTTATTTTATATATTATTTAATTTTGTCTCCTTGACTAAAATCCCAAACATTATTTATTATTATTCAATATTGGCGACAAAAAAGAAAATTCAAATTCAATTATATATTAAGCAGACTAAAAAGAAATATTTTGATATTACAACTTGCTTCTATATATATTTAATATTTATACTAAATACGTTACAATTAAGTCAACATAGATTTGTTAGATTTGACTAAAGAGGACATTTTATATTATTTGTAAATACTATTCTAAATAAATATTTTTAAATATAGAAAACTATATTGATAGGGTGTAAGAATACCTAAAACGTTATTATTTACAGGACAAAGTGACAAACACATACATATATATATATATATATATATATTTTTTTGGAAAACACATATATATATATATGTATATATCATTTTATATAAAATAAGAAAATGATAGTTTTGGAAAACCATATAGTAAAAAATGTAAAATCATTGTACAAAATAATAAAACTATCTTATTCTTTTTTTTTTAATTACGAAATATTAAATAAGCTCAAATATTAACGAAATTAATATATAACAATTTACTCATCAAAAGAGTGTTCAACATTATTCATATGATTTAATTTTAAAGAGTAGTTTTTTTTTTAAATATATAAATAAAAAACTATATTTAAGAAGGTATTTTAATGTTTGTTTTCCTATAAAAAAATCATTTTTGTAGAGAAAAATTTAATTTTGTTAAAAAATAATTAAAAAATATCATTTGGGATTGTCTAAAATATAATTTATTTATTTTCTGTAAAAATATCATCGAAAACTAATCTCACAAGACCATAATTTTATCAGACCTTATTTTTTTTCATAATCTTTTTTTGCTAATTTAGTGATATATATAAATTAGCAAAACATAAATAGTGGTACTAAATTATGAAAATAGTTTATATATAAATCATGTATATATAGATATATTTGTGGCATTTAATTTGATAGTTATGTGTCAAAAGCAGAAAAAGTAAAGATATTTGTTGGACACATAAGTAATGTAAAATGATAATGTGTTCACTTTTCAACGAACCGATATGCCGCGTCGATGTGTCCGTAAGCGTCACCATTCACGAGTTTTAACTTCCCATAATTCACTTACTCTACACACATGGACCAAGTCGGTCCATTATTATATATCCATAAAATCATATACATATATCAATAATAATGTACATCACACATTTTATATGATTTTAAGTTTCGTAACTAAAAATCATATTAATATTAAATAATATGAAACTATTATTTTGTTTTAAAGACACGTAAGCCATAATATTGGGTTGTACTAAAATAAGAACCGTATAATTAAACCGAAAAAAATTCGGGTTTGGTTTCAGTCAGGTTCCGGCGAAAAGTAACCATTGAATCTTAAATTTAGAATCTATGGATATCGAGTAATCATTGGACCTAAATCGATATTTATTAAATACGCGAAAATAACTATAGTTTTGTTTTTTGTATTTGTCGGTTTAATTGTTAGGTTTTAAAAGTTTTTTGGGTAGTTTACAATTTTTAAAGTGATTTTTTGGTTTTTTAAGTATATTTCAGATTTTCTTATCAAGTAACCAGACCGAAATTAAAAATTTAAATAAATCTTATAAACATAGAACCGAAAAACCGAATAATCAAAAATAACAAAATTGGAATCGAACGGATATTCGACAACCCTACCATAACTTGTTAGTCTTTTTCTAGTAATTTTTCAAAGTTAGAAATTGACTCACCTTTAACGTAACAATTCGTATGATTAAAAAATGTTATCTAACACAAAAAGTTATTTTTTACATTTTTAAATTATTTACTTTTTCCTTTTTCTGTTCTAGAAATAAAAGAGATTATGGGGTAAACGAATTTCCAACCAGATTCTTTGTTTATTACTTTACGTATTAATCATAAGATTTGTTGCTGCCAATTGTAAATCTTTGGAGCACGTTGAATTTGTTTTATAATTTTGGTCTTAATTTTATAATATAAAATAATACTTTATCTGTCATAACTAATAGCAATTCAATATTAGTATACTAATTAATTAAAGAAAATTCGTACGCGCATCAAATAAAGGAAAATCATAGATTTTTATTAAATTAAGTTTTTAAATACTAAAATGTATATTGTAATTTTCATTATAAACGGTAATTTTATTCCATTTATACATTTAATTTTTGCACTCTAGCTAATGCATGAAACCAGCATATATGATCCAAGTGATATAAATAATAATAATGATAATCTCATAACAATATTTTTGAAAATTTTAAATCATTTATTTTTTTAATTACTATAATATTTTTGTCGCAAGTTTTTTGTTAATTAGTTAGTTGACTTGCACGTTATAATTATCGATATAATAATGTGTAATGCATGAACCGTATAAAAATGCATTTTCTAGTTAATGCATGAACCTTACAAACTTAACAAATAAACAAAACTATTTTTGGAAGACTGTATACTATATCTAAAAGTATTTTTCAAAATTTTGTTCAAATACAAAGATTTCTAAAAGTTGAAGATTAATTTAATTGAAGACGTTACTTTTATTGCGTAAATTAATATGAGATACATTACTTTTGTTTTGTAAATAAAAAGCTAAAATTCAGTGCTTCACAAATGATCAATTAACACATTTCATTTTTTATATTTTAAAAACACTTAACACATTTCATATTATTAGTTATTTGTTGTATCTTCTCTATTTAATATACATTAGTATTATTATACTTTTCGATTTATCTATAATTTAAATTTTTAAAGATATTTTTTTTTAAAAAAAAGAAGAAAAAATGATTTAAAGAGATTACACCCCAACATATGAATTCCCTACATGATTTTAAGCTACCAGAGAGCCCAATGAGCTCAAATTATCAATACAAAATATGGGCCCAATAAAGGCCCATTTGTTGAAGAAAAGGGCCTTAAGTTTTTTTAACCCATAAAAAAGGGGCCATAAGTTCGTTCTAACTTCTAACTTTCTTTTCCTATTCTAACTTCTAACCAAAATTAAATTTTATTTAATTATATAAAAATCGATAAAAGAATTTAAATGTAACTAAAAAAAGTTCTTGCATTTACTTTTCTAACAAATTCTTTGAAGTTTTTGCAAGAAAGTCACAAAAAAGTGCGTTAAAGAAAAATCACAAAAAAAGGATTCGATAATATTTAATTGAGATCACGGTGAAATAACCCCGAGTTTATCTCGTTTTGGTAAAAAATTCCCAACTTTTTAATTTAATTTTTTAAACTTAAATTTTTTATAATTTGATTTTTTAATCTTTCATATAAGTAAACAGTTATTTTTTTCGAAAATTTGTCATTAATCAAAATGCTAGTTTTAACTAAATTAATGAAAACACAAAAAGACTTATATAATCCTAAATTACGATTTTACGTGAAAATCATTCATTTTCTTCGTGAAAATCAAACTCTTTTATAAATTTAGATTTCTCTTCTCCCTTTTTCTTCGTTATTTTAACCAATGACTTCGAATATCAGTTTTTTAATATTAAAAGATTTTGCAAAAATTAATGATTTATTGATAAAAAGTATTTAAAAACCAAATTGAAAAAATAAAGGTTTAAAAAACTAAATTAGAATGTTAAAAATTTTCTCACCAAAACAGAATAGATCGGAGTCATTTCACAATTATACTTATTTAGTTTTATATTTATGTAAATATGAAATTTTAAGGTTGAAAAAAAAATATTTCTGTAAATAATGATATTTGTAAATGAGTTTGTTCCACGTGTACTGGTTTGTGTAAAAATGAGTTCATGTATTAGAAAAATAAATTTACCTAAAAAGAAATCAACGTAAAAAACCCTAAAGGCTTTCAGATCCCCTGAGGTGTTCAATTTTTGGGCTTATTTCTTCGCGATTTATGGAAGATTGTTGCGAACGAAGACGAAGCTGATCCCTTTTCATTTTGCTGATGGAATCAGACCGTATTACAGATTCTATGGCGTCGAAGCAAGATGCCTCGGGTTCGGATTCTGAATGTGTTAATGGTTTGAAGGAATCACATCTCATTGGTACATGCAGTGATTCCATTCTTGGAGATGGTTCCGACGAGGTCGTGCCTCCGGAACCTTCCTCTGTGGTTGATGAGGAAGGAGTTACGGGTGTGAATTCGGTAGTTGAGAGAAGTGAAATGGTTGAAACTATTGCTTCCGGTGAGGGTGTGCCTCCAGAGCCGTTCTTGCCGGGTGAGAAAGGAGGAGGAGGAGGTGCGATTTTGAATTCTGGTGTTGAGATTAGTGATGCGGAAAAAGAGGGCACTTCGATAGAGGTCAGTTCCCCCAAATTGTCTCCATCGGTTATTGAGGGATGTGCAGTAAGAGAAGAAAGTGTGGATTTTCTTGTTCCAGAGAGGGATTCCATGGATGAGTTCAGTGGTTCGGTTGCCGGTGACGTTGTGGCAGAAATGGTCCCTCTGGAACCTTCTTCAGTTGTTATGGATGGAGTGGAAGAGAAACAAGGAATTTTAGTCGATAAAGATGAAGATTCTGTAGCTCAGACTAGTGATTCAATGCCTTCCTTTTCAGGGTTAGCTAGAGAAAAGGATTCGATTTCAGGGGATGGGCTGGAAGCAAAGAAAGAAGCTTCTATGGAAGAAGAACCGTTATCACATGACCTTTCAGTTTCTGAACTAGACGGAGTTAATAATCTTGTGGTTCAGGAAAAGAGAGAAGATATAGTTTGTGGTGCTATGGCTGATGTGGAAGACAGTGAGGTGATAGAGAGTGAGTCATGGCAAAACACAGACTCCAAAGAGAAAAAGGAGCTGGATGTGATGGAAGAGGAAAATAAAGTGCAGGCTGCTTTGGCTGATACCGTTAGTAATAGAGAAATTCTTGTTGATAAAGAGGTAGTTTGCGTGGTTGGATCTATGGAAAATAAAAGGCTAGGCGATTCAGTCCTCAACCCACATAGTGAATTTATAGTGGAAGAGCCATTAGAAGAGTTACAAGGTGGTGAAGGAGCTAAAGATCTGACAGATGTATATGCAAAAGACGAAGTGGATGCCATGGAAGATGTTACAGGCCAGAGCTGCATTCAGGTATTGAAGAATACAAAAGAGGAAGAAAAGGTTGATGTTGTGGTATTGGAGATGCAAACTAATCTTCAAGAGGTGGACGATGTGGTTCCTGAGGTTTCGGAGAAAAATGAGGCTCTATTAGATAAATCATCAGCTATTGTTACTCATTTTACTGGGGACACAATAAATAATAAGGGAATTGTTATGGATGATGTCAAAGAAATCGTTAAGAAGGATCCGGAAGTTGGTGAATTAGAGGAAATACATCTATCTCATGATGCAAAAGAATTAGACATAGATACTAATAATGATGTTCAGATACAGAAAGAAGGAGATGAGTTGAGTGGTGTAGGAGAAGCAAGACAGATGCTTGATTCGGAAGAAACCCAAGACATGCCTAAGGAATTGGCTAAAACGGAAGAAACAATGATTGCTGAAGCGCCAGAAGATATAGTTGCTGACGTACCAGAGAAAATAGAGACAAACGGAGATGAAGATCAGGATGATGTAGCTAAAGTTGAAGAAGTAATGATTGCTGAACTGCCAGAAGAAATAGAGATAATCGGAGATGAACATCAGGAGAAAAATGATGGAACTAAAGCAGAAGAAACAGTAATTGCTGAAGTGCCAGAAGAAATAGCGGCAATTGGTGATGAAAATCAGGAGAAAGATGATGACATGACTGATGTAGCTAAAGTAGAAGAAACAATGACCGCTGAAGTAGCAGAAGAAATAGAGACAACTGGAGATAAAGAACAGGAGAATGACGATGACATGACTGATGTAGCTAAAGTAGAAGAAACAATGACCGCTGATGTGGCAGAAGAAACAGAGACAATTGGAGATGAAGATCAGGAGAAAGATGATGACATGACTGATGTAGCGGAGGATGTTGAAACACATGAAGATTCTTCAGCAGCTGATATTGAGGAGGAAAATCATGAAGAGACGGGAGTGATAGAGACACAGGAGGAGTCCGTTATTGCTGAGACAGGGGAGGAAGAAACAGAAGAAGTTGAGGAAAACGAGAGTGCTAAAGGAAAGAGGAAGCGGGGGAGAAAACCAAAAGCAGTGAAAGGGACGGGAAAGAAGAAAGAGGAAGATCTTTGTTTTATGTGCTATGATGGGGGTGACCTTGTCCTTTGTGACCGCAGGTGAACTTGATTTTGTATTTTATATGATTTTACAATTCCTCTTGCTTCTTCATCCTTCTGGTTCTTTAACAAATCGTAATTTTTTTTTGTTATTGTCTTACATGTACGATTCTTTTTGGTTGCAGGGGATGCCCGAAAGTTTACCATCCTTCATGTATAGGCCAAGATGAAGCTTTCTTCCAATCAAAGGGTAAATGGACTTGTGGTAAGTTTTTGTGTCATCCACTCATTTGTTTTTTATATCGTTTAATTAAGTTAGTCAACTGTAGATTGGAAAGTCATGATTCATTGAAATATTTGCTAAAAGCATATGGTGTCTACCATATATTTGTTGTGTCCTAAACATTCTCCAACTTTATTAGAGATTCATCGTCCAGATTATGAGTTCTATACTGTTGGAAATCATGTTTATATCTTACGCCCATTTTAGCATTTGCTCCAGAGGTTATAACTTTGGACCTTTAGTTGACAATATTGTTAAAGGTTTTTGTTTTTTCCGGTACTTTGTGCATTATACTTTAGTCTTAGGCCTGCTGTACCATCGCCAAGGCTACACTAACAATGAAAACTTTTTGATTGTTTATGAAAGGGATAAGTATGAACTGCTTCGAGGCTGTGCACTCCCTTTTTGTGTTCAACCATGAATCTCTGAGACTCTACAACAACTTGCCATCAATGGCTTATAGTTGATTTTGTTTGTTTAATGTAAATACCAAGTAGGAACACTGGGTTGGTCATGTCATTTATTACAGAATTTTTCTTATAATTACTGTGGTATTAGTACCTGCATATTCGTCAGTACAGAATTTTTCTTATAATTACTGTGGTATTTCCTTGTCTTTTGGTAGATGCGGTGGCATGGTCCTCTTTTAACCACTCTTTCATTCTATACCATTTATATTGTTTGGTAAACTGACATTTGAATATAATTTTATAGATTCACCTGTTTTCATTTAGATGTCATCTAGTGGTTCTCTCTAAGCTATTTTGTGCTGTACCAATTATGAGATAAGTTGGTACCTAGTAAATGGCTGAGGAAAAATTTAGTTACATGTATAATAGGTCGTTTAGAAGCCAATGCTGTACAACCTTTTAGTGTTCGATTGCTCCTCTTGTTTGAACATACAATGTAAAACTTTTATGTTACTCTATGTGGAAGATTGTTTCCAATAGTTTTCTTAAAAAGGAATTGACATTCTGATGTAGTTTTTTTTTGGTAACTTACATTCTGATATAGTTATGATGTAATTTTCAGTTTCTGTGCATATAATACTTTTCATTTTGTTACCTTTTTCTCTGGGTATATGTATTTTATGAGTTTTCATCTCGAATGGTTTATTGTAGAAGCTAACTTAATGCTTCATTTTCTTGTATAGGATGGCACATATGTAGCAAATGTGAGCGACCTGCGACAAACTTGTGTTATACATGCATGTTTTCATTATGCAAGGGTTGCATGAAGGATAGTACTTTCTTTCGCATAAGAGGTAATAAGGGCTTGTGTGAGACATGCATGGAGACAGTCGAGCTTATAGAAAAAAAGGAGCAGAACAAGAATAAGCAGGTATATCCTACATAATCTTGTAGATTTAGCTCATTGGTTTTATCTTTATTTTCTCGTAATAGTGAGTTGATAAAATAGTTATTGTTCAGTACCTCATATTCTTGGTTTATATGTTTTTAATCAAATAATTGTGGACTAAGCTTTCTATTAATTCCACCTTTTATATGTAACCAATGTTGTTAGCTTGATCACATATTTAGCTTTCAACCTGGGTGATGCATATATTTCTTAACTTTGATATGCCATATATATATGCCTAGTTTTAATCAATGTTCTAAAACTCGCGCCTAGGCCCCGATTAATCCTTCATCTGAGTAGGCGTTTATTTTAATTTTTTATTTTGTTCTAAACTTCTTAAAATTATGTATCATTAGTATTTAAATCTATTCATAAAATATATAATTCAATTATTTATCCCACCTAGGCCCTGACTAGTCACTCTAGGGCGCTAGGTCCCTGTTGCCGCCTGACTAGTGCCTAGCGATCTCTAGAACCTTGGCTTTAATCAGTGATCACTGAAATAGTTGCGTTCCATTGTGCCTTAGGTTTTGCTCGTTAAATGTATTGCAGTCTTCTCTCTCTAATCTTCCTTTATCCTTTTTTGCTTCAACAGGCACAATTGGATACTGATGATAAAAGCACCCGGGAATATCTCTTTAAGGATTACTGGAATGATTTGAAAGCCCAACTATCCTTAAATCTAGAAGAACTTGACCAGGCCAAAGTTCCCCAAAAAGGACATGGGAAAAACATCGACAGCTCTTATATCACTGATGGACGATCAGATTCAGATAGTTCTCCAAAAAAGAAGAAGACGAGGAATACTCGATCAAAGTCTGGTTCTACTGTTAAAAACCTATCACCAGTTGATCAAAACTCATCTGGTGAAACTACAGAGTGGGCTTCTAAGGAACTTTTGGATGTTGTCATACACATGAGACATGGTGACAGATCTTTCTTACCTCAGTCAGAAGTACATAATCTTCTACTGGATTATATAAAAAGATACAATCTCCGTGATCCTCGTCGTAAAAGCCAGGTTATATGTGACACTAGGCTTCAGAATCTCTTCAAAAGATCACATGTTGGGCATTTTGAGATGTTGAATCTTCTTGAATCTCATTTTCTAAAAAATGAGCAATATCAAGCTGATGATTCTGAAGGTAATATTACTGATACCAAACCTAATCTTGTGGAAGCTGATGAAAACTTGGACCAACCAAAAAAGAAAGATACAAAGCAGAAAACACCGAGAAAAGGTGCAAATAAAGGGCAGCAATCTAATCTTGAGGATTATGCAGCTATCGATATGCACAACGTTAATTTGATATACTTAAGGAGGAGCCTGGTGGAAGATTTACTTGAAGATTCTACAACATTCCAAGAAAAAGTAGTTGGTGCATTTGTTAGGTTAAGGATATCTGGAAATCAAAAGCAAGATATATATCGACTGGTTCAAGTTGTTGGTATGTTTAGTTTTTTTCCATGTTATGGATTTTTTATTTTTTAATGTGGTTGATTCAAAGCTTATGTGGCATTTGTTTTTGTTGAAACACAGGTACAAGCAAAGCTGATGAACCTTATAAAGTTGGGAAGAAAAAAACAGACTTTGTACTTGATATATTGAATTTGGACAAAACAGAAGTGATATTAATCGATATTATATCAAATCAAGATTTCACTGAGGTAAACCATTCCTGCTAACAATCAACTTTCATTATGTTTGAATTTCACCATTTTTCTCTTTGATTGTGCTGTAATTGTTCAAGATTTGTTAATAAAATAAAAATTGCAGGATGAATGCAATCGCTTAAAGCAGAGCATAAAATGTGGATTAATCAGTAGATTGACAGTGGTATGATTTCATATTACTTAATTTTTTGTGTTTAGTTTTGTCTAAAATTTATCAACCTTTGGTGTTTTTTTTCCTTTTTTATGTATTCTAATTTCAGTTTTTTATAGGGTGATATTCAAGAAAAGACCATAGCATTGCAGGAAGTGAGAGTAAAAAAGGTAAGTTTTCCTTTGACTTGTTGATACATATTCCTCTGTCTTTTGCATTTTATTCATTGTTATATGTTTGCTAACTGAGGCTACTAGATTGGAAGACTGAAATAATTTCATTAGTCTCTCTACAAAATGTATATGATTCTAGTCCTATTTAGATTCTGGAGTTTCAGATCAAAGTAATAGTTTAAGAATGTGTAAAAGGTTTACATATGGGAATGTTCATTACTGATCAAAATATGTTTATTTTTATGAATACAGTTGTTGGAAGCTGAGATCCTTCGCTACAGTCATTTGCGTGATCGTGCTAGCGACATGGGACGTAGAAAAGAATATCCTTTTATGTCAAATCTTTGAGTTTTTTTTTTTGTTATGATAATTGTTATAATCCATGCTCTTGGAATGCTCTCTGTGTATGTTTTTGTACTTAGATTCCTTAACTTTGATTACGCTGCGACAATGTGTTGAGAAATTGCAACTGTTAAAGTCTCCAGAAGAACGACAACGCAAGCTAGAAGAAATTCCAGAAATACATGTTGACCCCAAAATGGATCCAGAGTATGAATCAGAAGATGAAGAAGAGGAAAAGGAAAAAGGTTAATATTTATAACTCAAAGTTCTTAACATTAAATGAAGGGATTATAGTATTTTAGACCCTAAAATAGTTTCGTTTGGTGAAAAAACCCTTCAACTATCAAAATGGGTTTTTTAAACTCTGAATTTTGCTGTCCGAGTTTTTTAAACCCTTAACCTTAATAACCAGGTTTCTTAAACCAAAACTTCAAATTTTTTAACTTGAAATTATAATATAATTAATTCAAATTTGGATTGTATTTTTGGGTTAAATTCTGAGATTATTGTTTATTTTTTTGTTTAAATTTAAATTTTGATTTAAAAAATTTGGTAGGGTTTAAAAACCCAGTTATCAAAGTTTGGGGTCTAGAAAACTATTTTGATAGTTGGGGTTTTTTTCCACCAAATATGAATAGTTTCAGGGTGTAAAATACCATAATTCACTAAATGAATAATTTAAGTTTGTTGTATCTCTTATCAGCTAAATCTTCTAACATTTTTATTGTTTGATGATTTAAATGCATCTAGAAAAAAATCTGAGGTCACGAAGCAGTAACTTGAGAAGAAGAAAAAGAGAATCGATATCTTCACCTAGAGATGGTTTCAGTTCCTATGATTCATGGTCTGGCTCAAGTAACTACTCAAACACAAGTTCAAATCGTGAATTGACCAGAAATTTCTCCGGTAAAAGCGATTATCGTAGTTCATCAGATGATAAAGTAAGTGGAAGTATTCAGGGTTTATCTAGAGAAAGAGAGATACATCAATCTTTAGGTTCTGAAAAGTCAAGATATGCTTCTATTCCTGAAACTCCTGTTATAAGTTCACGTTCTGTTGCGCCGCCACTGGAGTTATCTCCTAGAGTTGCGTCCAGAGTTTCAACCGCACCTCCTGCTACTGTTCCTGAACGTAGTTTGGAAATAAATGAAACAGAGAAAATCTGGCATTACAAAGACCCATCTGGTAAAATTCAAGGACCTTTTTCAATGGAGTTGCTTCGTAAATGGAACAATACTGGTTACTTTCCTGCTAAATTGGAAATCTGGAAAGCTAATGAATCAATACTGGACTCTATTTTGCTTACGGATGCTTTGGCTGGAAGATTTCAGAAGCAGCCTCAGATGGCACATGTAGCTGCTTTTCCTGGGCAATTAAGGCAATCAGAAACCAATTTGGGGTCGAATCCTAGGATTGTTCCGTCAACAATTGAGATTCCGAAGAATCCTCAAGATACTTGGAGTTCAGGTCTTCCTTCTCCTACTCCGAATCGGGTTACACCTCCAGCTCCAAAAAGGCAAAGTTTTGAGAGCAGATGGTCTCCGATAAAGCCAGCTACGGAATCAGCTGTTCCAGTGATGGATTTATCATTACCACAGACTGGTCTTAAGCCAGACGTTCTTGCTGGTGCTCACCCTCTTCCAACACGAGCGGCAGCTAATGTTTCTGTTAATCAATACAGTTCTTCTGCGGCTCTTCCATCTCCAACACCTGGAGATGGAAAGCTTAGTATGGGGAGTATGCAAATGGAGATAGTAACCCATGGTCAAAACAGTACTGTATCTTATGGTCAAGCAGGCTTTCCTTCATCTAACTTCTCCAGGGTTTCAATCCCAAACCAATCAAATCCTCATGCTCAGGCTCAGGCTCAGGCTCAGGCTCAAGCTCAACAAGCTCAAGCTCAGGCTCAACAGGCTCAAGCTCAGGCTCAAGTTCAGGCTCAAGTTCAGGCTCAACAAGCTCAGGCTCAAGCTCAGGCTCAACAGGCTCAGGCTCAAGCTCAGGCTCAACAGGCTCAGGCTCAAGCTCAGGTTCAAGCTCAGGCTCTAGCTCAGGCTCTAGCTCAGGGTCAAGCCCAGGCTCTAGCTCAAGCTCAGGCTCTAGCTCTAGCTCAAGCTCATACTCAGGCGCGGACACCAACAGGTACAACAACGCTGAACAATCAAAACTCAACACAAAAACTTCAGCCTCCAGCAAACCAGAACAGCAGCTGGAGTCAAGGGCTTATGAATCTAAATATGGGATGGGTTGCTGCTCCCGGTCAAGGCGGAATCAATGGCGGCTCTTCTGTTCCTAAAACTGGTCAAACAATGCCAAATTCTAGATGGGGTGGTCCTGTCCAAGTCCAAGTCCAACCACAACAACAAACATATCCAAATCCTAGGTGGAGTGTACCAGGCCAAACTCAACCTCAAGCTCAAATTCAACCGCAAGCACAAGTCCGACCGCTACCGCAAGCTCAAGGTAGACCGCTAGCTCAAGTCCAGCCGCAAGCTCTGCAAGGTCAAGGTCATGCTGCAGCCTCAGGCTGGATGCAACAACCAGGTATAAGGATGCAATCTAGGAATGATAATCAAAATTGGGGAAACCCTAACCAGACAACATCAATGCCAAGTGGCTCTGTACCTTCAGGTGGAGGTAATCAAGGTGCTGCTTTGTGGGGAAATCAACAGAATCAGAACAGAGATTCTTCTTCTTCTGGGTATAATTGGAATAAGCAACAGAAGGTATGCAAGTTCTTTAGTGAACATGGACACTGTAGGAAAGGTGCATCTTGTAACTACCTCCATAATTAATACTTATTTTCTTTATCTTTTGTATTTGATAAGAAGAAAAAAGAATAGTTTAATGGCGATTTAGTCGCTTAGTTTAATGCATAACAATATTTTGTTGACTGTGCTTGGTCACAAAAGTAAAAAAAAATGGAAGAGATGCTAAATTTTAGGGAGGAAATTGGAAAAAAGCTTTAATCTTTTAATTAATTTTGCTAATTAAACTTCACAAATATATCTATGTATTTAAAACTTGAAATTTTGAAACTCAACGTTGTGAATTTTTTTATTAAATAGGGTCATTGGATATATTGGGTTTAATTTTTTTGTTAGATATATCGGGTTTAATTTACAATTTGAATGATTTTTTTTATTAAATCACATTCGTAAAAAAATAATCGTTGTTTGAATCCATTAAATGCATAAATGAAATGTAGCCACCGTTGTTTTATATGCGAGTGCTAGAATAAAAAAAAGAGTTACAAGTAGCAAATTATTAGACCAATCTTACTATGACATAATGTTACGAATTTAGAATAAAATTTACAATTTTTATGTTTTTTTTTTTCAAAATTCATAGGATAAAGTTTAAATTGCATATCTATATTTTAGGGTTTGATGCCGAAATAAAGTAGCTTGGTCGGTAAGTGACTTCTCTTTAATACAAATAATTTAATGAAATCTACTTGTGGTTCATAGATGAAAAAAGATTAGAGTTTAATTAGTAAAATTAGTAAATGTTAGGGTTTCTTTTGCAATTTTTCCAAACTTTCGGTTTGGTTCGGTTTATTATATGAACCGGAAAATGTTGGTGCAAACCGGTTTATCCTTAAGAAGAGAAGCCTTATATAGAAAATGAAAGACGAAGAGAAGAACTTTAGGAACAAGGAAGAAATCTTATAGTTAGCGTTTAGGTATAAACCTGTAATCAAACCCCTCAAAAAACCATCTCTGGAGATTCAACCTCTACCGATTCTCAATCCAGTTCTTTCTCTGGATTCAATCTTCCGTTTATTGTTTTCTCTGCTCGTCGTCGTCGCCGGAATCTCCGATTGGTTATTGATTGTTGTTCAATTTTCGTCTGATCAATGAACTTATCGAAGCGCCTCGCTCTATTAGGTGTTCAATCTGCTGTTTCTATAGCTAAACCTCGGGGTTTAAGCTCATCCTCGTTCTCTCACGGTTTGTTTGATCGTCCCTTCCAATACCGTCAGATGTCTGAACTCACTAAATTTAATGGGAAGCGTGCGTTTCTTGTGGATACATTGGCTCTGGTACTATTGTTATTTCACTCTTTTATTCATCTACGAGATCTAGAGCTAGGCATGAATTTGTAGTTGACGTATCAATGATTTTAGATAATGGAATCTCTTGTGTGTTGAATCCCTATCTTTTTCTTGTCTCTATTTTCACAAAAATGCTGTTGTGATTTTTCAAGTTTGTTAAATTTCTGTAAGGAATCTTTAGAGTTTCTTGAATTTATCTTGTGGTAATCTGTAATCTTGATTTTATCTTGTGGTAATTTATGCGTGCGTGAAAGGTGAGGAGCCTGGAAGCTCAAGGTGTTCCATCGAAACAAGCGGAGGCAATTACTTCTGCCATCACCGAGGTTCTGAATGATAGTTTGGAAAATGTGTCTCAGTCTTTTGTTTCAAAAGCAGAAATGCAGAAGGTATTAGTTTCAATTGCTGTTCCCTGATTTTTCGTGTGTTCTTGCAGTGGAAAAATGGCTATATAAGTATATGCACATTTTGTGTAAGACTCAGTTTCTTCTGTTTGTGACTGCAGATTGAGATGATTCAAGATTCAAATCTGTCAAAATTTAAATCTGAAGTAAAAAGTTCCCAAGTAAGATATACATGCTATTTAGTTTTGTCTTGCATAGAGTAGCGGTTGCTTATGTTTATGTTTACTGTTAGTTCAGAGCCTTGAGAATTTATGGCTTCTGTGCTGTTTAATGTGCAAAACTTATTTTTAGTTGCAAAAATAAGTTTGCTCTTTTCCCATTATGGATTTTTCTGAGATATGTAATTGTTAGGATCTTAAATCCAAATATCTCTTTATTGATCACTATCCAAACTCACAAGAAGCTCTCTCTCACATATACCCCTAGATATTCTATCTCTTCTCTTATTTATAGTATTCTTATGCTACAACTGATTAGTCTAACCGTTGCTAACTTCTAAGTATTACTAATAGAAAGTAATTGCAACTACAAAGCGCTCTTACGTCTTTACATCTTGGCCTATCAGTGTTACTTTGAAAGTATAAAATCTTTTGTTATTCTGAGTATTGATCATTAGGTAAGGTTCAGGTAGCTGAGTATATAACACATGAGAAAATCATCTGTTTAAGTTAGGTTTCAAACATTTCTTGCCAGTTTTTTTCTGCAGGAACTGTTTTTGAGTTTGAGTTTTAGATATTAACCAAGAAATAGGGTGTTTTTCTTCACATTTTCCGGCACTATTTTCATATCATGTTGATTTAAATGATGTATCACTAGCATCTGCTTTTAAACATTTTGTATGCAGTAGGCAGTAACAATATCTGGTGAATTCCATGTATAAACCTGTAAAAAGAATTTGAATACCAATTCGTTTTCATGCTTTTGTGCAGGAGAATCATTTTACACTATTGCAACGTGAGACAGAAAAACTACGAGGAGATATAGAGAAGATGCGAAGCGAGCTAAAGTTTGTGATCAGCTTTTTTACTTTTATTTCAATTCTATTCATATTCACAAGTGTCTTATCATAAATTTTAAACAATTTGAAACTAATACCTCTCACTTGAAATAACAGGTATGAAATTGATAAAGTCACTGCTGGACAACGCTTGGATTTAAATCTTGAAAGAGGGTAAGAAAACTCCACATTTTCCACATAATACTCTACTAGTATGCCTAAAAGAATCTCCTGCTATCGTTATTCTAATTTAATATTTCATTTATCAAAAAATTAATTTCTAATCTAGTTCTTAGTTTACAAAATGTAGTATATTGATCAATACTGTCCATTCCCACTTCACAACAAATTTATCAAGTGCGAGTTTGTTTGGTTCTTACTAACCTGGATTCAGTTTGCTGCTAATTCGTCTTTAGAAGTTTGTTAATTATGTGGTTGGTTTATGGTTAACTAAGGTTTAACCATAAATGGATCAAAAAAACTTACTTAACCATTTTGTGTTTAGGCTCAGTTAGGACTAAATTGACGGTTAATTTTGTTTTTGTAGTCAATTTAGGGTCGGTTTACCGTTAATTAAGTGTTTTATAGGTGGTTTCGAGTATAGTTTTGGGTTTAAAAGAGTTTAATGATAAGTTTACGGTTGGTTTATTTGGGCTACGATCGATTAGTGTAGTAGCTATTGGATCTTAAATTCGGGATCCATGGATATCGAGTAGTAACCAGAACCAAACCCCGATATCCATTGGTTACCCGAAAGTAACCATACTCTCTTTTTTTTGGGTATTTTTCCGGTTTTTGGGTATTCTTTTTGGTTTTTCGGGTAATTTTTAGTTTTTTTTGTATTTTTTCGGATCTTATTAAGTATCCGAACCCTAACCGGAACCGGAACCTTTGAACACATTGAAAATCACAGGCTTCTTAATTTTTGTTATTTTTATCGATAAGTTGATTTTGAGTGGCTTCTTAATTTCAGGCGAATTCGTGATGAGCTAGCCAATCAAAACTCTGAAACAACAAACCTTACAAACAAACTCGACAGAGTAAGTATTATTAAATCTTTTCACCTTCTTTGGAACACATTGAAGTTCATCACAATGCACAAAATTTTTATATTTTGATTCTTACAGGAAATTCATGCATTAAGAGCTCAGTTAGAAGCTGCAAAATATGAAGTTATCAAATACTGCATAGGTACACTTGTTTCAATCTCAGCTGTTGGACTTGCTGTACTTCGTATCATGATGTAGGAATCCAACCACACAACACAAAAAGCCCTATCTCCTTTAAGCCCTAAATTGGTAACCTCTCGATTTTTTTCTCCAACTCATTTTTTTTCTTACTTTAAATCCCAATTTCACATGTTTCTATAATTCTATTGATCTGAAAAATGAAGATAGATTTTTATTGTTTCTATCATCTATTTTGTTAAGCATCCTTGTTTAGGTGTCAAATCTTTTAATGTTTGTACCAGATTGGTTTTATATATTATTGCACTAGTTTTCTAACTGCTTATATGATATGTGTAAGGGGTAAATTGCAAAAAAAACACCCAACCTTTGACAAAAAACACATAACTTTTCAAATGCGCAATTTAAAACTCAATTTTTTGAACAATAGGTAATTAATTTAAAACTCAATGTTTTAAACAATGCATAAACAAAACTTAATCTTTTAAATATGTAAACACTCATACTATTTCTTACAAAAACACCTATATGTAGGTGTAACAAAAAGTGGTTTTCTATATCTTAAATGAGATTACAGTGTTTTAAACATTGAAATAAAATTTAACTTATAAAATAGTTGGGAAATGTTGAATTTTGAGTATTAAGTTTTGATACTTAAATTTTAAATTGGATTCTTTTTATTAGAAATTCAAAACTTAAACATAAAATTACAGGTTAATTAGTTTCAAATTGGATTGTATTTTTAGTTTAATTTTGGGATTAAGAGTTTAATTTCGATTTAAAGCTTGTTACAAAAATTCATAATTTAAAAAAATTCGATTATCAAAAATTTAAAAATTCAGAATTTAGGATAATCGAACGAGACATGGGTAATTTTCTATATATTAGAAAAAAGGTGAAACTAATTCATACCATAAACAATATAAAGTAATTAAGCCAGGGAAAAAAATATATAAGTAATTAAGCCCATAAATAAAGGCCCATGGAGCTACAAAAAAAAATACAGAGCCCACATAAAGCCCATCTAATCGTGGCGCCAAAATTGATTAAAGTCCCGCCAAAAATCATTTTCTAAACTAAAAAGCGTCGAGACCTTCTCTCCCGAATCCCTCAATTCTCCGATTAGTCATGGCTTCCGATTCTTCTCCTGGTAACAGCAACCGCAATGGAGGTATATTCGCTTTCTCTTCTTCCTAATCTCTCCTTCTGAATCTGTGTCTTTGTTTTTACGAGGATTACTGTTTGTACCATAGGTCCTTCCTCTCCTGATGACCTAGCTTCCAGCCCTATTGATAGTACTCACTCTTCTCCTTCTTCACTTCGTCGCACCGGAAGTACTCGCCGGAGAGGAAGATCCTCTACCCCCACGCAATTTGCTACTCCTCCACCTCCTTCACGTCTAGCATCTTCCACCCCTACCCCTCCCATTTCTCGTCCATCTGCCGCGAGATCCAACGGAAGAAATGGACGGGCTCCAGCGACTCCAACTTATACCGATGAAGCGGCTCCTTCATCCGAAGATGGTGAAGATTACGGCGGTGAAGATGCTACTCCAACTTTTGTCTGGGGTACAAATATCAGTGTGCAAGATGTTAAATCGGCGATTGAGATGTTTGTTAAGCATTTCAGAGAAGCTAAAGATAATAGTGAGGATTTATTTAGAGAAGGGAAGTATATGTCTGCGATACGCAAAGTTATTGAAATTGAAGGAGAATGGATTGATGTTGATGCACATGATGTGTTCGATTATGATCCTGATCTTTACAATAAGATGGTTCGATATCCGTTGGAAGTTCTAGCGATTTTTGACATTGTGTTAATGGATATCGTTTCCTCGATCAATCAGTTGTTCGAGAAACATGTTCAAGTGAGAATTTATAACCTCAAAACCTCTACTTCAATGAGAAATTTGAATCCAACTGGTTAGTTTTTTTTACTCTTCATTCTTGTAACTTTGACTGAGTGGCAAGCTTAGCATATCTCTGAAAGAGTCTTTTGCTTGGACAGATATCGAGAAGATGGTCTGTTTAAAGGGAATGATAATCCGGTGTAGCTCCATCATTCCTGAAATCAGGGAAGCAGTATTTAGATGCCTCGTTTGTGGATACTTCTCTGACCCCATAATCGTGGATAGAGGTAATTCAATCTTTTAGTTTATTATATATCTGCATAATTTTCCTAATGTTTGTTTTGATCATTAGGTAAAATAAGCGAGCCTGCTACTTGCTTGAAGCAAGAGTGTCTTGCCAAGAACTCCATGACACTTGTGCACAACCGATGCAGGTAGTTTTTAGACATGGATTTTATCTTAACTCTGTTTATTCCTTGAGCTTACCTCCTTTATTTGAGATTCAGATTTGCCGATAAGCAAATTGTGAGACTACAGGAGACCCCTGATGAGATTGCAGAAGGAGGAACACCTCACACAGTGAGCTTGTTGCTGCATGATAAGCTAGTTGATAATGGAAAACCTGGTGATAGAATTGAGGTAAAAGCAGTAATTTGAGATCAGTGTAATATATGCTTATGGGTTTTGTTGACAATTAAAGCTTGTTGTCTGGTTAGGTCACTGGAATTTATAGAGCAATGACAGTCAAAGTGGGGCCTGCTCAAAGGACTGTGAAATCTGTGTTTAAGGCATAACATCTTTTCTTCCTTTAGTAACTCTATTCTTAATATCTTATTCCATCAGGATATTATGATTTATCGTCTCTTTTAACTGTCGAATACAGACCTACATTGATTGTCTTCATATAAAGAAAGCAAGCAAAACAAGAATGGCTGCAGAGGAACCTATGGATGCTGACAATATTCTGCGTAGAGCTGATGAAGAAGTCGAGTTAGATGAGGCGAAGGTTCTTACATTTTTATACTTATTTGATCTATGAGTTTTGTAATTTGCTCCATCTCTCCATTTGAAGCAAGTTTTGTATTAATTTGCAGCTGAAGAAGTTTGAGGAGCTCTCTAAACAGCCAGATATATATGAGAAGCTTAGTAGGTCACTAGCACCAAACATCTGGGAGTTGGACGACGTGAAGAAAGGTCTTTTGTGTCAGGTGCGATAATGCTTTCGGTACTTGCTAATGGTTTCTAAACAAAATTTGTTCTTTTATTGAGATAAATTTTGAATGTTGAAGCTTTTTGGAGGGAATGCTTTGAGTTTGGCATCTGGTGCTAATTTTCGTGGTGATATCAACATCCTACTTGTTGGTGATCCTGGTACAAGCAAGTCCCAACTGCTCCAATACATTCATAAGCTTTCACCCCGTGGCATTTACACAAGTGGGCGAGGGAGTTCAGCTGTTGGTTTAACAGCTTATGTTGCTAAAGACCCCGAGACTGGGGAAACTGTATGTTAATTTGCTTTTCAATCTTTCTGTGTTCAATTATTGTATTCAGGTTCTTTGTAAGCCTGACTTGTTAAACGTGGATGATACACTGTTTAGGTTTTGGAGAGTGGAGCTCTTGTTTTGAGTGACCGAGGTATCTGCTGTATAGATGAATTTGACAAAATGTCTGACAGTGCAAGGAGCATGCTCCATGAGGTTTGGTTATTCTCTCCTTTGTACTGCACAAGCTGTAGGTTACAATTACTGGATGCACCTCATTAGTCATTAGATTGTATCTTTAATAAACATTGTTGCTCTACCAGGTGATGGAACAGCAGACTGTTTCGATAGCAAAAGCTGGTATTATTGCATCTCTAAATGCCAGAACCTCTGTATTGGCTTGTGCAAATCCTAGTGGTTCCCGCTATAACCCTCGGCTTTCTGTTATTGAGAATATTCACCTTCCTCCAACATTGCTTTCAAGGTAACATTGTTAACCTTAAACTAAACTTTCTTAAATAGATTTTCTGGATTCTGTAGAAAAGAATCTTCATTAACTGTTACTAAATTTTATGGCATTATGCTTCTTAGGTTCGATTTGATATACTTAATTCTTGACAAACCCGATGAGCAGACGGACCGACGCCTCGCCAAGCATATTGTAGCCCTACACTTTGAGAATGCTGAGGTTTAATAGTTTTCCCTTTCGTCTAGTATATATTGACTGATGATTGTCTTAACTTTAACTGGTATCATTTACTTCAATTTTGCAGAATGCACAAGAAGAAGCTTTGGATATTACTACACTGACAACTTATGTAAGCTATGCTCGCAAGAACATTCATCCTAAACTATCAGATGAAGCTGCAGAGGAGTTAACCAGAGGGTATGTTGAGCTGAGAAAAGCAGGGAAATTTGCCGGTAGCAGCAAAAAGGTGTGCTTTGGAACTTCTTTGTTTGTTTTGCTCTCTGGTATTCAATGGTTAGTCTCATGCCTCAAACTCTCTAAATTTGGTACAGGTGATAACTGCGACTCCTCGACAAATCGAAAGCTTGATCAGACTCAGTGAAGCTCTGGCTCGTATGCGGTTTTCTGAATGGGTTAGTAAACGCCACTCGAATTTGCCTTTCAACTTCATTTCATCCATTTCTAAGCCAACAACTTAAACGATTCTTGTGATGGATAAAGGTTGAAAAACATGATGTGGAAGAAGCATTTCGACTTCTCAGAGTTGCAATGCAGCAATCAGCAACAGATCACGCCACAGGTAAGTTTTCTCACACAAACTTTTAATTGATAACTATGATAATATATTGGGATTATGGTATTTTAAACCCTGATAATATATCTGAATTTTGATAGCCAGATTTCTTAAACCTGAGTTTAAGTTGGCTTACTTATTGAGTTGTTAAACTAAAATCTCAAATTTAAACTATTCCAATCTAATTTGGATTAGATTTTTGGTTTAAGTTTGAGAATTAAGGGTTTAATTTTGTGTTTATAGCTTAATTTTGATATAAAAAATCTGGTTATCAAGGTTTAGGATATAAAAACCCTTTCAAATTAAGAGTTTAAAAAACCATTTTAATAGTTAATAGTTTTTTTCACCAAATGAAAATAGGTTAGTGTTTAAAATACCATAATCCCTAATATATTCACGGTAAACTAAACACTATAATACCTTACTTAACGTTAAATACTGTTTTTCTTTGTTAAAGGAACCATTGACATGGACCTGATAAACACTGGAGTTTCAGCAAGTGAAAGAATGAAACGAGAGATCTTAGTCTCTTCAATCCAAGATATAGCTCGTGAGAAAATTCATATTGGAGGATCATCTATGCGCTTAACTGAGGTAATAACTAATAATAACTCATTAATCCTTTATCTTCCTGGTTTGTTAAACTCCATGAAAGCAATAAACTCCAAGCTACCAAACCTTTCTATTGAGATCTATTAAGAACAATGGATTATTTTTGCAGTTACTGGAAGAACTTAAGAAGCACGGAAGCAAAATAAACACCGAAATTCATCTTCATGATGTAAGTTTTTCTAACTTATCAGCATATCACAAGTTCTTTAAAGTCTTTAGTAAGTTCCATATTAGTCTTGTTCGTTTGCACGTTGCTGAATTCAACGATAATTAACGTTGTTTGTCATCGGCGATCAACAACGAGCAATTGTTGGTCGTCGTCGGCAATGAAATGATGTTTGTTTAACTGTTATTTGTTCGGTGACATGTTTTGGCGATGAGCGATTTAACAATCTCTGAAAGATTTAGTGTTTAATTTTTAATCGCTAGCATCAAAACTTGTCACTGAACTAACGATAGGTAGACGAACAAGTTCAGTGATCAGTTTCAGTGACGGATTTCAAGTTTTAACACGTCTTTAAACCGACAAAACAAACATAAATTTTCTTCGTTGCTGTCTCCAAAGCGAGCAAACTCATAACCCTAAACATAACACAGAATCTAATCCCAAGTTTTGCTGAATTAAACAGGTAAGAAAAGCTGTGGGAACACTAGCCAGCGAAGGATTTCTAGTTCTTGAAGGTGATAAAGTAAAGAGAATATAATCAGATTCTTAACATTTTATGATTTATTCTCGTGATTTAGAGTTTAAGTGGTTGAGATTAACATAGGAACAGTTCATGTAACTTGGTGTGAATTTATTATAATCTACCTTTTTTAAAATGATTTTGAGTGGGTCTTATCTTCTATTGGGGATTGATTTGGTCGTTTTGAAAGATATGAACATAAAGTGAAAGTGATTGATAAATATAGGGACTGAAATGTGAAGTTAGTGATTCGTGAAAAAAGTAGATAAAGAAAGGGTACACTTGTGAAGTCTTGTCTTAACTTTTTATGGGAAGTTGAGGCTCTTAACGTCGTTCACGTCTCCTTCTGTTACCGAGAAACTAACACTTTTACAAGTCAAACTTATTTTTAAATCACTTTATATTTATATTAGAAGATAAGGTTTAGATCACGTGTTTTTTATTGACTTGTTAGTTTTTTATTGACTTGCTAACTTGTAATATTTGGCTTTTATATACTAATATATGAGTTCTGCTTAAGTAGTTAATTTTCATATTTTACTAGTAATTATAAAAAATCAATCAATTACAATTGTTTTATGTGATAAAAATGAAAAAGATACAATCATTAATTTATTTCAAATTATTAATTCTAAAACAACTATACCAACTTAATAAATATAAATTTTACTAGTAATTATGCCAACTGATTGAATGCATACTATTTAAAAAAATTTCTAAAATTACAAATTTATCTCTAATCATTTAAACATTTTCTATCTAATTATTTTTGTTTTCTCTCCTAATCATTAAAAACAAGGACAAATTTGCCAAAAACATCTAAAAAATACATTGAAAACTCAAAACTCATTAAAATATGAATAAAAAAAATGTCTAAAATTCTTTATAAAAAAAACGGAGGGAAGATTAACTTTCAAGAAATGAAAAGTCACAGTTACAAAAGAAATGAAAATTTCGAAAAAAAACAAATGAAAATATAGCTAATAAAGATACAAACACAATCACACATATATGTAAATATATTTTTCTTCAAATTAATCAAACACACTTAAACTCTAATTGGCGGTAATAAAAAAATTAAAATTGACATCATAGTGCTGCCTAGCAAATGTATTCAAAGTGATTACTCCATTATTCATGAAAAATGTGTTGATCAACCTACCAATAAACTAAAATGTGACACACACTTCAGCTGAGTTCAAAGGGTAATTAATTCCAATGTTGCAATTTATCAAATTAGATGTATGATAGAGTCATCTTAATTTTAATATAATTTATATTATATCGGGTTTGCTCGCTTAATTGTTACTAGCAACGAATATCTCCCGATTTGACGATAAAATGTTTCGACAACAAATTTTAACGACTAGTGATTTAAAATGTTAAAATAGTACTTGATTTTAATTATTAAAATTATGATTTCAAAACTTTGTCGCCAGCCCAACGGTAAAATCATAATTTTTGAATTTTTGTAAGAAATATTTAATTTATTATAACATTTTCATGTATTGTATGGACCAATCGTATCGCAAGATCTATATGTGAATGGAATAATATATTATTATTGTGCATATGTTTATATGCTTGTCTTGGACCGTCTAAGTCAACTAAAGACTTTATGATCATTTAATAAAATTGCTACGATTATTTAATTCAATAAAAAGACTAAATTGAATTTTAGCGATAAAAATAACTATATAAAAGCATACCACTTATATAAAAAGAGATCAATTTATAAATATAGATTTTTATTTGATAAGTCAACCAATCACACTGGATTCCAAACAAATTGATTACATTATTAAATATATTTTATTATTTTTAAATATTTAAAATATCGATTTTTGTTTCAAATCT
>KE151848.1:62098-91996 GCA_000411095.1 Aethionema arabicum | reverse complement strand
TATCGCATGATCCGAAGAATTCTAAGTTTAACGTTTTAGTTTATAGATTTTAAATCGTCGTTTTAATTCGCTCGCTGTTCGCAAATCCCTTCACTTCGTTGCATCTTAGATTAGATTTGAATTCGATCTTAAGTTGTATAGATCAGTTCGCCTCCTGTGGATCGACCCTCTATCTAGCTACAATACCCCTTGTGGTCGGGGCGAGTAGAGGTTATATAAATTTTAAAGTTCATCATACCCCGTAGCAACTCTACGAGCGAGATCAGGTTTCAAAGAAGCAGCTGAGAAGGGCTGGAATAACTATGGACGAAGAGGTGATCCTTTGATAAGTATTAGAGTTAAATTTAGTAGAAAGGAATTGGCAAACTGGAAAAAAAGAAACAAAGGCAATTTGGTACAGGAAATAGACAATCTAAAAGAGGCTATTCACACTATGAGTCATCTGGATCAGTTTGACAGGGATGAACTTACTGCGTTAAAGGAAAAGCTTAGACTTGCATACAAAGAGGAGGAAACCTTCTGGAGACTGAAAAGTCGGGTTGATTGGCTTAAAGGGGGAGACAAAAATACCAAATATTTTCATGCGGTTACGAAAAACAGGCGAAGTCGTAATAGGATCAACTCCCTTAAAGACGAGGAAGGAATAGAGCATTTTGAAGAAGAAGAAATAGGCAAAATAGCGGAAAGATACTTCACTAATCTATATCAATCAGAATCAGCTTCCTGTAATCTAAATGAATTTGGCCCTTTTCAAAAAAAAATCAGCAGAGATCAAAATGAGAGTCTAACCTGAGATCCTTTGGATGAGGAAATCAAGCTTGTTGCCTTCCAGCTGCATCCTCACAAAAGCCCAGGTCCAGATGGTCTAACAGGAGCCTTTTTCCAGCAGCTTTGGAGCACGACTGGTCCTGCAATTTGTAGAATGGTTAAAGATTTTTTCAGAACTGGATGTTTTGAAAAGGAAATCAATAATACAGAGATCTGTCTTATCCCTAAACTGGAGCAAGCTCAGAAACTGGAAGACTTCAGGCCTATAAGTCTCTGCAATACCACTTATAAGATTATCTCTAAGTTGCTAGCAAATCGTCTAAAATGTCTCCTTCCTCAGCTTATCTCAGAGACGCAATCTGCATTCATTGAAGATCGATCTATCATTGACAACATTGTAATCAGTCATGAGATTATACATGGGTTGCAATCAAATCCAAAATTAGCAAAAGAATGGATAGCTATCAAAACTGATATGATGAAAGCTTTTGACCGGTTAGAATGGAATTTTCTAAAGGAAGTAATGTACTTGTGGGGATTCGATAAAAAATGGATTGACTTGATAATGTACTGTGTCACCACAGTACAGTACAGTGTCTTGATCAACGGCTCCCCACAAGGCACAATACATCCTCAAAGAGGTATAAGACAAGGAGACCCTTTTTCTCCCTATCTATTTATCCTAGCCTCTGAATTTCTTGTTCATATGATAAAAAGGGACGAATCATTGGGTAAAATAAAAGGACTAACACTAGTTAAAAATGCTCCAGCTATCTCACACTTACTATTTGCTGATGATAGTTTGTTTTTTTGTAATACTACAACAGGAGATGTGGAACAAATTTTCAAGATATTAGACTTCTATAGTCAGGTATCGGGTCAAAGGGTGAACAAAAGGAAATCCAGCATCATATATGGGAAGAAATTTTCACAAGCAGAAAAACAGATTATCAAAAGGACAACAGCAATCAACTCAGAAGGAGGAGCTGGCAAATATCTGGGGCTACCAGAACAGCTAGGCAGATCAAAGGTAGAGGCTATGAACTATCTACAAGAGAGATTCAATACCAAGGTTAAAGGATGGCAAAACTCGTACCTCTCTCACGGAGGCAAGGAAATCCTGCTCAAAGCTGTGCTCCAAGCTCTCCCGGTGTATGCGATGAGTTGCTTTAAACTTCCTAAGTCAACCTGCAAATCACTCACAACAATTATGGCTAGATACTGGTGGCAGAAAAAAAAAGAGCAAAAAGGGATACATTGGAAGGAGTGGAAGAAGATGTGCATACCTAAAAGGGAAGGAGCTCGTCTCTTAAAAAGCAAGTACTTCAGATCATCGGACCTACTCTCGAGCAGAAAAGGAACCCGCCCTTCTTACTTCTGGAGAAGTATCCACTCAGCTATTCCCATGATGAAACTGGGCCTACAGAAAGTGATTGGCTCAGGAGGTGACACCAACTGCTGGACTGAACCTTGGTTACCATCAGACCCACCTCGTCCACCTCGCAAAAAAAGTATTCATGTCAATGCTGAGGTGAGAGTTAACGCATATATCATAGGGGCGGTGAGACAATGGAATCTAACACTTCTGCAAAAGGACTACGAAGAGGAAGATATAGATTTAATTCTGCAAGTTATCCCAGGTACTGAATTAGCATCAGATTCGTATATGTGGAACCAAACAAAGGATGGAGAATATACAGTCAAGTCAGGAGCATGGGTCTTTTCTAACATGAATCAGCTAAGAAATACCTGTCTACAACCTTCTTTGCAACCAGTCTTCAAGTCACTCTGGAAATCACAAACATCGCCAAAGATTAAAAGCTTTATGTGGAAAATCCTTTGCAACTGTCTTCCTGTGGGAGTAAATTTGAGAAAAAAGAAAATCATAAGCAACGAGAGCTGCTACATGTGTGGGGAAGCATCAGAAACAGGTAACCATTTATTCTTTACCTGTCCTTTTGCTCACTTAGTTTGGGCAATCTCAGGCATACCGGGCATCTTTTGTTCTCCTTTCAACTCCTCCATCTTCTCCAACTTCGGGAGACTGATACTGCCTCCGACTCGTCGGAAGGAAGAGGTAGAGCTGTTCGACCGAGCCCCTTGGATTCTCTGGTGGATTTGGAAGCAAAGAAATGAGGTCTGGACGAAATCTATTAAACCAGATGCTGAACAAGTAATTAGAAAGATGCATGAAGACGTTTCAGAATGGACATCGCTCGGAATCGAAGAAAATGCTCAAATCTCTACCTTAGATCATCAGTCTGAGTCGATCCAGAGACTTGCATCCCGATCTAGCCAGCGTTGGAGTTTGCCTTCCAAAGCTCCTTGGAAGTGTAACATAGATGGATCGAGAGCAGCCGATGGTGTCTGCGCTGTAGGATGGACTTTAAGAGACGATTGTGGGTGGTTGAGCTGTTGGGGAAGCAAAAGGGTTGGTGAATCGCCATCAATTCTCCTTGTGGAAGGTGAAGCACTTATCTGGGCATTGATTCAATTACGAGAGAGAGGCATCACAAGGGTAAAAGTGGAATCAGACTGTAAAGAGTTGGTAATTGGGCTCTCTTCTTCCAAAGTATGGGCCTCCCTTCATTTCATCCATCTATCTCTTTTGGGCCTGCGAAGCCACTTCGAATTTTTCCAATTATCGCATGTATCAAGATCGGCAAACCAAGCGGCCGACGCCGCGGCGAGGTATGCAAGATCTTTTCCTCGCTTTTCCGCTTTAGTTTCTTCCTCTCCTCCATTATCGGTGGATAGCTTTGTAAACAAGACCAATCTTATCTCTCTTATCTCTCTAATTAATATAATCAGTTTGAGGAAAAAAAAAAAAGAATCAATAAAAAAATAAAGATATATCCACGTTCCATAATATTACATATTTTTAATGAATATTTTTGTGAAAACTATAAGATGGTTTAGTTTTTTTTTTTTATGTAGAAAGTAACAAAAACTTACTAACTTATTAAGAGTATTTTTGCTATATTTTAACTCAAATATTTTTTGCTATTTTACATATTTAACATTTTTTTCAACATTTTATATATTTTATTCATCTATACGAATTGTACCAATATTATGGAAATGGAAAAGAGTATTGAATTTTGGAATCAGTGTCTCAATTACTTTAAATTCAGATCTTGAAAAGAATTAGTGTAAAGTTAAGGGACTTATTTGCAATTATATCGTTCGGTTATTTTCGTTTCTTGTAAATTTTATTTTATTGATTCTTAGAACTTTGCAGAATCAATTTTGCAGATTCGTTCACTGGAAAACCAAGAACAAGCTCGAGATCCTCAAATTGTGGCAAACACTCCTATCGAATTGACTAAGAGCACTTCCGATCTATTGAATTCTCACTTCTCCCTTGCAATTACTGATCTCCGGAGGATTGTTGACGCGGTGACTTTGCGGAGAAATCTTACACCAAGGCGGATGCTCGGAGGAGTTCGATAAAATGGAGAGTGAGACGAACCTTGTTCAGAACGGATCAGAGGTGGTGAAGGTTGGTGGTAGCCGCAATGAGGAATGTGAAGAGAAGAAGCAGCCAAAGGCATCAAAGGATCCGGAGTTTTTGTGTTGCATGATGCAGCCGGCAACAGCTGATTCAGATCCTCAGTACGTCGGTATTCGCAGAATTCTTCTTCATCGGAAATCTGAATCTGGTGTTATCACTCGCCGTTACGTAAGTTCTTTATCCTTCGGGAAATCGCACATTGGTTGATTCTAATTGATTGATTTCATAGCTTTTGGGTAAATGCTTTTGGCGTTGAGCTTCGTGGTGCTATTTCATAGATTGATGATGTTGTCTCGTTTTAGGTTTCAATCATTTTTCTTAGAGATTTGGTTGTTGTATCTGAAGGATTGGAGATGCAATGGAAAAGGATATGTTGCATATCGTAATTTCATTAGCAGACCTAGGAAGTGGCAGCATATGCGTACGCCGAGCCTCTTGAGTAGTCCAGGAAACAGGTTCTGTGATTTGAAGACTTGTTTCAAATGTTATACCTTCAACATCTTGAAAAATTTACTGCAATTTTCTCTTACGTCTCTATCTTTGTTGTGGTTGCTTCTGCGGATTTATGTTCACATACAATTCTGACATCAGGGTAATTTACTGGTTGATGCATCAGTGGTCGATGGTTTCCTTCTCCAGGTCCGCTCTCCCATCAATTTGAAGGGGAAAGCTTCGGTTCTAGTAAAGTAAGTAGAACTCTTCCATTCTTATGGCTTGCTTTTTATGTCTTTGTAGTTTAATAGGATGCAAAAATGCCATAAAAACAGTCCTCTTGGATTATTATAGGAAGACTACTGGACTTCGTTTTGTACTGAGATTAACTTTGTCACGTGTTTGTTCCTAGGATTTACGGAGTGCCAATCAGGTTTCAAGCCACAGAGCTAGCTTTAGCTCAAGTTTAAGCGATGGTGAACAGCCATATCGTCGTGGTGCTGAACATGCTTATTCCTTTGTTGGAATGCATTGCATCTTCGATCAATGCAGATCTTCTGGTATTTCTTATTATTATTATTGTTTGTGTTTCATTAATCCACTTTGTGATCACACTCTAAGAATTTGTCTGTTCATCTTAAATGCAGTTACTGTTCTTAAGTTTGGGCACATGAGTTCTGATATACTTGCATATGGAGCATCAGATGGAAGCTTAACAGTTTGCAATGTCTCGGAAGAGCCTTCTGTACACAAGCAGTTGATAGGGCACTCAAAAGATGTCACAGGTTCGATTGACTGGTATTGCTTCTTTGGTCTTTTTTCTGTATCTTGGGTAGACTTGCCTGCTACTTTGCAATGATCTTGGAAACTCTGAGTGTATGATGCATGGTTTCCATGGCTTCTTAGGGGTATATCTGTAAAGAATAGAGCTAAAGAGTGTATGTATGGCATGCCTAGGAGGCTAGGATCCACTAAAGTTAGAATCTGTGCCAATTTTCTATTCAAGCGTTTTAATTTCATGAAA
This sequence comes from Aethionema arabicum, assembly GCA_000411095.1. Classification (NCBI taxonomy): domain Eukaryota; kingdom Viridiplantae; phylum Streptophyta; class Magnoliopsida; order Brassicales; family Brassicaceae; genus Aethionema; species Aethionema arabicum. The sequence goes on along the minus strand of KE151848.1, from coordinate 86,258 downwards.
TCTAAAACACTTTCAGATTTTGACTTCTCGTCAAACAATCAGTACATTGCATCAACATCACTTGATAAGACAATACGAGTATGGGAGTTATCAAGAGGTGTTTGCATCAGAGTTATATATGGAATATCTGCTCAGTTTTGTATCCGTTTCCATCCTGTGAGTTTTGCCGTAAATCCTTATCTAATAATTCCCACTTGTTGCAACTTATCATTTTTTGTTGGTAAAATACTGAAATTTAAGGAAATATCGTCGCTTTCTCTTGCTTCGCCATTGAAGATATTCTATCTTTTTTTAATAGGTTAATAATAATTTCCTCTCTGCGGGCAATGCAAACAAGGAAGTCACGGTAACTGCATTACACCTTGTAGCCAAGTATATTGGTATATTTTTTTGTGTTCCTTTTCTACTTACATTGTTTACTTATTTTATACCTAACATGTCTCTGCTTCACAAAGTAGGTGTTCAATTTCAGCACTGGGAGACTTATCAAAAAGTTGATGTTTGAAGATGAAGTTACATCTATGGATCATGACCACACTGGTCAAATCATTTTTTGTGGAGATGGGCAGGTAACTAAAGAAATCCTCTATTTTCACTAAGTGTTAAATTAATACCTCAACTATCGCAACAACTAATTTAATCTTCAATTTGTTACATGTAAAACAACCACCAAATCGTTACTAAAACTGTTTAAGGTTATTACTGTGATTGTTTTAGTAGTTATTTAATGGTTAAATTTAACGGATGTAACACCGTGGGTATCGATTTACCACATTTTGAAAGGTGGAGATTTATTTCACTACAGGTAACAAATTGAGAATTAAATTAGTTGTGATAGTTGATATATTAATTAAACACTTGGTGAAAGTAGGGGATATTTTCAAGTCATTTTCCCAAAGTTAAACGATAAAGATGACCGGTCAATTATGGTTGTATATGCTAATGTTTTTTATGTCCATGACCCATGTGGTCATTGTTCAGTCTAAATGAATTTGACTTTTAACTATAGAACAAAGTTTCCTGCCTAAATATACATTGTTTTTCACAAGGTAGTTTTAAAAAAATTGCAGGGAACTATATATTCAGTGAGCATGAATTCCCATACTGGTTCATTATCACGGTCTCATCGCCATCGTACTAATCACAAATCTCCTGTCACAACTGTGAAGTACCGAAGCTTCTCGCTTCTAGCAGCGGGTCCTGTTCTGCTCACATGTAGTCAAGATGGAAACTTATGTTTCTTCAGGTTTTGTGACTCAACCTTTTTGCTGGGGCTTGATTTGTTTACTTATTTTCTTATAGACTTGTATATAGTATAGTTAATGGTTATGTTTTATATTTGGCGGTGCAGTGTTTCCCTTCAGGTGAAAGGTTATCTAACCTTGCGTTGCTCCCTCAAGTTAGCCCCACGAATACACAAAATCCAAGCATCGTTTTGCCCACTTTTATCACTAGAGAAAGGAGAATACATAGGTATCAATACCAAATCCTTTACTTTTACATATATATCTTTAGGATAATGGCAATAAAAAACCAGTGAAATACGTATTTTGCATTTTATACTCTCTAGAATAAATTTGACAAAATAAACCCTTCTGAATATTTTTCGGGGATTTGCAAAAATGTCTTAAATCAAACATTTTTTGCAAAAACGTCATAACACTGACCCAAGGGTAAAAGTGGTATAACCTCACATTTTAGGACAAATTTGCAAAAAACCTATTGAATTAGGGCATTTTGCATAATTTCTCATATATTTCGTCTTTCGGCATTTAAGCCCTCTTCTTATTGAAAACATAACAGTTTTGTAATTAATAATGGTATGTGTTTTGAATCTAAAGAAAAGATAGTAAAACAAATCCTCCAAGTATAAAATTGTTAAACTAATTTTTTTATTGTTTATACAACTATATAGTATTTTTAATCGGCTTTTCTTTAGATTCAAATCACAAAACAATATTCACTACACGGTAACAGTGCCGTTAACGATCCTGTTATGTTTTCAATAACAAAGGATACAAAATGCTGAAAATATTTTGGAGGGCTTGTTTTGCTAAGTTTATTTTTGTAGGGTATAAAATACCAAACGCATATTTTGGAGGGTTTTTTTGTCATTATCCCTATACGTTTGTGACAATATATGCATAAATCTCTTGAGAAATTCAATTAATTTGCTCTCCATTTATCGTTCATTTGTTCTTCAAACTACAGTTGCGGGTAGCGAAGACTCGAATGTCTACTTCTACGATCTAACCAAACCAAAACACACTTGTGTAAACAAGTTACAGGTAAAGACACAAATCTTTATATGTGTGTAAACTATTTAGTCTAAGGATCGAACCGAACTGAACTGAACTGACTGGGAAATGAATGGTTCAGGGTCACAGGTTTCCGGTAACATGTGTTGCGTGGAACCGTGGAGAGAATTTGTTGGCTTCATCTGATTTCTATGGAGTTGTGATTGTATGGAAAAGAGCAAAGACACAAGCTCATAATATCTGACTTGGTTTTGTCTGAATATGTTAAAAAATGTCAAATTCAGTTTTTTAAGTTGTTTGATTTAACCAAAGGGGTGTTGGCCTAGTGGTTAAAACCTTGTGATAAGTTCCAAGGGACCCGGGTTCAATTCCCCATTGGGAGGAGATTGGCATCATTTATGGTGGACATTTACCCGTTTTGATCTCCGNTTTGATCTCCGGCCCGAGGAGGATGTACGGGCCGCAAGACCCGGAACCTTCTCGGATTATCAAAAAAAAAAAAAAAAGTTGTTTGATTTTATATAATGAATATAAATGGATTGTTGATTGGTTATAGGGCATATACGGTTTAAGTGTTGAACTTTATAACAAAATTAAGAAAGACTAATCAGAGATCGTAATTTAATTTGCTAAATAAGTCTAAATAATTAATTTAAAGACTAGGTAACAGCAATCCGTTGTAGTCTAGTTGGTCAGGATACTCGGCTCTCACCCGAGAGACCCGGGTTCAAGTCCCGGCAACGGAATTATTTTTTATTTCTTATTTTTTTATTTTCACTCTATATTTATCCGTGGTTATGTTTAGTGACGTGTGTTTTATAAGATTTTTTTAACATTTCGTATTGCCGTATTTTTTAATAGTTTATTTTCTTTCTCTTTTTAATAGTTTATATATTACATAAAAATATAAAATTACACTAATTTATATAGTACAACTGATAAATATTTGTTTTGAACAGTTAATTTTCTTGAATACGTAATCTTTAAAAATATAACATTAAGAAAGAGACTAGATCAAACTTTGTATAAAATATTACTAAAATATTAGTCAGTAATATAAGTAAATTAATAATATCAAATTTCATAAAATTTAATCATATTATAATGTCATAAGAATTAGAAAAGTCGCCAGTTTATGGGCTGATTGGATAGGCAACTTTTAAGGCCGTAAGGTGTTTTACAGCCGTAAAAGTTGAAATTTGAACAATCAGACTTTTAAAACTTTTTTTTATCTAACATCTTTAAAAGTCTACATTTTAATTTTTGTTCTTGAATTAAGACTTTTATTAAAAGTCACAAATTGGTTACTTTCAAAACTGTAAATAGTTTTTTTTAATAAATTAATTTAAAAACACATATTATTAAATATAAAAGCAAAATAATTTAAAAAAACAAGCGGAAAAAATTGATAAATTAAATTAATTACAAAATACTATTAAAATTATATACAAATATAATAAAAATGTAAATTTATTACTAAAAAAAGATTTATAAATTGATTTTAATTTTAATTTTTTATAGTTTAATTTTTATATATTAAATATTTTGAAATTATTTTTTTATCTTCTATAACAAATTTATCAAATCATTAAAAAAATTGAGATTAATACCAATTTCTTTTATTTTTACATCATTAATTAAATCTTACAGCGAAAAATATATATATAAATGAAACCACAAAGATTAAATTTTTTCCCCGAATAAGTTTTTTCAAATTTTCTTATATGAAAACTAAGTTATTTGTTTTTTAAATAATTTGATGATAATGTAATTGTACAATTACTTAAATCATAATAAAAAAACGATTAATTTGATATAATCCATGTCAGTTCACAAATTAGCAAACTACCAAATCTAGATCTGATAATATATATAAATATCATAATCTTAAAACTAGATTTAGAACAAATACAAAAATGAAATAATATATTGGTAAAAAATAAATGAAATAAACGAATAAAAAAAATGAAAAATGGATTATTTGGTGGTATATAATTCACTCTTCCCCTGAGAAAAAATAAAAATAAAAATAATTCAGTCTTCCCTATCCATGACTCTGACCAAACTGACCACTCTTTCTTCTGCCCCATTTCTGTCCCAATTCAGACTTCTTTCCTTTTATTTCATTTATCACCCTTTCATTTTTATTCTTTCACGTTTCCACCCCCAAACTTTTTTTATATATATACGGTAGGTTTTTTTTTTGGGTTTTTTTAATAATTATGTTTTGTATCTTAAAATTGGCCATTAAGCCGTTAAAAGAATATTTTTATTTTCTTATAGTTAACTATATGTATATGAGAAAAGGATTCTTAACTCTAATCAATTTGAGTTTACATTATTCTTTTTTTTTGTAAAAAAACACATATTATATATATATTAATTTAATTTGATTTGATTTTATTTCCCTATAATTTAACAAATCCACCGTGTTAATACATAGAATTTGAATGGTAAATTTGTATGCTATAGTATGATGTATTTACAAAAATTAATAAATAATGTTTATAAAAATTATCAAAGAAAATAGGAATATTTTTTTTCCACTCAGATCTTTGTCTTTTCGTCACAGCAATTTCTATGTATTTACGAATGAGTAAATATTAGGAAAAAATAAAAATAAAAACTAAAAAAGGGTACTTACGGTTTTTCATAACAAAAGAAAAGAAAAAATGTTTTGTATGTTATAAATATATACAATTTTAAAAAAATAGTTATATGCAAGAAATGCCACTATTTTCTAGCTTTTGGACAAACACATATCCTTTCAAAATAAACAACCAAAAATATTTAAAAAAGGGAAATTTAAAGACAATAAAGAAACGAAACAATAATAGCTTACTAAAAAAGTGAAAATAAATACAAATATTAAATATAGAAAGTATAAATCATCCGTGCATACAATTTGGACACGTCCTCTTTAACTTTACTTTTAATAATACTCAATTCATCAAATCATGATATTTTTAAACATTTTAAAACGTTGTAAATGCTTAAAATAAGACCAATAAATTAAATGATTTATTCCTCTCTTGTCATATCTGCAGATTTCTAATCAGAATCTAGATAGATAATATTCCTTTTAAATGTATGTGTAATATATAAGTACATATAAATACCAAGATAAGTATAATATATGTGTATACATAATATTTATACTTAGAAAATGACCAAAATCAAATCAATATTAATTTCATTTATGTTTTAAAACATAGAGTTTAAAGTCTAATAACAATTTACAATATCAAATTATAAATTACCTTTGTTTATTATCTATAATACAAATAAACCAAATGAAGCTAAGTTATAAGAAAAATGATTTTGCATAACTATACATAATTATATTAGTTTAGTTAAGCTACACTACACGTCAATAAATCTGTCAAAAAAGTTTATATATTCATCTCAATATTATTCAATTCGTAATTTATAAGTTCTGTGTAAATTTTTTTTATATAATCTCTCTTTAAAATCACAACATATAAGTAAACCCACTTAATTAATTGTCTAGAATGTATTATAAAAGAAAATAAAAACGACAACATATTTAAAATTAAAAGATCTTTTTTCTTGACACAAATTTTAAAAGATCTAAAAGTGTTAATGAACAGAATTTTCCATTAAGTTTTCCACTCTTTCTCAAAAAAAACATCTTTAATGAACACATCATTATAATTTCCTTTTTATTGTAAATAACTAAAGAAAAATTAGAATTCGGTTACAAAAAAAAATTATATATTAAAAAAAATATGTCGACAAAAAAATATTATATGAAAAAAAAAATATATGTATATATATATATATATATATATATTTATATATACATTATAAAGATATAGAATATGATTGTATGGTGGCTATTGATTCAAATCAATGATAGAGGAGAGAGAAAGAGAGAAAATAGGAGAGAGATTATAATTAAAATTAGGGTTTTTAGGTTTTAGGTTTAGGGTTAAGAAAAGGGTTTAGATCTGCCAACTGCTAAATGCTATAATTTCAGAGTTTATGCATTTTTCATTTCTTCTTTCTTCTTCTTCTTCTCTTCACTTTAAGACTTTGACTTGAAGAAAAAAGAAGAAACTTGAAGCACTAAACAGCTATGAAGCATTATCTTCTATCTCTAAAAGGAAAGTAACCAAAAAAAAAACTTTATTTTTTCTAGATTTTAAAGATGATATGTGTCATTCTCACGTGGAGAGATTTGATGAGATCATGAATTAAGAACCCATAAGAAAAAAAAAACACTTTTTTTATTTCAAATTTTGGATTTTGAGAGATTGGGTTTCTTTTTGTTGTTAATTTCAAGTGTTCTTGGGATCAACAAGGGTTTTATTTTATTTTATTTTTTCAATTTTTAATCTTTCTTCAATTTTGAGATTACCTCATCAATTTCTCAAAAACACCCACATCAAAATCAGACAATTTCTTGGTAAGTTTTCAAATCTCTTCTCTTTTTAGTTTCAAGATTCCTTTTTTACTGTTCATGCAGAACTCAGATTCACATGTTTTTTTACCTGAAAAATCTCCCAATTTTGCAAATTTTGAGCTTTAGTGTTGATTTTGCTTGAAATTTCTTGGTGATTTTTGCAGTGTATATAAAGAAAGAGCTCTGAATTGTTTCATTAGGGTTTAAGAAAAAGGAAGACACTAATGACTACTTATCACATTAATGGCGGCTCAAGAGATTCAACAGAAACTCCACTTCTTTATTCTAGACAACAATGTTTCCCAGCAAACACATCAATGCTTTACATGAATCCTCAAGTTTCTTTCTCAGCAACTGAAGCTAATGTCTCATCAGTTTCACCATTAATGGACATTCAAGATTTCAGTTCTTGGAGAGCTCAAACTGAAGATGATAACAATGGCAGAAATGGGTTTCCATTGATGAGTAGTTGTCTTACAGGACAAGGACTTTCCCTTAGCTTAAGCTCACAGATTCTTCCTGGGATTCATCAAAATCTACCATTTAGGAACAATCCAAACATAGATAATAATATCTCTAGAGATGAACAATCAAGAGGCAATAATGAGTTTGCAACACAAGTTTTTCCAGGCTTAACAAGAACTATTCATAATTCAAAGTATCTTAAAGCTGCTCAAGAACTTCTAGATGAAGCTGTTAATGTTAAAAAAGCTTTAAAGAAGTTTCAACCAGAAGTAAACAAGAATGATCTTCAAGAAAGAAGTGGAGATGTGAGTCAAAACCTTCAAAACTCAATCACGAATCCTCCTCCTGTCGAAATCCCTCACGCTGAGCGACAAGATCTGCAGAACAAGTTAACAAAACTGTTATCTATATTAGATGAAGTAATAACCTTATTTAGAAACAAATCCTCCCTTGATCATATCATCTGATTGCTCTTAATGCTTCTTGATGTTGTTCTTGATACTGTTCTTGATGTTGTTCTTGATGTTGATCTTGATCTTGATGTTGTTCTTGATGTTGATCTTGATGTTCTTCTTGATGTTCTTAAAATTGTTCTTGATGCTGTTCTTGATGTTCTTCTTGATGTTCTTGATGGTGTTTTTGATGTTGTTCTTGATGTTCTTCTTGATGTTGTTCTTGATGTTCTTTTTGATGTTCTTGATGGTGTTTTTGATGTTGTTCTTGATGTTGTTCTTGATGGTGTTCTTGATGTTGTTCTTGATGTTGTTCCTGATGTTGTTCTTGATGTTGTTCCAGACGTTGTTCTTGATGTTGCTCCTAATGTTGTTCTTGATGTTGTTCTTGATGTTATTGGTGTTGTTCTTGATGGTGTTCTTGATGTTGTTCTTGATGTTGTTGAATTTTAAGGTGGATAGAACATACAAGCAGTATTACCAGCAGATGCAGATAGTTGTGTCATCATTTGATGTAATAGCTGGAAGTGGAGCAGCTAAGCCGTACACAGCTCTTGCTCTCCAGACAATTTCGCGGCATTTCCGTTCCCTTCGAGATGCAATATCTGGACAGATCATCGCAACCCGAAAAAACTTAGAAGAACATGATGGAACAGATGGAAAAGGAGTAGGAATAAGCAGATTAAGAAACGTTGATCAACAAGTAAGACAACAAAGAGCAATGCAACAGTTAGGTGTTATGCAACCTCCTCATGCTTGGCGACCTCAGCGCGGTTTACCTGATAACTCTGTCTCGATTCTCCGAGCTTGGCTCTTCGAGCATTTTCTTCACCCGTAAGTCCTGTCAATATTCATTCTTTCATAGTTAATTACAAGCAAATGTGACTAATAATGTTTGAATACCTGATCAGTTATCCAAAGGATTCAGACAAGATCATGTTAGCTAGACAAACAGGCTTGAGCCGTGGCCAGGTACTGATACTTATCCTGCAAGAGTAAATTGTGAAAGCTTCTCCTGTGTTTAACACTCTCTCCTTTTGTTTTGATGATGTGAAGGTATCGAACTGGTTCATCAATGCACGTGTACGTCTCTGGAAACCAATGGTGGAAGAGATGTACAAGGAGGAATTCATTGACACATTGGAGAATGATTCAAACTTATCTCCTGAAATCACACCAAAACCTGCAGAAATAAGACCAGCCAGTGATCAAGAGTGTTCACAAGACCAGCAAGTTGGAACCAGTTCCAAACATAACTATGGACATGAATCTGGTGGAGAAAGCTGTAGTATGGTCCAGGACACAGTAACCTGCAGTGATCAAATGATGGTGGTACCTCAATACCATGTAACTGAGATGCCAAGATTGGGCACTAGTGGAGTTTCTTTAACCTTGGGACTTCAGAACACTGAAAGTCATGGTAATGTACCTATGTCCGAGATAAGAGAGATAGATACGTACCAGGACGCTATCCCGGGAAGCCATTTCGGGTACATAAACCCGAGTAATCGTCAACACCAGCTTGGCTCTTCACAATTGTTACATGATTTTGTAGAGAGGTATAGAACACAAGTGTAATATATGAAAAACAAAAAAAACTTGATCATGTAAAAGAGAAACTACATTGTTTTGTGAATGAAGTAACCCGGAAAAAAAAGAAGAATTTGTAGATTTACGAGGTTAAAAACACGTTAGATTAAAGGTTTTACATGATCAAGAAACCATGGCTACACCTACACTAGTGAATTAACCAACCAGCTAAGCAGAGATTTTAACATTAACTAAACTTTACTTTAAGATCTAGTAGCAACAAAAACAAAAAACTGCTGGTCATAAACTAGATTTTACCTTCTGTAGAGAACTCTTATGTCTTCTCTAAGTGCAGGACTTTCTAAGAACATATCACCAGATTCCTCCACATCTATTGTCTCTACTTCAAAGTTACGGTAACCGCAAAACTCATTCCATTCAAACCACATCTTTGAGATGACTTCTTTCTCGAAACAAGTTTTGTTATCTTCTTCTTCAGGTGAGGATCCAGCAATCAATCTATAAGCATAGACTTTCTTCTTTTGTCCAGGCCGAAAAGCTCGTCCAATTGCTTGTCGTGTTACCGAAGGGTTTAGAGGAACATCTAATATCAGAATCCGAGATGCGCCAACAAGAGAAATACCTTCTCCACATGCTTTTATCGAACCAAAGAAGATTTTGGCGTCTGGTGAATTATTAAACTGCTCCATTGATAACTCTCGTTGCTCAGAACTGGAATCACCTGTAATAACGAAAACTTCTTTTCCTAGTTTCCATCCCTTAACTACAGAAACTAGCCTTTCGAGAAACTTCAATGGCACAAGATATTGGCTGAAAACCAAAATCTTTTCGCTGGCTGAGTCGCACAAGTTTATCAAATTGAGGAAGAACTTTGCTTTGACTCCTTCTTTCACATCCAGCTTTTCCAACATTTCGTCCATTGTTGCATCAGAAGAATCCGAAATTGTTTTTAGCTTTGGATGAAGGTAAATTGCACTTCCGAGCGATGCAACTTTGAATTTCTTTTCCTTCTTCTTCAATTTGTTCATCTCACTTAGTTGCCTTGGAGTGAGATTAAGAACAACAGTGAAATCAACAAGTCCAGGAAGCTCATCTAAGAAATCTCCTTTATAGTAATGAAGTACCTTCTTTGTCATCTCTCGCAAATCTTGGATTACACTGATTTTCGTCCTGAAATCCTCTCCCTTTTGCAGCGTGTGCTCAACAAGATCATGAAAAATCACTTCTGGACTGCAATTCATATGTTTCCTGAAATCGGATATAGAAGCACGACTCAAGATCCTCTTTACGATAGACTTCGAGGTATCCATTTTCAGAAACTTGGGTCGAACAAGGTTCAAAATGTTGAAAACCTCCTTTACATGGTTCTGATAAAGTGTCCCTGAGAGGATAACTTTTCTTCGTGTTTGCACCCTATCAACGGCCTGAAAAATATCTGTGTCATCATTCCTTGGAGTGTGTCCTTCATCAAGAATGAGAATCGAAGGTGCTTTCAGTAGTATTTCCTGGCAAGAGAGTGCGACGCTGCTTGTATCTTTATCAAAAACAATAGTCGAGAACTGCTTGTACCCCAAAAATAAGATACTCTTCTTCTCAATCCACTGTTTCAAAACAGCTAGCTGTAGTGTTCGGTTTTCTGCTTTAACACTATAGAAATCAAACAGAGGTATGTCTTCGACTTGCCATCGCATGAACTCTTTCTTCCAAGTAGACAAAATCCCCTTTGGAAGCACAACTAATGGTTTAGCTTGAGGATACTTTGCAAGGAAGCTCTGCATAAAACTTATGATCATGAAAGTTTTACCAGAACCTGGAGCATGAGCCATGATACAACCACCAGGTTCATCCACCACTAAGTTGCTGCAGAGGAACTGAAATCCCTCAACTTGATGAGGCTTCATTTGGTTAGCATGCATTGGATGAGCAGACACTCCACCTATCATCAGCCCTTCTTCGGATAACTTAAATTCACCATCTGATTCATTTACTCTCTTATTCCGAGATTCAGAGGCATATGTTCTAGTGTTTCTTTTCGCCTAAAATGAAAATCATAGAACGAATTAGAAGCTCTGGCAGCAAAATCATACTTTTCAATCAAACCACAAAGTAGCATTTGGAGCAGAAAAGGATACTTACTTTACTAAAATTCACATCTATGATTTCTAAAATACTTTTGTCAATAACCCCGCAGACACGGCAAACATATCCCATATCGTCCATTAGAATATATGAGTGCTCACAATCTTCCACTTCAGCTTCCTTTGGTTCCCTATTTGAAGTCTCTGCGGCTGCATCCTGCATGTTATTGAGACCTCAGTGAACAAAACATAAAAAATGGCAAAAACAAATTATTGAAAGAAAGGGAAGCACCACAATTTTAAAAATCCTAGTGATATAGATATTTTCACCAATATAAAGGAAATGAAGGCAACACAAGTTACTTTTGTGGCAAAAACTAAAGTAACAACTGAAATTTCAATGCCACCCGAATTGATACTTCAGGATTTACCTTGGAACACACTATTGACATGGCCATTTCGTTCCAGATATTACCAAAATCCTCCTCTGCTGCCTCACATTCATCATCACTGTCATCATCCTCTATTCCAACATACACACCTTTGTCATTCTCTACAACATTTTCTCTGGGCAGGACTTTGTCTTTCCTTATTTGTCCATCCTAAGAAAAGTACCAAAGCAAGAAGTTAGCACAAATATACAACATTCAATCAAGTTTTAAATGCAAAACTAAACAGCTCGATGGAAAAGGAACTTACGACAACGACTTTAATGGGAGAAGGAAGAGAAGGCATCTCTGTGTCCTTCCCCAAAACAACCTCCTCGAAAGTGGATTGTGGAATAAGTGCAGACACATCCCCTTGACTCACCTGATGCTGCACAGAACTCGAGATAATGGGAGAAGGAAGAGAAGGCATCTCCTTGCCCATCCCCAAAACAACCTCCTCGAATGAGTACTGTGGTACAAGTTCCGGCGCATCCCCTTGACTCAACTGATGCTGCACAAGACTTGACTGAAATGGATACTTAGGCCTCTGATCCTCAGTGTCTTCATCATCAGAGTCAAGTATTACAATCTCAGATTGTGGAACCACACAAAGGGCGTTCTTTGGATCATCATCATCATCATCATCCAAGTGAATAACACCGTCTACAACATGTTGATTATCTGAACTCACAAGCTGCATTTCCTGACTCATATCTCCTCCAAATACTGTATAAGCTAACGATGGGTACAACCAGATACATTGCTTCACCAACTCCATCCTAAGATAAGCTATTTCTTCCAATTCTTTTGTAACACTCCCATACTTACCAGCCTCTAAAGCTTCAATCATATCACGAGCTGCATAAGGTTGAGAATAGTCAATAACTTTTGATGATTTCTTTATCCTCTTTGCTTCAGGCGTAGCAGAACCAGGAGATACTCCATTAGCTTGTAATATCTTTCTTTTAACCCCATTCTTATGGTCCCCTGTTGCAAGATTTCATGCAAGCCTCAAATTCACAGTACACGCCAAGAAACAGTAAATGAAAAAGTTCAATAATTCAACACTTGGACATTACATTGACAGAAATCAGAAGTTAACAGAGTCTAAACCCTAAAACTCAAATTCATCTCCTCGTAAACTCCCTAAATAACCAGCAAAAGCGAAAACTAGATGAATTTAAACAATAAGAAGAGTAAAATCGAGAGAAGACCTAATTTTACTCAAAACAAAAACTCATCGCCACACTAACAATTTCTCACTTTCACAATCAAAAATCAATATTCAGAGAGATAGAAGAAGATATACCATCCGAAGTAGCTTTATCACGCTGGGGAGTCTCCATGAAATCAACAAACCTAAACGACAAAATGTGGTTCAAATTGAGCCGAATTGGGAGGAAGATAAACGAAAATCGTAGGGAACAGAAGCGATTTTGGATTTCCCAGTACTTCGAAGCTCGAAGCCGAGACTCTAGCGAATTTCAACCGTCTTTCAAAGGAGAGAAATTTGGGTGCGTAAACAAAGCTAGCAACTAGTAACCATTAAAGATAAAAGTTAAAACACCGATTTAATTTGGTAACAATTTAATTTGGAGTATTTATTTTCTTTAAAATATTTTACAATCGATCAATAAAAAATTTAAACGCAATAAATATTTACTTTTTGTGAAATTTAATTATTTAATGATATAGATTATTTTTAATTAAATAAAAAAAAGGAAAAAATTAAACATTTTGGAACAAAAAAAATTTGCTAAAAAATCAATTAAAATGGCACAGAAGGAATATATTTTTTCCATCCATTTAATTTTTTGCAACTTTTACTCATTCGTTCGAAATAATAATAAGTATAAAGTATTTTGCAAAGTTACAAAACAAATAGAATGTAGTATGAATCAAAATTAATTGTAGTAAATATAACAAGGATTCATAAATCTCCAAATTTTATGAATTTTCTTGAAAAATAATTAGCTTCAAGAAAATTTATAATAGTTATTTGAAAATGTAAATCAAACAAATTAAGCATAAAAACGATATGCATATGTGGCAGAAATCATGGAGAAAGCACACATTAGAGTAGCTTTTATTTATGGATATTACATATATTATATATATCACATCACATCTCTCCATTACCATGATACTAATTAGTTACCTATATATATATATATGAGTAGTATATATGTATTATATATAAATGTATTAAAGATGAAGATGACGTCATCAATTTGGAATAAGCTTGAAAGGAGGCCTAACAAGTCTTGGTGATGGACTGTTATGTCCATAGTCCCTTGAATTCATTCTCATTATCCTCTCATGTATGCTTCTCTCCATCACCTACACATCATCCATCATCATCATCATCATCATCATCATCATCATCATCATCATCATCATCATCACCATCATTATTTATTTCACAAATTAATTCTAAAAATTGAATTTTGAAATAAAGAATCTCTATCACAATTTGTAATAGTATATAATTACAAAATATTGCAGAGTTTAATATGTGACATAATTCCTTAAATATATAAATTAAACTCTAAACTATTTTACTTAACGAAAAAAACTCTAAGTTATTAAAAAAAGTTTTAAATTTTAAATTTTGATTACCGAGTGTTTTTAAACTTGAATCTTGATAATCAAATTTTCTAAACTGAAATTCCAAATTAATTAATCTAATTGAGTTGTAATTTTGAGAATAGTTTTTGGATTTAATTTTAATTTTGTGTTAAGAATTTAATTTTGGTTTAAAAAAATATTATCAAAATTCATGATTTAAAAATCTGGTTATCAAAATTTAAGAGTTAAATTTAAAATGTAGAATTCTTTTTACCAAATAAATATAATCTAGAGTTTTAAAATATCATAATCTCTATATTTAAATCGGAAATAAATTACGATTATGTAATTACATGGTGGACTAACCTCGTCAGGAAGATTTATTGGTGCATGGTGTGGAATTGATGATCGTCCTACATACAAAAAAAAACTCGTCATAATATCAGTATTTGTGTAATTATATATAGAAGAGATATATATATTAAACTAAAATAGTTAAATATATAGTATTTTGATATATATGTCGGTCCACTGAAATGAAGTTACATGATACACCTAGCAAACCATAATATGTTGCAGAATAATCTGTTATATAGTAAAAAAAATTTATTCATATATAACTTTATTGTATAATAATATTTTTTATTTGGATATCTAAAAACTATTTTGTTAGCATGTAATTTAATAATTTCATAGCATGTAATTTATAATTCGCAAAATAGTAATATTAGGAAATATATATTTATTAATTAAGCTTTTTTTATCCTCACTACCATTATTCAAACAAGTATGAGTAATCAAACTAATTGATATGTTATTTAGATAGCAAATATATATTAATCTGTAACAAATAATATATTATTTTTTAATTTGTTTCGTTACATATTACAAACCATAATTTTGTATTATAGTAATAAAATACAAACTGTTTTAGTATGGTCACTTCACTAACACTTCAAACAATAAAATTCCCCCATGTTGAACATACAAATTTGGTGTATAATATATAGTTATTCTTTAAATTAAATAAAATACAAATTAATCCATAACAAATAATTTTGTTATCAGTTTCGTTGCAAATCAAAAAACGCACAAATATTAACTAAAATACATATTACTCTTCTGTTCACCGCCACTATTTAAACACTAAAAACTCTAAAAAGAATAGTTCTTTAAAATAAAACTCTTGAAAAATTATTTTGAATTATAGCTTGAAAATTTACCAATATATATTTGTCTATCAACAATAAACATGGACACACATGTTGGCCACAATCTCATAATAATCTTCAATATATTGATAATAATTATAAAAATATATAATTATATAATTGTAGTAAGTTGTATGCACATGAAACATGAAGAAAAGCTGCAAGAAAAGAGAGGAGAGAGAGAGAGAGAGATAAAACCTGCAAAGGAGAGAGAGAAAGCTGAAGCTGAAAGAAGCAAGAAGATGAAACCAAGTTTCTTCACCATTAATGGCACCCAACCCATAACTTAATTTCTTCAAATTTTAAGTTCTTGATGAATCTTTAATGTTAGGTATATATGATATAGTGTTATGAGAATAAACAGAAGGTCTAAAGAGTATTGTTTATGAAAATATATATGATTAGATTACATAATTGCAATTTAAAGATTAATACAATTAAATTAAATCAATTTGCTTTTTTGGGGTTTTTAATTTTAAATATTAAAAAAAAAATTCATGAAAATGAGGGAGGAAGAAAAAGTTGAAAGGAGGCCACTTTCTTGTTGTTGGCCACAATAAGTCTAAAATATGTTAGTGGTTTTTAGTATTTTAATATGAATTGTTTTATATTATAATCTATGTTAGCAATATGAATTGTTTATTTTACAAAAATAGTATTTTTTTAATCGTAAAAACAAAAATTCCTCCATATGAAAGTTACCAAGTTTTATGGTTTTCAATACATTTTCAATAATTCTTCATCTTTAAATGTTTTCCAAATTTAAAGAGTATCGTATACTTCAATGGTATTTTACTTTTTAAAAATAGAAGAAAAAATAATAATTGTTTAAATATGAAAGTTAATATTTCAAAATGTTATTCATATTCTTCAAATTTTAAAAATATATTTATTGTCTTAGATTTATAAAATATCACCAGTTTTTATTTTCAGTTTACTACACCCACCAACTAAAAATGTTATATATCACTAAATGTAAATTACTACTATATTATAACCGAATCTTTATCTATTTTAATGTTACTATTTATATATTTTTACTTGTGATTTTTGTAAACTAACAATTAAGTCAAAATTTTCCACTACGAATTAGATTTATCAAAAAATAAAAAAATTAGAGATAAAAGTTAATATTATTATATATATGAAAAAGATTTTTAGAAAAAGAATGGTTTCAACAATCCCTAAGGACAAAGAAACTCTACCAAATACAAAAAACTTTAAGAGGAGAGTGGTGGAAAAAAAAAGATATTTTTTAATAAATAATACTTAAGTTATCAATTAACCTTTTTATAAAGTTGAAGATTTAATTAATATAATTTAATTATGATTCGTATCCAGTTTGACTTAACCTTCTAACTTTAATTTTGCATGGTTAATTATTTACTTATTGTATTTCTAGAAATTGGATAAACCTTATTGAAAAATTAGCCACATATTAATGTGATATGCATAAAATTAGTTAATATTTAAATCAAAGTAAAAAAAATGGGTTTTAAAATTAAACTTAACAAAAATAATGAAAGCTATTGATTTTGAAATAACATTATGTATAGACATATAGTTAATTTGTGTGATTGTGATTATAAAATAATACTAATGACATATATAATGTATTTTTTTGAAAATAAGACATTTTGATATATAATTGTTTTTATTCGACTGGAGGCATCATCCATATATATAAACTTTTGGTAGCTATGTAAGCTTTATTATTTACAAAATCGCACGTTCTAACGTTCACAATTAGTGAAAAAATATTGTCAGTAATCATGGCTAAACTTGTATTATTAATTTTCTTAAACTTGATTATTGGAATTTTTAGTATCAAATTAATCCATACAATATTTTATTTAAAATTTGATGATGAAAATGTTGATATAAACCAAAATTAAAACTCGAAGTGTTAGTGATAAAAACAAATTTAAACAATATAAAAATTGGAATGAAAAAAGTGAGGTGATTTAAGATTATAAAATTATGAATTATCTTGCTTTAAGAAACCAATTGGTCAATATAACTAACTAATTAATATTTTTTTAAAGATAATGTTATATGCTATGATATTAGTTTTTGATTAAAATAAGGATCTAAAGTTACGTAGTGGAGGATGATCGTACTCGCATAATTATTGTGCATGATGATTCATGAACAAATGCTAATATTTATATACGATTTTAAATTATAATTTTCCTTGTGCAATTTCGTTGATCAAATACTTTTTTATATGATATAATTTATACAAAAGAAAATAGCAATAATATTAAGTGTCTTGTTAGGTCTATTTGCTTGTATGTTCTAATTTGGTCATGAGACCCTTTATTTTTTTTATTAGGGATTACGGTGAAATAGCTCCTAATTTTCTCATTTTTGAATAAAAATCTCTAGTTTTCTAATTTAGTATTTTTAACTCTAATTTTTTAATTTAGTTTTTTAATTTTTTGGCCATAAATAATATATGAGTCGTTACTGTTCTGACAATATTTCATTAATCAAAACGACGTATTTTTGTAATTAGAAAAGAACATTCTCGAAAAAAAATTAAAGAGTTTTAGAACAACAAAATAATTTGGAGTTATTTCACCATAATCTCTTTTTATTACTAGACAAACCAATGTTCAAATTTCTCAAAGGCGCCATGTACAAAAGTTACAAGAAGAATATAGGCTTAGCCTCAATATGGGCCTTATTGGGCCATTGGATATGTTCCTCTAGTTGGGCCTTTCGATATGGGCCTATTTGGGCCCTGAGTTTCATAAAATGTTTTTGACTTATTTTTGTAATTAATTGATGGGTTCTTTTTCAATTTAAATAAAAAGTAAATTTAGGATTGTATCTTTACGCCACAATCTAAATACATTTTAATATGTGTACATTAAAAAGAAACAATATACTTGTTTTCTCATTGTTGTTTTTTGGTTAAATACTTATTTTCTCATTGTTGTTAGCTTACATTACATGAAAACTAATTTAAAATATAATTAAAAAATGTCAGACAATTTATTAATTAAAACGATATATTACAAGTTTAATCCATAAGAAACATTATATCGTTAAAATGATGAATATTTAATTTACAATACAAGAGTGCATGATAACCAATTTTGGAGTTTCTTTTTTCATATAAATTCCCCTTAATATTTAAATTCTTAAATATTTAGTCTCAATTTTGTTTCTAAAATAAATACCGGCATATAGTATCACATTACACGTTGGAATATTCTTTTTCTTTTGTATACTTTTGTTTTTTAAATCATAAATGCACAAAAAAAAAAGATATTTAACATACGTAGAAGATATTAAAATCTGACAGAAAGTGTGTTGCTCCATAACTAAATAATATCTTAGATTTGTTTGTACAGTAATTTCTCTGATATTTTTGTGTCAATTTGCTCAAAAAAAAAACATGGCATAAAAAGAGACACGTCATTTTTTTATTTTATTAATTATTTAAATTTTATAAAATAAAAGAAAAAAAATAATACGAGGTTTGTTTTTAACACCTTCCTCCGCCTTTCAATGAATTAGAGATTATCTTCTTTACCTTCTCTGCAAATAATTGATTTTAGAAAGTTTTTTATTTCCACTTTTTGTTTCTTCGATCGATTTTCGTTATTGGATACAATCTCTCCACGTAATCGTTTCTGGTAAATTCATCTCCATCTTGAATTTCGCTCACTCTCTTCTCTCTACTTCTTTGTAATCACTCGGTTTGTATCGGATCAGTTGATTTCATCGTTTGCATCGATTTGTGTGAATTCCGTTTGATTTATCGGTTTAATTTAGGGTTTCGATCTTGCTGTTACTGTAATTTGGTGGAGATTCCCTGTTTTTTTGCAGTCATGCGTGATAAATAAGTCGATCCATCGATTTTCCGAGTGAAATTCTGTGTTCTTAGGGTTTAGCTTCATTCTCGCATTAGTATTTGGGGAAGATTATGTTGATATAACAGTAATTTATCACTTGAATGATGAAATTTGAAAGCAAATGTGGAAAAATTGAGTGAAACTTGGAAAAATTTGAGGCCTAGAATCCTGTGTGGTTTACGCTTTGGTTTGCTTTTATTCTCCCAATATTGAGATTGTAGTAGTATTTGGGGAAGAATCTGTTGACATAACAGTAATTTATCACTTGAATGATGAAATTTGAATGCAAACGTGGAAAATTCAGTGAAATTTGTAAAAAATTGAACCCTTTAGGGATTCTCCATTGTTACTGAGAAGATGGATTTTTTCTCAGGTTTGATCAGGTCTCTGGAGGAATCTTGAGGCTATTTTGAGATCTGTAGTTACAATGTCTGAGCAGGTTCTGGTTTTGGGTAAAGGTAACAAAGGAATCAACAAGAATTCTTCATCTGTTCATGCTTATGAATCTGCTTGGTTAGGTCGTTGGGGTCATAATAATGGTGACTCCAAATACTCTAAGGAGTTATCATCAATGGTTAGACCTGAGATTGCAGCTAATGATAACATTGGAGAAGGACTTGATGTTATACCTTTTCCTATGTTCAAGGTTTCTCAAAAGAGAGATTGTGTTACAGATTCAGTAGCTGCACATAACAGACTCGGTCACTCGAATTTTCGAGCTTATCCTGTGTTAGAAACTATATCATCTTGTAATGAGATTGCAGGTTCAAGCTCTAAAGCTAGAATATATGAGCAAGGAGATAATAATGGTGGCTACAAATTCAGTTCTAAGCATTCTTTTGATTACCCAGTTCAAGAAAAGAGAACACAGAACTTACTAGAGTTAATAAGACCAATGAGAATTTACGCAACAGTTGATTCAGTTCAAGGGATTTCTGCAAAGATTGAAGATCGTCAGATATTTAAAGATTCGACGGTTTCAATGAAACTGAAAGGCAAAGTTTTTGGTGGATTTCTTGATCTATTTCCTAATCCTATAAACAATCATCAAGGAGGAGTTAGGCTGCAATCTCTTGGAAACTCAAATGATAGTGAAGAAGGACGACGAAAAAACGAATCATCGGCTGAGACTGATACCTTGGAAATGGATAAACTTCAGACGATTCATCTTTCTGGTATATTGAAAAATCTTAAACTAGATGTCTTAAGGTCCTTTCATAAGCTCCAAAGTCTTTATAAGCTGCTTAGCTTTAACTACTTAAACTTGTCTGATTCTCGAATTCTTCTTGGCAGGCTCCATTTCTTCATCATCTCCTCAGGTATTGCTCAACACCTTTCCAACTTTTACCGATATCCGTTATCTTCAAATCAAATCAAAGCAAATACCAAATTTTTTCAACATAACAATTTGATTGAGCAGAGGAGAAGCATTTTAGTGTTTGCAAATGATATCTATAACTCATAAGCTTATTGTCTATTTTAAACCTTAATCATTGGTCTTGCAAAATTTGTAGGGTAAAAGAAGAAAAGACGATGTAGCAATACTAAGAGCTGAAATACCTGATATGAACGAAGAACCACCAATAGCTATGGACATAGAAAACTCAATAGATGGTCATGATGGAGAAACAAGCATCTCAGTTACTCAAACTATGAACATCGAACACTTTCTCCCCAACAACACTGTCTTAACCAGTGACCGTAAACGCACCCGGTTAGAACCAGAACCAAGCAGTACATGGGTCAAACGTCTAAAGACAAACACCTCAGACGAAACCAAAAGCTTGATGTTTGAAGAA
Source organism: Aethionema arabicum (assembly GCA_000411095.1). Lineage (NCBI taxonomy): Eukaryota > Viridiplantae > Streptophyta > Magnoliopsida > Brassicales > Brassicaceae > Aethionema > Aethionema arabicum. The sequence continues at coordinate 65,156 of KE151848.1, read as the reverse complement.
GCATCACTAGCCAAAAAAGACAGCAACAACAATTTATTCCTTGATATATTAAAATATGGAAGCAACAACAAAAGAAATCAAGAAACCATTGAACCAGAAATCAAGAATCTGATCCGAGGAGAAGAAGATATTACTCTTTGTCATCCATGGATACAGAGATGGTGCAAGAATAAAGCTAATACAGCAACAGATAAACAAAAAGGAGAAGTAAACTTTGAACCAGAGAATCAAAAGCATCAAGTAGTGGAAGAGATTCAAAAAAAGCAGTTTCCAAGTATTGCAGCCATGGCATTGATGGGGAAAGCTTTGAGTGGTTTAAACCCTTATGGTATTCGAAAGACAGATTCTCTTATGGTTTGGAATTCTCGAGATTTAAGGTAAGAAAAGTGAGAACTCAGACCAATGCTACTTCACGACAGATTCTACTTCAGACAAAACTAGAAATCAGAGTTCAGTCATGTTTGAATTATGTAAGATTTTGACAGATTTCTACTTCTATGACTACTTGTGGAACTTGACTGTTCTTGCAATCGTATCTATTATGTATGATTTTAACTTGATTTGCGTTTCTTGCAACACAATTGCAATATGTAACTGGTCGATTACAATACCTAAAGCAACCGTTATAGTAAAAGTTCTGATTCCTAACAACACTTTTCTAGAGAAAATTGAGTGAACTTTCAAAATTCAGTTTTTAATTCTAAGGTTGACAGTTCAATTTCATTAAAACTACACTAGCTAAGTGGGTATTTGGGTATCCGTTCGGTTCCATGCCTATAAAATCTATACAGTTTTTTTGAAAATTTCAATTCCAATTCAGGTTCGGATACTCAAAAAAAAATCCGAAAAATATCTGAAAAACTGAAAAATTACTTGAAAACCCGAAAAAAATATCCGAAAAACCGAAAAATTACTCGAAAAACTGAACATCTTTTTTCGCTTATGTTCTTCGATTCCAATTTTTATGCCCAACACTAGCTAAAACTTTTATAAGCCAAAAAAAATAAAATTAAAGATTGATTTAGCTAATTTAAATATATGGAAAATTTTCATCCAAAAAAGAAAGCTTTTTGTTAAAAACTTTTGTTCGACAATTCAAAACTGTGAATTTTTTTTTGCCTAAACGATAAAATTGTAAGATTTTTCTTTGGTCATATGATCTCTAGAACTATCCATCAATTATGGGAGAGTTACAAGTAAATGGATTCTCTTGAAGATAAAAAACAAGAACAACATCTAACTGAGATCAAGAACACAATTTTCTGATTCCTAGGAGTTCGTGTTCAGTAAACTTTAAGAACAATCCATCATTCTTGAGAGAGTTTCAAGTAAATGTATTATCTTGAAATTCAAGAACAAGATCAACATCTAACTAAGATCAAAACATAAAGATACATTGAACAATACTTAGCTATGGGTTGCCCTAGTGTAGATCTGTTGGCTTGAGTGTGCAGATACCATTCTGATCGTTCCTTTAGCCATCAAATCTCTAATAGCTTTCCTAGCAAGTGATCCATTGATCTGTAAATCAACAAAAAAAGTAGTCAATCACCACAGAATTCAATCAGATCATATTAGTGTTCATCTTAGAGATTGTTAGCATTGATGCAGAGATTGAATTGCTAAATTGAACAAGATTTTGAGAAAAATGATGCAAAAGAAATCAACAATTATACTGTGAAAACCCAAAAGCTAAGAATTAAGAATCAATTGAAGAGAATTATCCAACTCAAATTTGAAATCTAAGTAATGAAAATTAGAAGCAGACGCATGAAATCAGATGATATTAGTGTAGAATTTAGAGATTGTTGACACTGATGCAGAGATTGAACTGCTAAATTGATTAAGATTTTGAGAAAAATGATGCAAAGGAAATCAACAATTATATTCTTCAAAGGTGAAATCCAGAAGCTAGGAATTAAGAATCAAAAGAAGAGAGTTATCCAGCTAAAATTTGAAATCTTAGTGAGGAAAATTTCAAGCAGACGTATGAAATCAGATGATACCAGTGTACAATTTAGATATTGCTAACACTGAAGCAGAGATTGAATTGCTAAATTGATCAAGTTTTAGAGAAAAATGATGCAAAAGAAATCAACAATTATATTCTTCAAAGGTGAAAACCAGAAGCTAAGAATTAAGAATCAAATTATGAGAGTTATCCAGCTAAAATTTGAAATCTATGTGAGGAAAATTACCCGAAGACGATCAGAGAGAATAGAAGGAGTGATCAATTTGAACTTGGGAGCTTCAGCAAGAAGCTTATCGTAAGTTGCTTGATCGAAGAGAACCATGTTATTCACCTTCTCCTTTTGCTTTCCTTTGCTCCACTTCTGTTGAATCCAAAAAAAGAAGAGGAAAGTAAGCCACAAAGAAAGAAAACTAACGGTGCCATAGATCCAAAGTATCTATGGAGAACGAACCTTCTTCTTCTGCTTGCCGCCACTGGATTTGGCGGGTTTAGAAGACGGCGGTGGAACTTTGTCCTTTTTCGGTGCCTGGAATCAAACAGAGAAATCCATGATCAGAAGATCAGACGCACAGAGAGAGAGAGAGAGAGAGAGAGAGAGAGAGAGAGTTAAAGAGAATGAGAGAGAGAGTACCCACCATTGAAACTGAGCGACGGAGAAGCGGCGCGAACTCGTCGACGAAGATGAAACGAAGAAGCTAAAAAAGCCCTAAACCTAAGTAAGAGCTAGGGATGTCAATCGGGTTAGCCCGGCCCGAAGCCCGGACATATTTGAACCCGAGCCCGGCCCGGACATGGCTTCAGAGCTTTTCGCGCTTTCTGAATTTACAAATAAAAACATCATAAATTCAAATAAATCAACAAAAACAAAATAAAATCAAAATATAAAGTTAGTGAAGTAAAGAGTTATAAGAGTTCAACGATTTCTACTATTCATGATTTTGATGAATTAAACATAAAATTAAATTAATATTATAATTTACTAAACATGTATAAATTGTATAAAAAATTTATAGTCAATAGTTTTATAATTATTAAGTAGATGTAAATAATAATGTTACATTAACCATAAAAATTCTTATATAAATC
>KE151846.1:297792-369380 GCA_000411095.1 Aethionema arabicum | reverse complement strand
GAATTTCCAGATCTTAACTCTCAAATCGACTTTACACTTAACGGCGTTAGTAACCGCCGTGGTTGCCGTTTTCCCTGACGGAGCCGTCGCTTTAATCCCTTCACATGTAACCCTAATTCCAGATTTGGGGGTTTTCAGAGATCCCATCTTCACTTTCACCTTTGTATTCAGAACAATCTTCATTGCTAATCCTTTCTTCCCCTTCAGCTCTGCCTTCAGCTTACTCGCCGACAACTCATCGAGCTCTCCCGGCGGATTTCCAATCGCAGATCTGAGAAGCGTCGTGTTCTTCTTCCCGTGAACAAACGCCGAGATCGAACCTGTACCGATAACTATATCATCATCTCCAGGCGATAATTTGTAAACGGTGATGTCAGTGTTGTCGTAAGTGAATCCAACGTTTTTGTTCGGGTTTCTAGCGATAACAGAGAGGGAAATCGCTGTTGTGAGATGAGTAGCTGTGGTGAGATTGAGAGATGAGATTTTAAAAGACGAGACGGTGAAAGTTGGTCGTTGTGGACGGTAAATTAGGTATACGACGGCGGATGCGGCGGCGACAAGGATGATTAAGAGGATAATTACGAAAATTGACCAGCAACAGCAACGACAACAACATCCACGGCCATGTTTACGGCGACGATTAGCTGGTGGACGGTAAGCAGGACGATTTGCGCTGTAGAGTTGAGCTTTAGTTGCTGGAAAAGTTGGATTAGTGGTTGTTCCGCCGTTGCTGATGACTCCGCCGGGAGGTTTTGACGCCGGGTAGACTTTATCGTCGGCCATGGCGGTTATAGAGAGAGAGAGAAGGAGAGATTAGAGAGGATAATAATGAGAGAGATTTAGGAGATTGTGTTGTTTATATGGTTTTGTTGTGAAGATTTACAGTGAAGCTTTTTAAGCTCTTTTTGTTAATGGCTAATTTAAATGTAATTAATGTTAATTAAAAAGGGATTAATGAATAAGAAGGAGAGAGGAAGCGAAGAAAAGCGAGAGAGACCGACAAAGAGAGTGACAGCTCAACGCGGAATCTTATTACGCGCGTATGGATTCCACGCGTTCATACTTAATTTTTTGTTTTCTCCAAATTGTTCATTAACTTAAAAATTAAAACTAATTATTCAATCTAACTTTTCAAATCCATATATTTATGAGTTGAAACGTGAAATCATAGAACAAACATATTTTCCTTTATATTGAAGCAAAGATAGTAAAATATATCTTGGAATAAAAGAAAAAAAAATGTTGTTTGGTCCCTTTCCCTTTAATTCTGATCTAATATATATCAGAATTATATGACTAAACAACATAAAAAAATAAGAGTTAGCTAAACACACACAATTACACATTTATAAAAGTTTCAAATAGATTAATATTTATTTACTTATTTAGTACTCCCTCTGTTCAAAAATATAAGATGTTTTAGAAGTTTTTTTTTGTTTGTTAATATAAGATGTTCTCACTTTTCAATGCTAATTGTAATGTTATTTTACTTATTTGCCCTTTTATTATTAAAACAAAAAATACTCAATAATTTTTAATTGGATGACTTTAATGATAGAGAAGGTTATAATAGGTATTTTATAAGTTTTCGAGTGCATAAACCTTAAACATCTTATATTTCTGAACGGAGGTAGTATATTGTTACAAAAATAATACAAGACGCGTGAAGTCGGTGGTAATGCACGCGCTTGTTAACCTGTACCGCAAACAACCAAAAAAGGAAAGCTAAGAAACCTAGAAAGTTTTTCATAAGAATTGAAAAATAGTAATTTGTTAGTTCCTTTTGGACTCATAATTATCATTTATCTGAATTCTCAAATGCAAAAATCAATACTATTTTGTTTACATGACATAATAATAATAAGGTTTACTTTACACGAGCCCATACACAAAAGGCAGCTGCTACAGCGTAGACATAGATATGAAAATCTGTGGTAGTAGTGGTAAAAGGATCATGAAGATCTGCCATACGCCAAATGGCATGAAGAGCCACCATTATTACAGCGATACCAACACCACACAAGAGCGGCATTATACGCTGCCAAATTACTGCCATGTAATTATAAGGTTTCTTAATTTTTTCCTGCACTATAGAATCCTTGATGCAACCACACATTGGTGCCTATTATTACAAGGTAACAAACACACAAGTTAGCAACTCAATAGAGGAGAAGATCGATGAGTTGTGTAGTGTTATACGTACCTCTTTGCCACGATTTCTAAGAGGAAAACGAGTGATTTTACTTAGGTTTTTCTTTGGATGTAAGCAAATGTCAGTGGAAGAGGAAGATTTTTCTAAGTAGCGGCAGCCATGTGCCTTTAACGTCTTCACATTCTGTGGGATGCCTGTTACTGATTTAAGTTTGTTGCAGTAATCGAGGGAGAGAGTTCGTAAGGAAGTGAAGTTGTTGATGCATGTAGGAACGGTTTCGAAATTTTGTCTGCTCATATATAAATATTTTAAATTCAGAAACCGTGTAAGCTGATCTGTCAAGTTTTCGACATTGTTGCAGTTGTCAAGCCAAAGCTCAAGTAATCTGTAGCTATGATGATAAGGAGGAGTCACCAATCTTTTGAGGGCAGTGCAGTTAGAAAGTGTGAGTTTCTCCAGCTGATATAACTCTGGAAGTTTTTCGAGTTTTCGACAGTTACAAAGAGTCAGATGTTTCAACTTGGAGAGGTTACTAATTGATGTAGGTAACTCCTTGAAGTCGTTTCCACTAAGGTCTAGTTTCTCCAAGTCTTGCATTTGGGAAATGTCCTTTGGGATTTTCATGATGTTTAGGTTGATTAGACTTAACTCCTTTAGCCATGGAAACGATGACAAGCTATCACACACGAAAGGATCACTCCCCTTGTTGTACTTAAACCGCATGATGTCTAAAAATTTGGGTTTGTGTTGTTCCTCAGAGACAAAACATAGATGATTTGCATACCCTTCAAGATCCTTAATTAGAAACTCGATGTTTAACTTTCCCTTAATTGAAAGATTTGTAAGGGAAATCCCTTGAGGTGGTTCTACACCAGATAAAACCAATTTGAGCGATTTAATGAGCACGCTTCCACCTTGAGAGACAGTAGTTTCAGATTTCTTTATAGTGATGGGTAGATTCGTAAGCTTATCACAGTTGGAAACATCAACTTTCTGTAATCTAGGAAGGCTACAAATGGAGTTTGGAATCTCTTCCAGAGCCTTGCAACCTTTCAATATCAATTCCTCCAGCTCCACCGCTTCCTCAAGATTTGGAAGTTGTTTCAAATCCTTAGATCCTGTCAAATCCAGCTTCCGAAGAAGCAAAAGTTTCTGAAGAAAACAGAACAAAAACACAAGAAAATGTTACTGTAAAGCTAGAAAGAACGTTTTTCGAGTATATAGTGAAGATAAGTATATAGCATTACCGATGTTTGAATGGGAAGGGTCACGAGCTTGCTATAACACATATTTAGTTCAACAAGAGTCTCTTGAAGGATTTGAGAAGGTAAGGTTGTAAAAGGATATGAATACCAATCCAGTAATCTAATATCAGGAGGAACATATGAATTTCCCTCTAGAATTAGACCATCCTTCAAGGACTCAAAATTGTTATAGATCTTCAAAAATATAAGATTACTCATCTTTCTGAAAACATCCCACCTGATTTTAGTGAAGTAGATTTTAACGGCATCTACCGACACACCTTCATTTTTAAATGTACCCTGACATATACATACATTAATAACAGTTACTAAAGATGGGAGACAAGAGACAACATTGTATATAATATGATGTAAACCAAGCTTGTGTGATATGCTTACAGAGTCGGTTGCAATTACTTGAGTGACTTCAGGATGCTGCCATAAGATTCGTTGATCGGAAGGGTTGTTGTCTGATCCTCGACCTGGACGCACAATTCTTTTACCCATTTTCTCAACCATATCAGGCATAGCTATAAGACCATCACTTGATACCTCTATGAGAGACTTTAGAGCTGAATCTTCTATCCCAGCTGCACCTCGATAACAAAGGTGTTTGACACGTTGTAAGGAATCTCCATTGAAAAGGCAAGCTACATAAAGAAAAACAATCTTCTGATCTTCGTTTAACTCATTATACTCCGTTTTCAAGATTCTCTCCTTAGTATCCTCTGAATCTTTCTCAAACGACATCACATCATCTTCCCACTCCTCTAGGGGCTTGTCACGAAGCCATAACCCGTAATGTATAATAGTAGAAGGAAGACCTAAAGCAAGTCTTGAGATACGGCTTGAAAGATCGTTTAAAAGAGGAGAATTAGGAGGATTTGTTCCTTCAAAAGCAGTGACTTTGAAGAGTTGGAGGGCTTTTTCATCATCCAAACACTTAACATTGTACACACAACTCACTCTGTTAAAAGTAAGAAACTTTTTGTGCCGTGTGGTTATGATGATTAAACTCCCTGGTCCAAACCATGTAGCTTCTCTAGCGAGACAATGAAGATGAGCTAAATCATTCACATCATCAAGGACTAGTAAAATCTTCAGGTTCTTGAACTCTGATTTGATATGACGAGCTGCTCCTTCCATGGTAGACAAATCCTCTCTTCTTTCTCCAAGGATTTTGTAAATCAGCCGTTTTTGTAAGTGGAAGAGATCATCTGGTGTCTTAACAAAACTCCCAATATTTTCCATGAAATAATGATGAGATGGAAACAGAGGTTTATGTTTTTCATATAAATAAGTAGCTATGGCGGTTTTACCAATACCTTCAATTCCATAGATTCCAAGCATACGAGCCTGATTCATCATGGATTCTTCTTTCTTCAACAGATCATTGATTTCTTTCATGTAATCTTCCACACCAATAATATCTCCACACAGATTTGTCGCCATTATTGGCTTCAACTTCCTTAAAATAAGCTTAACAATGTCTTCAACCATATCCGCTTCATTCTCCTTGGGATTTCCTGAATCTTTGCCGTTACGGCCTGCGATACGTGTAAGTGCTTCGCTCCAATTGGGGATATTTTCAGCCATTACGTGATTTCGATATATTTCTAAATTGAAATCTTCTCGTTGATATCTAACATCAGAGATATTTACTCTGTAGAAAATTGGAATGACTTCGATTTTATCCGCCTCTTCGAGTTCCATTATCAATCTTAGCTCCTCCAAACACCAACTTGAAGTAGCGTAGTTCTTGGAGATAATCACGATTGCAAACTTTGAATTCCGAAGAGCTTTGATGATTGTTTGATAAATGTTGCCTCCCAGTGGAATCTCTGGATTGTCTAAGAAAGTAACGATTTTCTTCTTCTTAAAGGCGTTGTACAAATGACTGACGAAGGAATTGCGAGTGTCTTCGCCACGGAAACTGAGGAAGACATCGTAGTGACCGACTGGAGGCGGCGGTGGCGGTGGCGGCGGCGGCGGCGGAGGTGAAGAAAACGAAGCCGAAGAGAAAGACGGCATTTTTTGTTTTTTGGTTTTTAATTTCTGTTTTCCGGACAAACCTCAGACAACTTTGATCATTAATATAAAGATTATAGATTAATTATGACAGCTTTCATTTAATTCAGGAATATTATTAACCTCGATTATTAATTTTTTTTTTCCCTCAACAAAAAAAAGTCAACGTATTTCTCTTGAACTCTTGCACTCAATTTTGAATTGTATTTATATTTGTTCAAGATTATCAAAATGATCATCTTCTCTATTTTGAATTATAATTTGTTAAATATTGATATGAAATTTCGTTACAGGTAGTTTCGGTCTAAATGTATATACAGCATGTGGATATATTCGTACTTTTTGGTAACTGAAATATGATTTTCGAAGACTAAGTCAATGTTTATCTATGTTATTATATTCAAGATAAATAACAAACTCGACACAAATAATAATTTATACATTAGTGTGATAGTCGTGACAATTTTTTTGTTTGTAAATAATTAGTAAATAAAAAATATATTTTTCTTATATAACGAAGAATAATACCTTAATGTCTTCGTCGTGGAAAAATAAAATAAATAATATTGTATTAATGTTAATAAAAAAATGCCCCATAGTCTTTTTGTTTTGTTTTGTCTACAATAATTTTTCTTCAAAATTTTAAATTAAGTCGAAGGTATTAACGTGCAACGACAGCTAATTTCGCGCCAACTAATATTCCTCCAAACTAATATATATTCCTTATTTATATACAACAATTTTTCTTACTACAATATTTTTTCCACTTATATAAAAAAAAGTTATTTCAAAAAATTAGTTTTGAGATGAAATCTCATGCTTTTTTGCAGGAAATGAAGAAAAAAAACAATTGAGGTATATTAATTAATAAAGAAAAGACTCTCTAATCTTCTTGTTTTCTTTAATTTACAATAATTTTCCCACTGATTTTTAAAATCAAGTAAACGGTATTAACGTGCAAAGATCGCCAACTTCATGCCGACAACTACCTTTTTTTAATTAAATTATTTTTGTTTGACTACATTAAACAAAAAAAAAGGAATCATTTCCGAGTAATTGTATTACAGGGGAATTTAGAACGATTCTAGATGAAAACCAAACATAATTCAGAATGTAATTAATATCATTCAATCTTTGGACACATCAATCTTTAAAGTTTCTTCCTTTTTTTTGTTATTGTAATGAATAAATTCGACGTTTTCGTGAGTTTCAGAGGAATCGACACACGCAGAACTTTTCTAAGTCATCTCTACCGTTCATTATCCGAGAACCAGATCAAAACTTACAGAAACGATGAAGGAAGATCATCAAATGAACACGCTTCTTCTCAAGTGCTTCAATCAATTCAAGAATCAAGAATCGCGGTTGTGATCATATCAAAGAATTATACTGATTCCGTATCTCGCATAGACGAACTCGCAAAAATGATTGAATGTAAAGAGAAAGGATCATTACTGATTCTTCCTGTATTTTACCAAATTGACCCTCTTGTTTTTGCAGAAAAAGCAGAGTCTTTGGCTCATAAAATTAGTCAAAATCGTAGGGAGAGAAGAAATATTAATGGAGAGTTCATCAAGTGGAGACATGAGTTACTTGATTTGGCTCTCGTTTACCGAAAATACGCTTCTGGGTATAGACTTATGAAACATTTATTCAATTTTTGGTTGATTTTGATTCGAATCTTATCTAAAACTCTGTTTTTGTTTTGTTTTGTGAATCACAGGGTTACAGAAGAAGCTGAGCTGTTAAACAGAGTTATTGATTACATTTCAAGTCATTTGAGAGCGATAAAACCAACACAAATCGAAAGACCATCGAAGATGAGTTATAAGGATTCTTCATATTCTTGGAGTAATAACATAAGTATCTTTAAACTCATTTCAATGGCGATTAAGAGTCAGCTATGGATCTCAAAAAGTAACATAGATGAAGATGAAGATAAAGAAACTAGTGAAAACTTGGTGTACGAGAGAAGGTTTGTTACAAGCAATCCACGTAGTGATAATTTCGATAAATTTATCGGGTTGGATCAGAAAAAGAAACAAGTGAAAACAATTCTTGATTTAGATTCAAACGATGGAGTTACCAAAATTGGGATTTGGGGTGTAGGAGGGTCTGGTAAAACAAGTCTTGCTCGATCTGTATACGATGAAATCTCATCGCAATTTCAAGATTGTTACTACTACTTAGTGAATGATACCAACAACAACAATAGATCAAAGTACTCTTCTTCCTTAACATGTTTACTTGAAGATATAACAAGAGCTTATCTAACACCAATGTCATCAAAGAGTATTGAAGCTATAAACTCTGATGTTGTCAAGGCGAAACTCGGACATCGAAAAGTTCTACTTGTTGTTGATGGTTTAAATTGCTTTGATCAAGTTAAAGGTATAACAATGGCTGCTCGTTTGTTTGGTCCGGGAAGTAGAGTGATACTAGTGACTCAAGAAAAGAGTTTACTTATAGAATGTGATGTTGAACATCTCTATGAAGTAGAGTCTTTGAGAGATGATGAAGCTCTTAAACTTTTTACTCAATTTGCTTTTGGAGAGAAAGAGATTCGTAGAGGCTTTGATGAGCTTTGTGTTCGCGCTGTTCTCGTGGCTGCTCGTGTTCCACTTGCTATTAAAGTACTTGGATCGGTTTTAAGAGATAAAGACATGAAGGAGTGGGAATCTGTGGTGAGTAAACTTGAAGAATCAAAGGATAAAAGATTCTCAGGAGATTCTCGTTACAATATCAAATATCCAAGAAAAGTAAACCAATACAAGAAAGAAGATGTGAGAGATCATAAGTATCCTTCGTATTGCTTTGCTTTTGCATGATCCATAAGTACTACTCTTGTGACATATATATGATGTAAAAACTTGTATAATGGTGATAAAGCTACTCATTTGAAGTTTCTGTTATTGTTTTTGTTGTTGTATTGTGTCAATTTCTAAACAAAATTAATCTTTATAATCTAAATTTCTAATAAAAATGAGTATATGTTCTTACTTTTTCTACTTTATTTACTTGAATTTAGTTTTTCTGCAAAACCCTAAACCCTAAAAATGTGTTCGTTTTCGTCTTTCAATCAATCAAATTATAAAATCTCCCTTGAAGTCTTTGTGTTTTCATGTTAAATAAAACTAATAATTTTTCGATTAAATTTATTTTAAAAAAAACCGCTTTATGTATCAAATTTTGCATAAGTAACTTGATGCTCAAGCCAACTTAAATATAAAGCTTCACAAAAAAATTTTCAAGTAAACTTGGTAGACCAGCACCGGTGAAATCATTAGATTCCGAAACTTCTCCGACGTCATCGCAAATCTCGATATCTTGTGCCCAAAATGCTTCAAGGATATGAACAGCTTTGTGGTGTATTTCCTTGTTATCATGACTCTGTAAATTCTCTATCTTCTCTAGTCCTTGTGCTTTGGCTATCATATGTGCATATAGGTTATAATCTCCTGTATTGCCTACATTCTTCTCTGCTTCTCCAACCTTGAGAATTTTATATAGTCCGTTTAAGCACTCCGTTATGACCGTTGGATCCGGATAGGTAAGGAGATCGCAGAGTGGCTTGATACATCCTTGGCTCACAAGAAACCTGCGAGGAGGAGGAGGAAGAAGATTTAGGGTTTCAAAATTGGGAATTTTTTAGGGATTTTAAGAGAGATTAAGGTTTGATTTTTACTTGATTTGGTCATGGTTGCCACCAAAAATAACATTTAAGATTGGCCAAGCAGCTTCTTTTTTTATATCGAAACCGTCTTGTTGAAGTAAGTTAACTAGAAGAGGTATGATTCCTGATTGAATCACTTCCTGTAAATTAAACAATGTTTTAGTGTCGGTTAAGCTTGTAAATGATTTTGTCTACTGCTTTTTAATGACTTACTTGAATCTGATTTGTATTCCGAGTTGCGATGTTTGAAATAGTCCAACAAGTATATTGTTTGATACTCATGTTGTAATTAGTGTTTGTTAAAAGGTTCAAAAGTCCAGGAAGTAGATGATAGTTGAGTAGAGTCTGTGTTTGGAGGATATAAATTAAAATGGTTACTTTGAAGCTTAATTTGTATATATATATGTAAGGGTTTAGGAGATATTGGTACCAGTTTCTGCATATCATCTCCCCTTAAAATATGACCAATGGTACGGAGAGTTGTAACGAGAACTAATGGTGATGGATGACTGAAAAATAAAGAAGAAGACAACGTTATTGTTATATGTGAATAGAGAATATTTGGAATTTAATGTTAAAAAGAGGATTAGATATACTTACGATAAGAGTTCAATAAGACGAGGGATAACACCTAAGTCGATAACATTTTGTCTTTTGTCATGATTACCATCTGAGAGATATGATAGAGCCAAGCAAGCATATATGAGCACGTGTTCGTCTGTTGAATAGACAAGACGTTGGAGAACTAGTAATGCTGGTAATATCTATATGAAACAACATTGTTTCAGAAACAGAGTTAAACAATTTAAACTTGGTTAATTTATGATGGTATTGATAGGTAAAGGTAGATGGACCTGGTCAAGTGCAAGATGTGGGCTGCTGCAGAAGCTTGATAATGTCCATGTAGCACCTCTTAGCATGGAGAGTTCAGCATTGTTGTTAAATTGAATCAAAAGATGTAACATGGCTCCTTGACTTAGAACAAAGTCGCAGCATTGAGGTGAATCTACAACAACTTTTCCTAATGTCCACACAGCCTGTAGTCAATGATGTTAAGAGGAGTGAGAGTATTGATTGCAGTGAAGGTAGAAAGAAGGTTACAATGGTGCTTACCTGTTCTCGGACATAGTCTTTTGGAGAGCGGAGAAGTTTCATGAGTAACGGAATAGCCCCACTCTCAATAATCATCTTAGTATTCTCCGATGTTCCAAAATCAATACTCGTCAGCACCCTAGCTGCTTCCACCTGTAAGAAAAAAAAAAATTTAGGGTTTAGGGTTTAGGTTAGGGTTTTAGGGTTTTAGAGTTTAAGGGTTTAGGGTTTTATGGTTTAGAGTTTTAGGGTTTAGAGTTTTAGAGTTTATGGTTTTAGGATTTTATTATAAACATTATTAAAACATAAAAATCACCTGAGTTAGGGGAAAGTCATCCTGTGAAAGAAATTGTACAATGTGAGAAATAAATTCGGATTGAACAACTTGATTGATGGGAGGATAGTGCTCTACAAAATCAATTAAACAAACCAACAAAATTAGATATGTTGGCTGAATTGAACTAAACAACATAAAAGAGAGAGATGCGAAGGAACACAAGAAACCTATTGAAAGCAAGCAAGCCGTCATCTCAAACAGAAAATTTTTATGATCTGATATCATTCCATCAACCATTTCCGCTGAATTCTCTAACTTCTACATTACAATTACAAACACCATTAAAATACTTCACAGCTGCATTGCAAACAATATTAAAATACCTCACAGCATTTAAATGTATTTATTATTATTAATCAAAATAGAAACTTATAAATAAATTTTCAACCAAATTCATTACTATAAAATAATCTATAACAATACCAGTTATTTTATAAAGTTGACACAAAATTACTATTTCAATAAAAAAAATGAAAATGACTGCATATTTATTTTGATGATAATATATTGTTTTATTATTTATTGATATATATATAAATATATATAAAAATAGATATTTGTTTTATTCATAATATGTTAATAATAATAAAACTTAAATTCCGGTAGTTATAGGCTTTTAAATCACATTGAAATAAATTAAAACATGTAAAGCAAATAAAGTATAGAAGAGTTACAAATTTATAAAAGAACTAAGATATAGATTGTCAATTAAACAAAAATTTAAGAAATTAAATATGGGTTTAATTTGGAAAATGATATAAAATTTAGAGTTTTTTAGAAATAATGTATATAATGATTATTTTCTTTATTTAACTAAATATCTATTGATCCGCCTATGATTAGAAATAACATTAAAATACTTGACAATATATGCATATTAATTAATTATCCAAAATCTAGGCTACTTAAGATACGAATTAGGGTTTTTAGTCGACTAACTCCAAAATCAAAAAGCTTTCAATTCAATCCTAATCGATTGCACGAAGACACAAAAACCGATCTGATTATTAAATCCAACCCTAAAACCATCGGAATTAATTTAAAAAAATAGGAATCACATACTCTGTTTTCGGAAGAAACGTGGTGGCTCTGGTCCTGGTGCGTAGCCGCCATTGAAAGAGCAGCGAGAGCAGTGCTGATTCCATCATCACGAGGAGTCTCCTCGACCATGTTGATGTTATGATGATGCTCTTGTCTCTGTTGTTTCTCATCATCGCCATCAACAGCAGCAACCATGTACCAATCGTCTTCCCTAAGAGACATCATCGATCGATTTAAATTTAATCCAAAGCGATTTTCGATCAAAAGAAGACGAGGAGAGGAGAAGAAAAAGAAGTAAATTGAATAACGGCTTTGGAGCGAGTCGAGCAATATTTATAGGCAACGATCAAGGAGCGTGTGCGTGTGCCCCTTTCCTTTTTTTTAATCTTAAATTTGTTGTTATATTAAAGTTCCACGTAAGCTCATTCATTACTATTAATCAAAATTTTAATATATGGTAATCTAATCGTTTCCGAATTAATTAGCTCTATTATTAATGCTTCCCCCAATTTACATCAAATCCAAGCTCCCCAACTTTTTACAATAATTAACCTAATTAAATTCCTTATGAGGATTTTGATTATATGGTATTTACTATGTAACCAAAAAAATATATAGAATCCAAAGTCATATTTTCCTCAATTCTGTTGAATTTTTAGTTGTTGGCTTTAAAAAAAAAAATATAAAAAAAAATGTTATAGATTTTTATCAAACTTAGAGCTCAATTTGGTGTTAGTGAAATTTTTTTTCACAAAATTAAAACCTTATTCAATACAATATTTAAAACAGTATTCAATTTGTGCATTTGATAGATAAAATAAAACTTTATTCAATACAATATTTAAGTTTCAATACAATATTTAAGTTGGAAACGTTCATCGAAATGTGATTTCCAGATATAAAATCGAATGATAAAACTACTCTGTTTAAGATTTTGTGTCGTTGCTGTAGTTAACTTTTTGTCATCGAAGAATTAAACTAAAGTTAACTTTTTGTAAAAGAAGATGTTCATTTAGTTCCTACTAAATCTTCTCGAATTTTAGATAAATTTTGTTAATTTTTCTAAGCGATGAAAAAGAAAAATCTCTAGATAATTTTTTAACATTTTTTCTCTACTGTGACTATTTAGTTCGTCTATCATCTTCATTTTTTATTGCTACTCAGATGTTTCCTAACTTTACATAGCATTATAGTGCACACATTAAATACATTATTTGAGTCAATGAGATAAATCAGACGTATCCATCTTCTCAGAGTTACAAATCCAAGAGAAAAAAAAAGCCTGGACTTTTAGATCCTCATCATTTTGATCATCTTCCTTCTTGGGATTTCATCTTGTCTTTTCCTACCCTAAAAGCATTGATTGGAACCTTTTAAACTTGTAGAACCCAAAACCGATAAAAGATATATGTAGAAAAATAATGAAATGTCAAGTATGTAGTAAACTACTAAGAGAGAGGGAGAGAGAGAGAGAGAGAGCATACACCGTTTGAAGACCCATGTTCTTGAACTTTCTTTGCGCTTTCAGATCGACCACAATGACGGAGATATTATCACTGCTTCCCTTTTTAATTGCAACATCGGAGAGGTCCTCAGCTGCGGCTTGGCACGCAGGATCTGTACCTCGACCTCTCTCAGGTAGAGGCAACACTCCATATTTCCTGTTCCGAAAGACGATTCGTCTCCTTGCTAAATCACAGGCTTCTTGGTTACTCATTACATCCCACAACCCTTTGCTAGCCAATATAAGGCACTCGTCTTCTTTTGCTCGCTGCATGAACGTAGCTTTGGGCACTGGTGTTACATTGTGATTAGCTGATAAATCTATGGATTCTGCACCACGTAGTAAAACTGATCTTGAAGCACCACAAGTGGACACTATTATATGTGATGAAAAAACCAAAGCAACCACGGAAGTTGATCCAGAAACCTCGTCATCAGAAGAGCTAAAATACTGAGCAACCTCACCATTGAATCTTTCATAACAATAGTTAAAAACCTTTTCCCACAGGACCTGCCTACCCTCGCTCGTATTAGGCTTGCGTAATTCATCACTAAGGCGCTCAACTTCTTCAACCAAAGCATATTGTATTCTCTCGCGACAATAGTCAGCAACCTGCAAGAATCCCATTCCAGGAAAACACATTAGATATATACAAGCTATGATATTTAAAATAACATAAATCAAAATGTTTTCTGTTTTCAATTTACATACTCTCTTTTGTTAAAGCAATTATAAGATAGCTATACAGCATACCTTAGAGCTATCGTAGCCATCAAATAAACCAAAGAAATGACCATGGACGTCTGAGATACTTGGACTCCTCCCTTCATGATCTCCCCTAAGCATTTTGATGGGTATTTTAAGAAAATGGGGTAAAGCTATAACAGCATCTACCATTTTATGTCCGTTACCACAAATGGAAACCGTGCCCCACAAAGGTATATTTTTTACAACTTGACCATCATATGTTACGCCATAGATACTAGGTCCCACATCAATCGATGCTTTTGCTACTTCTGTTTTCCCTTTATATTGTTGTCCTTCAAGTTTCTGCAGAACGTTTTCCCAATCATTTTCACTTTTCCCGTGCAGAAAAGAACCGAGCACTTTAAGGGCTAAAGGAATACGACCAGCAAGCTGGACGGCACGAACTGAGAGCTGTTCAAAACAAGGAAAAGGGTATTGCTGCTTGAAAGGGAAATTGGTAGAAGAGTTGAAGAGCGTCATGTACTCTCAGGCACTTGACTTCATAGACATGCTTTACTCCATTGGCCACAAGCAAATTCTCATCTCGTGTGGTTACAATGACCCTACTCCCAGCACCAAACCAGGGGGTAACTTTCTGGATATCCTTTAACTGTTGATTGCTATCCACACCACTAACAATGAGCAGAACTTTGCGGTTTTGAAGCCTTGCTTTGGTAAAATCAGAGCCACTTTTGGAAGTTCTCACTGCTAAAGCTTCTCTTTGGATACTTTTCCACAGCAGCTCTTCTCGTAAACCTGATGGACCATGGTCTTGATATATCTTTCCAACATTTTCTAAGAAAACACATATATGGAAATAGCTCATGGTCTCCTCGTACACATATCTTGCAAGGGTCAATTTCCCAACGCCTCCCACTCCCCAGATACCAACAGTACGAATTTCACTCTCACATTCCACCTCCATCAACCTATTCAATGCCTGCATGTGGCAATCCATCCCGACAAGAGACCTGTCATCGTCATTTGATTTACCAAAGCTATTTATCTCTGGCGTTACAATGCCTTCATCAGATGATCGTCTGTATTTAGTTGATAACATTTCCCACTCTTCACCAGATATTTTTGACTCATGTAATACACCAGTGCTACTTTTCTCAGTCCCTGTAGTGCCTTGCGAAAATGCTTGTTCGAATATAGACATTTTGCTTAGTTGCTTGATTATATCAAGTAGTTTTAAGCCATGTGAATCATCATGAAGTCTACTTTTCTCTGTCCTTTTAGTACCGTCCACAGATGATTGTTTGTATCTATAGAACACTGTTTCCCATTCTTCCTTGGACCTACCAAATAATTCAGAGCCGACTGCTATAATCTCCGAAGGAAGACCGTTTGCAGCAGTAACCACACAGTCTGAGTACTCTTCGAATCCCATAGGAGGATGAGTCTGCTTGAAAGCATGAAGGCTGAAGAGTTGAAGAGCTTCATAGGATGGCAAGAAATTAACTTGGTACATCAGCGTTATTCCACAGGAAAGAAGCAAACTCTTGTCTCGACAGGTTACTATTACAGTACTCCCAGGACCAAAGAGTTTAATGTCCTCTCTAAGGACAGATAATTGGTCAACTGAATCCACACCGTCTACCACAAGGAGAACCCTTTGGGCCTTGAGCCGCTCTTCGTCATCACGATACCCCATGTACGGATAGCTAGGCGCTTGAATAAGTTTCGATCGAAGCTCCTGAAGGAGAGCCAAAGGGCCTAGGTGTTGATGAATCTTCCTGACATCTTCCAGGAAATCATTGACATCAAAATGGCAAGAGATCTCTTTGTGCACATGTCTCGCAAACGTAGTTTTGCCAATGCCTTTGATACCCCAAATCCCAATCTCACGTAATCCATAGTTCGACCAAGAACCCAACATTCCATGAAACTGTTTCAGGCGGAGATCCATCCCCACAAGACCGCTGACACTGCAAGCAGTCAACTTAACCCAAATGGTAGACGTAATTTTCCGGATCAGATCCGCATCATCCTGACTATGACCGGAAAAAAACCAGGCAATGTAAAAGTGATAATTCATACAATAAGCTATAAAATCTCAAACCATGTCTCCAGATGGAAATACATGAGAGAAAACATAGAGGTCAGGTCGTGGAGGTACCAGTAGTCTGAACGGTAGCCAGCAATGGCGGCTAGCTCGTTTAGTGCCTTCCTCCAAGTTTTCACCTTTTCTGGGTTTTGTATATGATGCTTCTCAAAGTTTCTGCCCATTTCACTAGGATCTACTCCATAATAGACGGGAACAACAGTGAGGGAAACATAAAACCAAAAATCTATAATTTGTGCGAGCTCTTCGAGGCACGAGCTAGAAGAGGTATAGTTCTTCGAAATCACGACGATTGCAAATTTCAACGCTTCGAGAGTAGTTGGATGGATCTCGGAAGGCTCTAGGATTCGAATTCCCTTGGCAATCAACGAGCGCCGGAGATGACTAACAAAATTTCTGCGGGTGTCCTCCTCTCTGAAACTCAAAACCACATCGTATTCGGCCGAGGAGGAAGACATCGAGAGTAATTGAATTGCAGATGAGAAAAGTCTTTGTTGTTGCCTACAGAACCTTTAACCTACTTTTCGCGGTTGGAATCTCAAGTCGGGAAGGGAGGAGGCAAAGGAGCAACAGTAATCCCTAGTAAAATATAAGAAAATGGGGGAATCGTTGACTTTTCATCATCAAATAATCGTATTTCTTTGGTATCTTTCACCCCCATAATTTTTTTTCCACACCATCTCTGACCAAAATGTCTTCGCGCTACGGAGTCTTCCTGAGTTTCCGAGGAATTGATACCCGTAGAATCTTTGTTTGCCATCTGTACAAATCTCTTGTTGACAGGGGAATCGTCACCTTCAAGGATAATCTGAAGATTAAGTCTGGTGAGTATTTTCCCCAGGCAATCATGGAAGCTATCCAAGGCTCGAGTTTTGCTATAGTCGTTATTTCGCAGAATTTCGCTTCTTCAAAGTGGTGCTTGATCGAGCTGCAATCGATAATGGAGCTTAGGAGCAAAAAAAAACTAACAGTCATTCCCATCTTCTATGGAGTAGATCCCTCAGACATGAGAAAGGAGAAAGGACATTTCTTGAAACCCCTTAATAGGCACAGGCGTCGGCCATTTGTAGATAATGTTCCCAAATGGAAAGAGGCTCTCAACGAAATCTCCTATGTCATTGGCAAAGATCCCAGAAAATTGTAAGTTCGTTTTTAGAGTAAATAAACAGTGGTTCCCTCATACTTTTACATTCTCTGTATTCATCATGTTTTAGTTAAGAGATTGAAAAGGGAGATTTGAGATTTCCTATTCTTTGACATTTCAGCGATGATGATGATGCAATGATTAAAGTTATAGTTAGAGATATTTCGACGCAGTTGTCATCTATGGTACCTATGGACTTAGGGGGTATGGTTGGAATGATTCCTCACATGGAAAAGGTTGGATCATCGGTTGAATATTGAATCAGAGGATGATGATGTTCGTATGATAGGTATTTGGGGAATGGGTGGTGTAGGCAAAAGCACCATTGCCAAGTATTTCTTCAACCGACACTCTTGCCGATTTTCAGCTCGTTGTTTCATAGAAGATGTTGGGAAGCTTGCTAGAGCTTTTAGTCTGGTGGGTTTACAGGAAAGGTTAATCTCTTATATTCTCTTGGAAGATATCAAGCTATCAACCATTGAACATGGACGCCACCATATTAAGTCTGCACTTGGACATCAAAGAGTGTTAATTGTTCTCGATGGTGTGGACACTGTCGATCAGATACGAGCTCTCCGGGGAGAAGAGAGGAGCATATTTGGTAGAGGAAGTCGAATCATCATTACCACAAGAGACAGAAGATTGCTCAAAACATGTGGCTTTATGGAAAGAGACTTGTATGAGGTTAATTGCTTGGAGAAGGACGATTCCCTCCTCATGTTTAAAGGGGTTGCTTTTGACGGAGGAATTCCACCTTCAAATGCTCATGAACAACTCTCAATCAAAGCTTCTCAGCTTGCTCATGGTCTTCCTTCCGCCCTTCGAGCTTTCGGGTTATGTTTCCATGAAATGACCACGATAGCTGAGTGGAAGAATCAATTAGGGAGATTGGAAACAACTCCTCCTCATAAAACCATCAAAATCTTTGAGAATAGCTACATGAGCTTAAGTAAAATAGAGAAGGACGTTTTTCTTTATGTAGCATGTCTTTTTAATGGAGTCTCAGTCTTGCGTGTTGAAGCCCTTTTTGAGGACTTCGCTTATGTGATACAAGTGTTATCAGATATGTCTCTCATTAACATATCGACTGATGGATATCTTAAAATGCATGTTTTGATTGAACAAATGGGAAAGCAACTTGTGCGTCAAGAATCCAGACAACGGCCTGAGAAACAACAAATTTTGTGGGATACTCGAGATATTTGTCATGTTCTGCAACATCAATCGGTGAGCCTCATCATAATCTTTCTAATCTTTCCTCTTCTTATCTACCTTGCGTGATCATAATGGTTTCTACTTTCAGGGTTCGAACCAAATTCAATGTTTGGCGCTTCATGTTTGCAAGGTGAATAGAAAGTTGGATATAAGCTCCCGTAATTTCAATTCTATGTATCGTCTCAAATTTCTCAAGTTCTACAAACACTCGGATGATGATATAGAGTCCAAGCTGCAGTTTGATTCAGAGAATCATATTGAATGCACTTACCTTGACCTTAGTTTACTTCACTGGGATGCATATCCATCAACAACCCTGCCTTTAAATTTGGAACTTGAGTCCCTTGTTGAGCTCAATCTACGTTACAGCAAACTCGAGAGCCTTTGGGATGGGAAACCGGTAATCTATCTTCGAAGTTTGTTGTGTCGCTAATCCATCCAAACAAATCTTTTCAATTCTCCATGTAACTTCTCAATACTCTCTCTATTCAGGAGCTTAGGAACTTGAGGAGAATAGATGTGACGGGGTCAAAAAATCTGAGACAATTTCCAGATATTTCAAAAGCCACAGAGTTGGAGGAGTTATTAATGGACTGCTGCTCGAGGCTAGAACGATTTCCGGGTTACATTGGTAGCTTATATAATCTGAGGAAACTCCATGCAACCCACTGTGATCATCTCATGAATCTCAAGATAAGGGTTTCCACAAGAACCCAAGAACTTAGTGCTGGCTCCTGCCCACGGATACTATTGGAGTTTCCTAATGAAGAGAAGCCAATGCAGTCTCTTGCAAATCTGTCCATAGATGGAAAAATAACATTTTGCCTCGAGCAGCTCAAAGGAGATGCAGATCACTTCTCTTTTAATTCTGAGAAACATATCTCTTATAAGCTGATGATGAGGCCACGACCACCTTTTGTCCTGTCACGTTTACATAATTTTAAATACCTTGAGATCAAGCGGAGTAAATACAAGGAGGACGACCCACCTTTCAGGTGCCATGGCTTCTCAGACTTCCCTCTTGTGACAGAGTTAAACCTGATGAATTTGAAGATCAATAATATTCCATCATGTATTGGTGAATTGCAGTCTTTAGAGACGCTGAATCTAAGTGGAAATGACTTCAATAATTTACCTCAAACCATGGAACAACTTTCTAATTTGAAGTATCTCGACCTCCATAACTGCTGCAAACTCGAGGAACTGCCAACACTAACTCAGGTTGAGACGCTTATACTTTCAGACTGTATCAGTCTCATATCATTGCTAAAACTTTCTACTACACAAGTAGACCAAGGAAGATATCGTTTGCTTGAGCTTGAGCTAGATAACTGCAACAATATTCAATCACTTTCGCAGCAGCTCAGACATTTCACCAATTTAAAGGAGTTAAAACTCAACAGACACAGTTTTGTGACAGCCCCTGAAAGCATCAAAGAGCTTTCCTTGTTGACTACTCTCAGCTTAAACAATTGCAATAATCTTGAATCACTGGAAGAGCTTCCATTGAGCCTCAAATGTCTCTACGCACATGGCTGCTTTAAACTGGAGTCTGTCTCTGTTTCTCCTGACCATTTTTTCGAAGACGTTGATCTTGACCATTGTTCCCATTTGAAGCTAGATGATCATCTAATCAATCGGTTTCCAAGTGATAAGCGTAGTGCAAAGGTAAACTCTCTGCTATTTCATCGTCTTGAGATCGATCTATTGCTGGAAATTATACTCTTGCTTACTTCAATTACCTAACTTCAGTCTCTTTTGTCATCTTCTTTCTTGTTTAGGTAACACCAGAATGTGGTTTCTGCTGAGATATTAGAGTTCTTTACATAATAATCAAAGCCGCAACGAAGCCTCTTGCTGCAGATATTCTGATCATGTTTCTGTGCATTTTGCAGTGAGCATTAAACCAGAGAGGTCTCAAGACTCTACTTTGTAAGTTCTTATCGAAATTAAGAGTCAATTATCTCACCAAGTAAAACAATTTTTTTTTGTTAAATAAATAAAAGATTAACAAATCATATTATTAGCACAAAAATGTTAATTGCGTTAATCTCAGACATTTCTAATCCTAGTTTAAGTGTTACCTTTCTAGTTTGGAACAAGAAATGACAAGTGACAAACAAGAGAAAAACAATCAAAGAAAATGAAGTATCATGACCAATTTTTTTAATTTCAGCTTTAATTTTGATCTTTAAAAAAGTTTAATAATTACTTTTTAACGCTAAAATATTGAATTAATATTTTTATAAAACAAATCTAAATTTAATGGATCCTAATCGAGTTAAAAAAAATAAAATGATAGATCCTAACCTAAACAAAATTCTAGTTTTAACTAGGAGTTTAATGATTATCCATGTAGCACAGAATCATTAACAATTGAAATAAAAATATAGTTTTGAAAAGAAATTAATTTATTGATTTATAATTAACGCTGTTTATTATACTATAATTTAATGTAACATCATAATTCGATAGTAGATTGCGTGTTAATTAGGATATGAAATAAAAAAAAATTCTGGAATACAACAATGAACAATAATTATATTTTGGTTGTTCAAAAGTTTAAATGACGTATACCTCTCTTCTTTGCTTGACTTGCAATAAAACATTAATTAATTACTAATTTTTTTTAATTACATATATACAGACAAAGAGACCATATATACGAATAAGCCAAATCACAGAATAAACTCATCGAACATATACTATAAATAATGCACAAAATTCAAATATTTGCTTTTAACTATACAGTAAATTTTGTAAATTGGTAACAGAAATAATAAGATATGAATTAAAAACATATACGTAATTGTTATATTATCGTAATAAAAAAATCCTAATAAAGTTTTGTAAAGGTAAATAATGATTATTGTTAACGATTTAATTATTTTACAAATCTAAGATTTTTGAAAGGGTTTTTAATTGGAAGCTAATAAAATGTAATTGTTTTTATACAAAGGATAAGCAATTTATAAGTGTATCTTTATTTTAGTATAAAAATACTTAGGAAGCTGTTAAAAATAAAATAACATTAATTAAGAAGATAAGCTATTAATAATGAAACATAAGCTGGTAGTGGTCATGCTCTCATGGCGATGGTGATTTCTAAGAGAGAAAGAGAGAGAACATGAGGTAAGAGAGAGAAACTGTGTGAGAGACGAAAACTAAACATCAGAAGAAACACTTAGTCTTCCAGAAAGAGCTAGAGTAAACCGATTTGCTTGTGTTAAGGAACACATGCAGAAACCATTCTGAGTCCGTCTTCTTCATCGCTTTCATCGAGTTTTTAAGGTATCTCTTTATTCTCTTTGAATTATAGTCCATGTCTCGATGAATTAGGTTTCCTGGGACCGTCAAATTCTTCGATTTTGGTCTATTTGATGGCGTGCGAGCAACTGCTATGTACTGATTCAAAGAATTTATTTCGAAGTCAACGCCTCCTGGAAGAAAGTAATCGTGAGCAACGAGTTTTTGTAGTTCGGGAAATTGCTAATTCCGGAGAATTTGTCGCGCTCTGTCTTGCTAGTTTTGCCTAAAATAGTTTTGAATTTGGTACCGAATTTAGGGTTTGCTTCTTTATGATCTGATTTTAAATTGTGTGTATTTCCCCTTTTGGATCATTTTATACCCTAGAAAGCTTTCCCCTTTTGAGAAATTGAAACCTCGTGACTCTTGTTATAGTGATTTTGTCTGATTTTGGAGCTTACCTACACAAGAATTGATTTTCTTGCATATGATATGAGTCTTGACTTTGTGTTCAACAATCTAATCTTTGGATTAATGATGAATTGTAGATCATTGAGAACAGTTTCAACTTGTGGTAGCCATTAGTTAGTTTGTCACTTCCATTGTTGCCTGATTCGCATGGATAAGAAAGGTTCTTTAACTAGCTCTGGAGCTCATTCAACTCAACCATACCGTAATACTAGCGTCTCATGGGGAGCTCCAGATGAACTGAATGCTCGTGGCTCTGCTGTGACTAAGTCACTGAATTTGAAAGCTGACACAAGACCAGAACACCCTGGAAACACAAAGCATATCAGTTTCCAAGACCAGGATTCATCTTCAACTCAGTCCACTGGTCAATCTTCTACTGATGTTGCAAGTAGTGGAGATGATAACCCCTCAAGACAAATCTCATTCTCAGCACAATTAGGTCCGTTCTAGTTAATTTTTTTGGGTCTAGTCGGTTATAATTCATTCCTTTTGCTTACTAACATCTCATGTAGACTGATATGATCTTTATGTTAAAAACTCTTACTTGAAGGTTTTGTGTGATTTTGGTTAGAAAATCTTTGAGTGGCAAGGGAGCTTTTCATGCCATTATACCAAAGAAACAATCCTTTTATGCTAAAAATATTTTCTTCCTTCTCCTTGCTTTAGATGCTTGTAGAGGAGTTGAAGAACCCCAAAGGAAAGCATTTGCAAATAATAGTAAACCAGTCCCTTCTGCAACAGGATTACAAGATATTCACTTTGCGCCTGCACAGGTACTTGTAAACATTTTATCAGTTATTATAGGTAGAACTTGTGATGGTGGACTTACATCTTGTGTTAAACTCTGGTTCAGACTAACTTCTCCTTCCAGTATGCCGATCCGCATTATGGGGGTTTGACGCCTGCATCTTACATACCACAGGTAACACTTACTACATCCTTCTTGATTACATATGTGGTGACTGGTGAAGCATCTTTTGAGATGCTTGTAGTTACTTGTTTTTGGTGTACTTGTAATTGTATGATCTGAAGCAGTTCCTCAATTCCTTGTAAAGAAATGCAGTCAAATTTATCAGTCCATCTAATTTCATTACTCTTTAAAACTTTCTGCAGATGTGGAATCCTCATCAAATGATGGGTATGGTTCCTTCTCGAGTTCCGCTACCATTGGACCTCATAGAAAACGAGCCTGTTTTCGTTAATGCAAAGCAATTCCCTGCAATTATGAGGAGGAGGCAGCAACGTGCCAAGCTAGAGGCTCAAAACAAAATAATCAGATCCCGAAAGGTATACATCTCACTCAACTTTTCACTAACTCGTACTGGTTTAACTAAACAGATCTCTCATCATTGCATAATCAGCTCTCTCTTAAGTTATCTTGACGAGTTTTCGAAATCATACAGCCTTACCTTCATGAATCTCGACATGTTCATGCTCTTAAACGACCTCGAGGATCTGGTGGAAGATTCCTAAACACCAAAAAGCTTGAAGAATCTAAAGAGTCCATACATGGCATGCCAGATGAACGGCAAGGAACCATGTCTAGGTTCATGGCTCATCAGGGACAAAACGGAAAGGACCGTGGCTCAACCACTTCTGGCTCCGACACAACCTCTGTTTCTGATGGCATTGACATCTTTGGACACTCTGAGTTTCAGATATCAGATTGCCCATCTCAGACAAACCGACCCATTCATGTTCATGGTCCATCAAATGACATGAATGAAGGTGGGAACAAACATCATTTCTCTGTCCACATCTGAGACATTGAAATCTGGTGTTGTTTCATGTTCCCAAAAAAGGGAAGTCATCCTTGGCTGTAGTTCGTTTTCTTAGTTCTTGGTTCATGTTTTGTTGTCTAGTCATCACTTGAACGACAAAGACCTTGAAGCTTTAACTCGTGTCTTGTCTTTTGTAGTTTGTACAATAAAGTTTCACGTGTAAGTCAGTGATTGGATTGAAATGTTAACTGTATATTGGATTGGAATGTTAGTAATTCACCCCAAACATCAAAACCACATTCAAAAGAACTATAACATGACGTAAATCAACGTGATTACAAATTACGCAATCTTAATTACAAAAGTATACTGAAAACTACTTTTTTCACAATTTGAAACAAAAACAAAAATATTCACTAACAACAGTTGGTAGTTTTTTTTAATGGTTGTACTACCGATAATACCCCTGGTAATAGAATAATGTTACCAGAAACCCGCTTTTAAAAGGCAGGTCTATGTACAGACTACTGATCTTCTAATGTGAGAAATGTCCTAGAGATTGATCTGGTAAGAGACTGAAGTGAGTGAACTTCAATCTGACCTTTGTAACAAGAACATGAAGCCCGAGTTCTGGCGCATCAATGGAGGAGGATCGATCTCTGAAACCTCTAACTTTTGCATTGATTTCAAGATATCGTCGACAGAGAATGGGATACTGCGGAAGAATAATAGAAAGAAAAGTCATAAAAAATTAAAAAAGGATCTAATCTTTTGAGTGAATCCTGGTGTTATTTCATTATGTTGTTATTTACCTCGAATCATCGTCTATTAAAAACGAGCTGCTGACAGAGTCCTGTGTCATAAGCTGCAAGCTTGCTGTTACCTGCAATCAGCAGTAAGTTTAAAGAAATATCACTTTATTAGCTACTTGTTGATGAGTGTGAATCAGATTCTGGATTCAGAAAATGGAATGGTGAAAGGAAGTAATCAAAATTTGAAGTTACCTCTGAAGATACGGTGTGCGTACCGTATTTGTCATCCGAATACATAGCACTGATCCTATACAATTGTGGTATGCTAAGCACCTGTGAGGAGCAATACCTGTTGTTAGATTTTAAGGAGATGAACAGATTAGCAGACAGCTTTATACACTTTTTTTACTAACCGGACAAAGTTCATTGGTTATCTCTGTTAAGGTCTTCCTTGGCTTCTGATGTATGACCTGAGAGGAAGAAAAAAACATGATCAAGGACATGTGGAAGTTACATAACAGATCTAAGTGAGTGAATGAGTGAAGAAAAGAACAAACCAGGAAGCCAACAGCTTGTCTAATGTGCTTTAGCTCGTCCCAAGCCGAACCAGCAAACTAAAACACAGCAAAACATGTTTATAAGCAAACAACTGAACAGTCTAGAGAGGATTGAAACGTAAATTACTGCTAAGCTATGTTATGTACCTCCTCAGTTGCATCATGACACCACTGTTCCAGAACTGCAAGCCCTGTTTTTACGTACTCTCCATTGCTAAACGAGCAGCATTCACGTCTCAAGACAAGGCTACACAAAAGATAAAAAAGGAAACACAATGGATAATTTCTCAAATATATTTAGCAATCTGAGGATTATTAGCTATGAGGAACCAAGGAATTTGAGCGCATTTTACCTGTTAAACAACTGAACATTGATAAATGAAAATATCTGTTCAAATACTTTAGAGATTAGCAACGAAGGCACCTGCAGTTTTGAAAAGTTCAAAATTTGTGAGGCAAAAGAAGTAAGCTGAAAACATGCAGTGAGCTCTGGGAAAACACACATAATTTAGCTTTGGCGGAAGATTTTACTCACATAATTGGCCCTCATAGTCCTCAAGTGGCTGTTTAGACTTGTGACAATGCTTTGCCAGTGAGCAATTAACGCTTTCTGACCAACAATATTATTTACTGAACGTCCTTTTAATGTACCAGAACGGGATGCCCTTGGTGCCTGTTTTCATCAACACCAAGCAAATCCAGACTCAGGAATACCACAACAATAAAGCAGGTTTTAATTAATGAGAACAAGAGAGCAAATTAAAGAATCGTGATGTACTGCATAGGAGAGAAAACATATACAAATCACAAAATGAACAGCCACTCTAGGGGTTTAATGGCACAGAAAAAACAACTTTGAGAAGTTTTTGCCCGATTTATGTGTTTCATGAGTTTTCTAAAATCAAATGCTTACCTGAATGCATGATGCGAGCAGAGGAGCCATTTCTTTCTTCATATTGTCACGTATCATGCCATATATCTTTTCTAGGAAAGCAGTGAGATGCTGCTGGAAATAAAAAACAGGATATTTGGCTTCAACTTGGCGAAGTTCATCTAGTCCGCCAATCACCCTTCCAGTGTTAAATGAGAATCCAGGACTTCGTGGAGAACCTCGGAGTCCCTATGCAAATAATTCAACAGGAAAGTGAGATGTTGGAACTGAGTAGGTTAAAGAATTTTAGAGGTGCTTAATCACTTCTATCACCTCAGATACCCTTCCGAACAAAGAAGCAGACATTCCTCGACGTCTTGAAGGAGTTAAGCTAGCTGTCCCACCGGCTTTCACATTACCTTGAAGCAAGATTAACAGTGTGGCACAATTTGATAACCAATAGCATAGTACATCACTGTTTTCCTGCGCCTGCAAAGATGTAAAGTATAGTATGAGAATAAATGCAACACTAATACACATGAAGCAGAAAAACACATTTGCATTGATATGAAAGAAAATCAAAACGACCTCAATAGCGGATGCTATCGTCTGGATTATCCGATTAAATATACTGGTTTGTTGAACTTCAAAAGACCTCCAGTGAACCAGACATTTGTATATCAGACAGGCAGCAGCAGGCTTGCCTTCAGAAAACCCTATATCTTCCGAAATAGACTTTAGTAGTAGCTCTTCATTTTCCTGCAAGATGAAAACAAAAGAGCATATAATTAGTTTGCAAAATGCATATTGACACAAAATCATATCTTATGGTCGCAAAAGAAGTCGGGGACTTTTGAGCTTCGAATGATAGCTACCTTCTGCTTTTGATTAAGCGATATCTGGGGAGATGTCGGGGGCCTCTCCTCAGTTTTAGGTTCCTGGAGTCAATCATCAACGATTAACACTTGATCACTTAAAACGGTTATGCCAAAAGAGGCTTATTTTGTTCAAATATACATAAGTATATCTATATCAATACATAGTTTATCCATCGCCAAGAAATGCAGAATGATAGTTGTACCTGAACTCTCATTGTTTCTCCATTGGAGAAAATATCCTTCACAGGAGTCGTCTGCAATTGCAAGGAAATAACAAAGAGGTCATGCACAGTTAAGCAGTTCAATGCAAAGACATAACTAGTGTCCACAAGTACCTGAATGATTGTAGTTTTTGGTCTTATAGTCAAAGCTTTAGTAGTCATGGCAAGAGTTTGTTGCCGGAGTACCTTATTCTCTGACTCCAAGTTAGAGACCTTATCTTGGAATCTAGTTTAAAAGAAGGGGACCTTCTGTCAGTCTCTTTCATTTCAGAAAAATCAAAATGAGCATTATATGCAATATCTAATCAAATCTCTAGTTCATGAATAGAGAAAACTTGGTCATTCAGATTTGCTAATGAAAACAAACCTCTGGACAGACTCATGAAGTTCGTCTATTTTTCTTCCAGCGTCTTCAAGATTCTTTTTCAACTCTTCATTTTGGGCCAAGGCACCAAGATAAGCCTGATTTGCTTCATCTGCCTTATGTGTTTCTGATGACAGCAGTCCCTGCATAGGTGGAATCCATCATGATTACACAGTAATGGCATGAACAATCAAGTTTGAAGGCTACAACAATATAGCATATACTTTCTTAAATCCTGAGAGAATCTATCATGTATGCATTTTATCTTCCAAAATCATTTCACCGTGACTAAGAAAAAAGCATACAGAATACTCAATATATACCCATCTGCATCATATCTCTATCATATGGAGTTCCTCATGCATTTATTGTGCAGAACCAACTACATCTTCGAGATATTTAGCAGAATAGAAGCCAGTTGTTTACCATTAGCCTCTTAATTTCATTGCTCAAAGAATTGATCTTCTTTGTATCCTCAACAATAACAGGTTCCTGATTAACTATATTTGCTTTCTCAATTGCTATTTGAGCCGCCTCCTGTTCCTTGGAGAGCATTGAAGTAACCTCATTCAATTGTGACCGCATTGTATGCAACTCATCTTGCAGCTTTGCAACTTCTTGCACCTTTGCCTCTTCAAGACCAGTCTAGTTTTCAGCCGTAAAAACAACAATAAAGTCCACAGTTAGCAACTTATCCAGACTTTGCAAACCAAATTAAACAATCGGATGGTAATCCTGATACTGCAAACTACGTTGAACCTGAACATATTTCAAAAGAGAATTTAACATTTAAGTTACCCTTAATCGCTTCTCTAGCTGCAAACGCCAGGTAAGCTCTTCAACCCGCTTCTCCAGTTTATCCTTGGCATCTTTAAGAGCACCAGTTTCTCTTGCAGCCTAAATAAGATATAGTTATGCGAGTTAACAGCTGATAGGGAAATTTTGCATATTGTGTTAAAAAGCACTGAACAGTTATAAAGCAAGAATCCAACCATTTTAAGTACTCTAAGCTCTCTTCTAGCAAGTCTGGATCTCCAGGCACATTGAGTGACAACTGCTGCTTTCTGAAGTCTTTTGTAATATGAGTAAGCTTGGCGTCTGCGCCAATGAGACTGAAAAACGCAAGGGATTAAACCTCAATGAGAACACTAACCAAAGATTTCCCATATTTCATATTGCATATTTTGTGGAGAAGGTTGAGTACCCTCACAGCAATGAGAAGGAAAATTTGATACCTGGATCGTGATGGCAGATTTTGCTTGCCTTCTTAACCTGAAGTCATTACGTGCAAACATGGCCCTTAAGCCAGTCTGCAAAACGAGGGCAGATGATTTTTTGGTGACAAAAGATTTCCTTGCAATGTAGCGGCGGAAATTCTTCTGGAATCTTAGAGCTATAGCTTCTTCTTTCAGTTGTTTGTGTGCTGTCCGGGCAATCTCTCCTGCAAGTACATTTAAAACAACTTCGATATAGCATTCACCACGACCAATATAAAAGGAAAGAGAAATGAACAAACAGAAAATAAGTAGCCTCTACATGAGATAGAATTATGCTCCCAAAAGATAGAAACTGAACGAGGCAATGAGAAAAATAGTGCATAACCCATATATCTCCCATCCCCTTTGTAATTCTCAGGGTGCATTGGCCAAATCTTCAAGAAGTCTGAGAAAATACCTCGTAAGAAGGATTGCAATACAATTGCAGCATTGCGAATAGAACGGAAACTCTTTCTGGCTATGCATGTGCGGAATTGCCTCTGAATCATTCTAGCAGCATCTCCAATTACTTCTGCTCTCCTAGCATCTAGTTCGGCCATCTGACCAGCTCGAAGGAAAATCTTTGTTTGGCCTACCTGGAAACATTATGGTACAGGTACTGATGTGAACCCAAAGCAAATTTCTTGCAAAAAAGTTAACTTCCCTAATTTGAAGAGGACCATATGATAAAGTATCACTGTAATTTTAACTTCCCTAATTTGAATATTCGTATGTGCTGATTTCATTGCTCGTGAAGCAGAAAATTAATGTTTATTACTATGATACATTAGCTAGTGACTTATATGAGGACCTCATGTACCATAGAAATAGACATGAATCTGCTGTTTCACGAACAATGAAAAAGATAACTGGGAAGTCAAGTGGGCAAGCCAAAATGAATAAAGCGATAGACATACCTGGTATCCACTCAGACCTTTCTTATCAAGAATCATTTGGCAAGCTACTTTATCACCATAACTGTAAGAAAAGGCACAAGAGATTGCTTAGTACTCTGATCTTCAAAAATAGTGTCCTCATTATTATGTAGAACCTCATAAAGCGACTCACGTTCCTTCCAGAACTTCTGGAGCAAGGAGACCAAAACGGTCAAGAAAACCATAGAAGGTGAGTCTGGTAGGATAGCCAGCACAGCTGATCCTAATGGCTTCAAGAACACCCTGCACGAGAAACTCTGTTTTATTTTCGGGGAAGACATGAATAATGGATACTAGGCGTGTGAAGGGACAAAGTGTTGGTGAATTTTGTAAACATTATGATATCAATTTGTCAAAAAACATATATGCTGAGATTGTAAAAGAGATGAAAAGCACAGCTCTTTTTCGTCAACAGAAGCCAAAACCTATCTTTATTTTTTACAAACATTAAGCTAATAACTAACAAACTGTCAATATTGGGCTATTGTATGCTATGAGAGCTCCACAAACCACCGAATATTTCCGACTTGATGCGTGGAAAAGTAACTATTAGATGCATATATAGCTGAGCAACTCAAATCCAGACACTAATAGATGAGAATTTTAATATGAATAAGGATAAAATTTGTAGGTCAAATAATAGGTGAAAATCTAATCAAACTAAAGAGTAAGTTCCAGAGAATGAGGTCTAGTAAATGCATCAATTTGATTGAGACAGAAACTGCTTACCCCACAACGTAATTGCTGAATGACGTTGAAATTCTCAAATATACCAGGCTTAAGATCATTGTTCGGCTTTATACATCTGATGTAATGAGGTTCTGTAGCATTCAATGTTTCCATCAGCGAGTGAAGTTGTAGCTGCAATACACATAAGAGATATCATTTACCTTACTTCCACAAGTGCAAGTGTATATTTGGCGATTCTACATGTCATACCTTGAACCGTGACCCAATGGAAGAAAATTTTGATGACTTAGAAGAGTCTTCATGAAGCGCAGGGAACAGACCCGCCACAAAGGAGCATTTAGACGCAGTGAATAGAGCTTGATGTTCAGCCACTATATAATCCTTGTTCTTGTCGATAAAATGGTTTGCTTGATAAATAACCTTGCAAATGTAGAAAACACATTAAGAGCATAAATCTTCAAGTTTGATTTCATTGGAATGACAAAATCATTAAGAGTACCTCTCCTGCATAGTGAGATATGATAAAGTCAGTGCGAGCGAGCTTTGGTTTGGAAAATCTCTTATGATTTTTGAACGTCTGGAACATCTTTTGAGCAAAGGTTTCATGTGTGGATTTGGGAAACATACTGTGTTGAACAAAGCAGAAAACATGAGTGGGTAGTACAAATATACCTCAGTCCTTACTATGAAAAGGCCTACAAGTCAATCTGAGAACAAAAAGCATACCAGGCCTCGTCTAGAAGTGAAATAATTCCTCCTGGTTTCTGATGAACAGAATAATAATTCAACATAAGAAAACGGAAACTATGAAATAACTGTGCCTATCATTTAGCAATCGAATATCACAAACTGAAATGTAAGTCAATTTTACTAATAAGAAAGGACAAACATACCTTTTCAATCAAATCAAGCACATCTTGGTTATCGATAAACTCTATGTAGCTCCAATCGATCTCTTCTTTGGTGTACTCTTCTTGCTCCATCTTAAAAACATGCTGCAAAACAGTGATACCAGAATAACCACAGTCAACTAATCAAATAGGGCACCCCGATAAGAAGCAGACTAATTGAAAAAACGACTAACCTGATTAAAATGTTGTTGCAGCTTTTCATTTGTAAAATTGATGCAGAATTGTTCAAAACTGCATCATTAAGCCATTAATGAAATCAGCTACAACTTCAACAATTGCTACTATTTCCATGCTTAGTAGTTTCCTTCCACCACATCACAAACTTCACATTCTAACTCTTGGTTTTCTTTAAAAAAAACTAAGTGCAGAAGAAGCGGCATATGATATTTTCAGTTGAAAAAGCAGAACATGACAAAAGATGATTTATCAAAGAAAACAAGGCATTGGTCTTTAACCCCTTTCAACAAGTCTAGCCTATTATACCTATTGCAGTCGAAACTTTCAAACCCATAGATATCTAGAACTCCAATAAATGACTTGGAGCTTGAGTCTTGCCCGATCGAAGTATTAATTTTATCCACAATCCTGTAAGAAATAGCATTTAACATCTTAGCAAAGAAGCAGAAAAAAAAAAGATAATAGTATATATATGTATAAATGGAAGAAGGAATTTGCTTGAAAAGCTTCACCAGTCAAACAAGTGAGAATATATAGTCTTGGCCAGGGCATCCCTACTTGCAATTGCATTTTCAGGATCAAGAGTCCTTGTGATAATCTCTTCGGGTGTAACCATAGCACGCCTAATAAGAGCATCTTCTAGACTCTGAGCATTACACCTGCCAAAGCAAGTGCAATATAGAAAGAACGACTTTTACAACCACTAATAATCCACGGAATCAAAAAAAAAAAGGCAAACAGTGGAATATGGAAAAAGATAGACCATACATAAGTAGTTCTGCTGCCATGTTAAGATGAAATCGGGATTGTTCATCCTTAATGTCTGAGGAATCAAACTCTCTCCCCTTTACAAAATCAATGTTACCAAGATGAAGGATTGCAGCAACTACCCTGAAGATTGCCTCCTGAAAATATTACATGGATGTTAGAATCTAACATGAAAGTAGCGAAATGGAAACCATACATCTTTAACAAATCAATTGAAACCTGTTCTTCATCGCCGATTCCAACAATATTCATAGCTCTTCTGATTAAAAGGTATTCATGAGCATCATCAACACCGTCCAGTTTATAACAACTTGACTGATTTAGATAATGGAATGATTGTGGATTCCCCAGCTTGTACTTTTCTACAACCTGCAAAAATAACCAACAGAGTAATTAAATGCTCGATACCAGCATTGGGTGAACAGTGAAGATGCACACAAAAATGTCATTTAGCAAAAGCTTCTGAGATACCTCCGATGGTGCAGCACATAGAAGGTAAAAGCAATGATAGTTCCTTTCCGGATTAGAGATTTGACAGACACGAGACCTCTCAAGCAAATAAGTCCTAATAGCTGCCCCAGATATCCTTCCCTTATTGTCAAACTGGATTTCAACAAATTTACCAAAACGACTGCAAGATACAATCAAGTAAATCGATTTAGTTTTCAAGGAACAACGCTTTAGAAAATAAGAATTATGATAAATAGTAATTAATGAGCTCAGTTGAAAGAAGGCGTATATGAAAAGAGTGTTAAGGCACCTAGAATTGTTGTTCCGTACAGTCTTTGCATTGCCAAATGCTTCAAGAACTGGATTGGACTGCAATATTTGAGTGGGGGTATAAGCATTAAGTTGTATTCAGCCAAAATTGCATAATCCTCAAATACTCATGAAATTTAAAACAACCTCTAAGACTTGCTGTTCAACTGTCCTTCCTTCTACACCAGATCTCCCTCCCAAATAGGCAAGGTACTTCATGAGCATCTTTGTCGTCTCGGTTTTACCAGCACCACTTTCTCCGCTAACCAAAATCGAATTGCTTTTTCCTTCATCTATCATTGCCCTAATATCTTACACCGTTATAATCAGAAAATTATCTCACATAGAAGCAAGCTAAAAATAGGAAACATAAACTCGAAAGATGGATGTGAATATGCATAAACCTGTATGCAGTATCCCCAACTGCAAAAACATGAGGACTTAGCTCTCCAAGTGCAATTCCCTTATATTGTGCCATCATATGTGCGTCGTATATATGAGGCAAATTCCGGAATGGATTAACGGCAATTAGGATATTCCCCGTATATGTCTACGGAGGTAACACAAAACTTATCAGCATTATAGCTTACTTCAAATGAGTTCATGTTCAAAGTTTACCGTTAGTTGCAGCAACAAAGAGAAAAATTGATGGAAAGAAGGTAAATATCTTACGTAGATTTCATTTAGTTCATATCTTGTCTTAAGGTTTTGTAAGACTCCTGGCTCGTGCAAGTATAAAAGCTTTGTCATGTCATCTATACCTCCGGATGGAGCTTCAGTTTCCTTGGGGAGAACTTTTGATTTGTTCGTCACAACCTAAAAGCCACAGAACATAGGGATATGCCATGAAAAACATGGCAAGGAGAAGTAGTTATCGTGAATACATGTCATAGGCAATAGCATATATTAGGACACTTGATAAACATGAGAAACAGCACATGCTGTTATGTTTCTATCTGCATTTGACCACATTAATTGTCTCCATAACACTTGTAACGACTTCAACAGACTACTCCAAGCATATCAAGATAACTGCCAAATAAAAAAATCTTACTATATTTCATTTTAGTATGTTATTTTGCTTGATCCAATCACTAAAACCACAATAACCTAAGTCTACTTCAATTGCTGAAGCTAAGAACTTCCAATCTAGGTTACAAGGAGACTATGACAGCGTCTCATTCAAAAATCAGAACATATTCCTATGTATAAGTTCATTAGTTCACTAATTCCAACCATTTTCAAACATATCAGGGCCACTTCAAAGCTTACTGATACTTCAACTGTAGTCAAGCACAAGTAAAACAAAACTCTAAGGTTATGGAAACTTACTGTCTTCCCCTTTTTAGTTCTAACATGAACCTCCTGACCATCAATCCGAGTTACTTCTCCATCAATCCATGCCAGGTCAGGATCTTCAACCCAAACATGTAAGCCCACAATTATAACTGGGGCAGCCTGCAAACATACGCATTGCATTTCAAACCTCAGCATCATCTAGTCACTTATCTGTTCTCTACATTACCTTCATGAATTACAAGTTCTAGGGTTCATCACCATTTCAAACAGCAATGATTCATTTCTTTTGCACCTTTTAGCAAAACTTATAAACAATCCAAACTAGCTAGACATAGTCAACCATAATCTTACAGAAATCAAAAACATCAAAGTACAAGATCGTAGATCAAGAATTAAGAGTCTCGGAAAGGAATGTTAAGCATCAGGGACAACATTACAAAAACAAACTAGTAAAGTTTCAAATGTTTAACATAAATAACAGAAAACAACAAAATTGAACGAAAATGACTAATAAATTAATTTTGGATTACCATTTAGTAGATAAAAGGGGAAAGCAATCAATTAGAAATTATTTCCGAGTTGTAGATTGATCACAACTAGCTTCCACCCAAAATCGCTCTCTTTGTCCTCTAGAGACTCGAGTCTAAATTCAAGTCAAATAATTTCACCCGCAAACTCTCGAGGAAAAACAAAACCAACTTTTCGCTACGAAATTGGGATTTTGACTTGGGTATTCTGATAATTTCTCTCGGTGTCTCTCCCGTCGCGAGAGTTTCAAAGCGTTTTCTTTTGATTTTCGATTTGTTTCTTTTCGAACTCTGCTGAGCGATTTTGATTTCTTCTTGTCTAATACAGATGGGTCCCACTAGTAGGTCCCACCAATGCCTATCTTATAAATGGACGGCATCGCTGTTTTATACGTTTTCAAAAATTTGAAATTAAAATTAACCCTCCAACTCTTACCAACTGTTATAATTTTTTCTTTTTTATTATTTGAAATCAAATAACATATTTAGATTTATATTCAAATAAAAAAAATACAAAAAAATGAAAAGTATATAGATTTTATATTCAAATAAAAAAATTTTTAACTTACGGAATATAAGTACTCAATTATTTATTAATGTCTAAATTTAAATATTAATCCGTTTACTACTATCCATAAAAGGTAATTAATAGAGAAATTAAGGAATTTAAATAATTGGGCCAAAACGTGAACGGCAGGATTCGAACCTGCGCGGGCAAAGCCCACATGATTTCTAGTCATGCCCGATAACCACTCCGGCACGTCCACTATTGAAAACAACTTCTCATTTAATTTTAATTAAACTAATTTCATGTTATCAAATCCTGAACTTCTGAATTAAGTACCTTGAAACTTCATCCAATTTCAGGCTTTTCTGGTAATTACTGCCACATAATTACATATCACAGAGAAGCAATAAGGTTAATAATATGACATAATTTCAATTACAGATTCCAACATTACAACATACTTATATATCCAATCTCTACTTTAAAAAAGATCTCAAACACAGATTCTTTCATCTATTCTTCTTACACATACCATATCATATGCTGCATCCAAGTCCATCAGAAAAAGAAATGGACTTTTTTTACCTATGCATCATCATCAAGTCTCAACACTCTTTCTTCCCTCAACATTTCATTTCTTTTTTTATTTTCTATGTAAAAAACTTGTGGAAAATATAAGGAAATAATAATACTATTAGTGTAAGCAAGTGGTTGCATCAACAACTGCGTTTCAAGATGTAGGCCTTATCTTTCTTTGAGCTCTTAAGTCAACGACAATGACGGAGATATTATCACTGCTTCCCTTTTTAATTGCAGTATGGCAGAGGTACTCAGCTGCGGCTTGGCTCGCAGGATCTGTACCTTGACCTCTCTCAGCTAGAGGCAACACTCCATACTTTCTGTTCCAAGCCACGATTCGTCTCTTTGCTAAATCACAGGCTTCTTGGTTACTCATTACATCCCACAATCCATCACTTGCTAGTATAAGGCACTCGTCTTCTCTTGCTCGCGGCATGAACATTACTTCAGGCTCTGGTATCACATATTGCTCCAGATACTTGTCACCTGCAAAGTTATAAATGTACCCACTTGGGATTTAATGTTTTTCATTGCAGAGAAACTGTCACTAAACAAGATCCAAATCTCTGAATAAGGTAATAGAACAAGAAAAGGATGATGTTTAACTTGAGGATATGTAAGTGAGGGAAGTGTCTTATGCTTTCAAGATTGTAAATAAACAGTGCAATTTTTGACATACCAATGGATCTAGACATGGCGAGAACGCCACAAACACGAGCACCTTGCCACTGTATAACCTTTCCTCCAGCTTTTTCGATTCTTGCATACTCATCTTCTCTATCCGGCTGCAAAAAGAGGGTAAGAAACTTCATCAGTTTCATTAAAAGCAAGTCTATTTTGGTCGGATTGTGTGGAGAGGAAGAGGATTCTTACTTTGTGATCAACTGATAAAGGCATAGATTCTTTACCACGGAGTAAAACTGCTCTTGAATCACCACAGTTAGATACTATGATATGTGATGAGCAAACCAGAGCAACCACAGCAGTTGATCCAACGGTTTCAGGGGCAATGGCCTGAGCAGTATCATCACAAGAACCATGTCTTCCTGTGTTCCCTTTAACCTCGTTATCGACCTTTTGATAACAATCAGTAAAGACTTTCTCCCACTGGACCTGCCTCCCCTCTCCTGTGTTCCTATTGCATAACTCATCTCTAATCAGCTCGATTTCTTCAGCCAAAGCATTATGGATTCTACCCTGACAATAATTAGCAACCTGCAAGAATCCCATTTCCAGCAAAGCCATCATATATACATACAACCTGCAAGAATCCCATTTCCAGCAACGCCATCATGTATTATATACAAAGCATGCCACTAACTCTAAGACATAATTTTTCTAACTGTTTTCCAGGTTCATTTACAATTCAAAGACTCTATTGCTGAATCAATTAAGAGATCCGGGAATTACAGCATACCTGAGCTCCCCCGTGACCGTCATACACACCAAAAAAATGACTAGTGAGGTATGGGAGACTTGGACTCATCCCTTCATGATCTCCCATAAGCATTTTGATGGGTATTTCAAGAAAATGAGGTTTTGCTGTAATAGCATCCTCCATTTCAGGTCTTCCTCCACAAATAGATACTGTACCCCACAGCGGTATACAATCTAGTTCATACACACTCCTGCTCCCTCTTGCAACCTGATTATTTACCACAGGTAACCGAATCACCACTTCTGAAGCTGCCATATCAGAGCCATCAAGCATATTTACATCATGATTCAAACTCGTAATCGACACTTCTGCTGTGGGAACCTCATCAATTGTTGTCTCATTTAGGATAATCGCTGTAGCAAGAATCCGACCGTCTTCTGTTTCAGCTGTATCTGGTAAGGTTATCTCAGATCTGGCATCTACAACTATCAAACCCTCGCTTAAAGTCGCGCTACCATCGTCCACAACAGATAACATCTCTTCTTCTTCCAAATCTTGGACAGTTATTCCACCAGAAGACAAGCTTCTTGATTCAGATAACGTATTCGGTGTAAGTGATTCACACTCTTCTGATTCCTCTGTAACATCTTTCATCATACACTCAGTCTCTCCGTTACTATATCTCTGATTTCCTTTCTCACATAACATATCAGCTGCATCAACAACATTCTCCAGCTGGCTAATTTGTATAGGTGATGAGATTCCTGAGTCACACATCGAATTAGCTAAACTCAAAGTCAGTGCAACTGCCGGGGACATATCCTCCATCACTTTTCCCCAATCAAGTTCTTATCTTCAAGACCTAACAGCTACAAATTCTTTAATCTAGAGCTAGAAAATTCAACCTTTTTCATCTTCTGATGATCTTGTGCATCCATTCCAGCTTCCCACAACGACTTAACCGCTGTTTTCTCGTACACTACTCACCCTAGTTACCACATATAAGCCACAGAGCAACGAATCAAGAAGAAGTGCGTACCAGTGATGAACAGATCTGATGGGTAGCAATGGATCTATGCAACAGATCCTATAAATCGTGTACGATTCTCGATCACTCCTTCAAACTCATGTATCGAATCACAAGAAAAAACCTTCAAAAATCTATCACAAACCCTAATTAGAAACCCGAAAAAAAATCAGCTTTATCTTCCAGAGAATGATCACAAGAGACACAAAGCTCGAAACTTTTACATGGGTAAAGTGAAATTGAAGGATAAACAAAAGGATTTCATCTGCAACATGAATCAACAAAAAATTATAAAAACCTCAAAAAGTCGAAGGCTTTATCATTATCTTTACAAAATGAAACATGGGTTCTCCTGGATCTAATGGTTTTACCCAGAAATTCATGGTAAAGAAAAAAATATCTTTTTTTTTTCCTGGAATCCACAAATTATTTTATGTGATAACGACGTTAATATTAACACGTTGATCCAATCAATTAATTAAATAATTTGACTTCTGAGTTTTTCTTTATTTTGTTTGCGTAATTAGACTACCCCAAAATTTTGGTCCATCTAATATTATATTAACTATTTTTAAACGATCTTATCTAGCAATTCTCTACAAAAATGAGAAGAAATTTTTCAAAATAAACTATTGGGGATAAAGCATATGGTAAAAAACTTTGGTCATTTTGTTATTGTTGTACAGTTCTTTGAAGTTAGTTTCTATACTTTGGTGAAGTTAGTTTATAAGCTGTAATTGAAAAGATAAGATCATTTTAGTCTATGTGACCAGAGGTTGGTTCTTGATCCATTCTCTATCAATTTTTTTTTTAAGGAATTTTTATTTCTCTTGTGTTTTTATTTTTACTGGTTTTTGTATTCCTTATAACAACGTATCTTTATGTGTTTTTTTGGGTAAAAGTTAATTCTCATAAAAATTGTATAAATTAAATGTATAATAATAATATAATTTCTTCTAATGGCCTTTTAGGTTTCGGCTTGGTATTTATTGACAACTAGTATATAGTTTTGCATATGTTTTTAGTATGTATTGAAACGAATTTAAAGAATTTTGTATTTTTACCAAAATTTTTAAAATATTTTTATGAATGCATAATTGTGGATTTTATATTTATGATTCAGTTTTGATTTAACTATATTTAAAAATTGTTAAAATTTTGAAAAAAAACCATCGAAATTTAAATATGTTGACTTTTTCCGGTTTAAAGGTCTCTAGATAACATA
The DNA here is from genome assembly GCA_000411095.1 of Aethionema arabicum. Lineage (NCBI taxonomy): Eukaryota > Viridiplantae > Streptophyta > Magnoliopsida > Brassicales > Brassicaceae > Aethionema > Aethionema arabicum. Next base: position 330,015 of record KE151846.1, on the reverse strand, counting down.
ATACAAACATATATCTAGAACTAAAAAGTGTACATTAGGAAAAAAAAAACACAACAATGCAAATAATCATAGTGCAATAGTTTTTTTTTTCCAAAGATAGTGCAATAGTTTAAAAAAACAATCGAGTTATTATAAATTAAAAAGAATTATTGATAAGTATCATATTGATTTCTAGATAAACATATATCCAAACTAATTATTACCTATGGTTGATTAATATTAATTGGACGACTGAGATGAATTACAATATTTTGTTTCCGATTTATGTAAGTTTCTTTGTTAATATTTTCATCGGCATTTCATCCTCCGCATCCTTTCTATCCTTCGCATCCTTCTTATCCTCCTCATCCTCTTTGTCCTCTTATCTTCTTTGTTTATTATTTTTTTGTGCATTACATGAACAATTATCGTGATATAAAATTATTATAGTATAATTTTATTAAATTAAATATATATTAAAAGTGAAAAAAAAAAATTAAATAATAGAAGATCAATAGTTAAAACCAATTATTTATAAAAATATATAATGTAATATTAATAAAAAAAAATTAATCAATTACAAGTCTTACGTGTCAACATTAAAATCATCTTCCATCAATATTAAAAAGTTAATCAATATCCCACGAAAAATGTATAAAATGACTTTTTTTCAAAGCATTTTAATATACAAATAATGCTTAAACGTGAGATTAATGAAGAAATTATATCCTTCTTAATAGTTTTCCAAGTTTTCAATATGATCTATTTATTTAGTATAAATTTGTATTAAAAATATCGTTTATCATGTATTTGTGATGATATATACATATTTTCAAAAAAAAATATTTCGAATATTATTCATCAAATACATGAAGAGAGAAATATTATCAATTTTGGAAACAAGAGAAGCTATATTTATATATATTCTTATCAAAAACTTATGAAAACTCAAATAAATATCACAAACCATATAAGATATTAACTCTATTCAGTATTTGAATAAATTAATGAAATTTTAAATGACTAGTTATAAGATGGGATATTCCAAAAATATTTGGTAAAAGATAAATCAATAACTAAAATTAAAAATTTCCTCTTCGTTGATTTCTTTGTTCATTGACTTTTAAGCTGTTTATCAAAACCCTAAATATAGCAAAATGCAAAAACACCATCAAAGCTTACAATTTTCAAAACAACAAAAAAAAAAATAAAACAGTACAAATCTGTTTTCTCTCCTCTTTCTCCCATTTCTTCCTTGTTGGCTATCTCTTCTTCCTTATCTCCAAACCTTCAGGTTAAATACGCCTGAAGTCTTTATGGTTGTGGCTGTGTCTGTTTCTTGCTAAACAAGTTTCAGACATCATCTGTGTTCTAAGCTTAAAGGGCCAAGAAAGAAGATATGTCTTCCAGAAAAGCAAAATCTTCTGGTCAACTCAGCAAACCGGTCACAGCCATAGCCATAGATAAAGATAAGAATAGCCAACATGCTTTGAAATGGGCGGTGGATAACATTGTCGTCGATTCTCCTTGTTGTATCCTCCTCCATGTCAAAACCAAATTGAGTAATGCATCCATCATCATCAATCATTAATCATAATCATCATCATCATCATCATCCATCAATCTAACCAAAACTCTTGGAACAGGAATCGGTGCAACAGAAAACACAGAAGCACCACATGATAGCCAAGACGAGGCGCATCAGTTCTTTCTTCCTTTTAGAGGATTCTGCGCTCGTAAAGGGGTTAGCATTCATTACAAAATCCACTTCTCCATCGTGTATAATGCATATATATGTATCTCTGCTTTCTCAGATTATTGCAACGGAGGTTCTTCTTCACGATATTGACATTGGAAACGCCATTGTTGATTACATCACAAATAACTCCATTGCAAATATCGTCTGTGGTGCCTCTGCACGAAACTCCTTCCTAAAGTCTCTTTCTTTCTCTCATATTACCTCAAACTTTAATTTCCATGAATGCTGACCACACTTTTGTTCTTCTGCCTCTGTGTTTGTGTTTTCAGGAAGTTTAAGAGCCCAGATGTGCCGACGACATTACTTAGATCAACTCCGAATACATGTGCTGTCTTTGTTGTATCTAAAGGGAAGCTTTTAACAAGCAGATCAGCGACACGGTCTCACCCATCTCAAGGCTCTACTCACCATCCTCCAAAACAACTGGCTCTATCTACATTGTTGTCTGATTCTGAGCCAATGAGCTTCACTTCCAGTGAATCCGACAGGTAATATAAGGTTTCTGGTGACTGAATGCTTAATATAGTTCAAAGGATCATTGGTTTCCTTTGCTTGCATTCTGCAGGTCAACGCCGTCTAGTCCTCAGTACAAGCCTAAGTCAGTTTTCTCCCAGTCAAATTCACCTCGGGGCTCACCATTGCCATCTTACATGAGGAGTTCAATATCAGAGGTAAGCAATGAATTATCTCATAGCGGTAATAACAGTATTACATCAAATGGGAGCTTCTATAGCATCTTAGGACGATCCACCAATGGAAGCTCGATCTCTTCAAACTCAGCAGTGAGTAGTAATTGATCACATTCAACTCTGGCTTTACAGCCTTCAATTTGTTGACATTTTCTATCTGTAGACTGAGATAACCGACGCAGAAGAAAGTTTCTCTGGATCTGTTCAGCAAGAAGATCTTGAAGCAGAGGTCAGGAGACTGAGACTTGAACTACAGCAGTTTAATATTTCCATGGGGAGAGACTTTACATCGCAAAGAGAAAGTGTAAGATAAACTACTTCCATGTAGGCCACAGAGCTATTTCCGCAAGGATCACAGGCGTGTGTGACTAATATCAGATATTGAATGCTGTATGCTGCAGGCTCCGCATCTTCAAGGATCTAGTTCCACGGAAACTGAAAATTCAGAGGAAGCAAGGCAAGCAAGTGAGATGCTTCGGGCATTGGCTGATATTGATAAGCAGAAAACGCAGAGTTCACTTCATACAACGGAAATGGCGCGTCGTCTTGCAGAAATTGAGGCTCAGAAGAAAAGACTTGTAGAGATGCAGCAAAAGATGAAGGAAGGGAAGATGGATAATTCCATATCCTACAGACGATACAGCATCAAAGATGTTGAAGGTGCAACCGACGGTTTTGCAGATTCTTTAAAGATTGGAGAAGGAGGGTATGGACCTGTATATAAAGCCGTTCTTGATCACACTTCCGTCGCCGTCAAAATCTTGAAATCAGATGTATCACAAGGCCTGAAACAGTTCCAACAAGAGGTAAATGTGATCTGACACAGCCTTATCTACTTTTAGTACCTTTTCTTCTGCATTCTCAAACATATGTTTCTTCACTAGATTGAGGTTCTAAGTTGCATGAGACACCCTAACATGGTGATCCTCCTCGGTGCCTGCCCTGAGTATGGTTGCCTTGTGTATGAGTACATGGATAATGGAACTCTAGAAGATCGTCTCTGTTGCAAAGACAATACTCCTCCATTATCATGGAGAGCAAGGTTCAGAATCGCAGCTGAGATAGCCACAGGACTTCTCTTTCTTCACCAAGCCAAACCAGAGCCACTAGTACATCGTGATCTAAAACCAGCAAACATTCTACTAGACAAACATTTCATAAGCAAAATCAGTGACGTTGGTTTAGCTCGACTAGTACCTCCCGCTATTGCAGATAGCTTCACTCATTATCACATGACTGCAGCAGCCGGTATGTATACATTTCACTAACTTTAGACCTCTCTTGAACATCATAATATGAACTTTTCTTCATCTTCTTTTGACATGAAAACAGGTACATTTTGTTACATCGACCCGGAGTATCAGCAAACGGGAATGCTTGGAGTAAAGTCTGACTTGTACTCATTTGGTGTGGTGCTTCTGCAAATCATTACAGCAATGCCAGCAATGGGATTAAGCCATAGAGTAGAGAAAGCAATTGAGAAAAACAAATTCATGGAAGTTTTGGATCCAAAAATATCAGATTGGCCTGAAGAAGACACCTTAATATTAGCTAAATTGGCTATGCAGTGTTGTGAACTGAGGAAAAAGGACAGACCTGATCTTGCAACTGTGTTGTTGCCTGCATTGAACAGACTAAGAGAGATTGCAACAGAAGATGGCGAAGGTAGCTCACATAGAACATTTTCAGTGTCATCAGCTCACAATTCAGATCCATTTATCCCGATATCTTCCTCTCAAGATGACTCCATAGAACCACCATGTTAACACCAAATCTGCTACAACAGATTTCTAATTTTCAATCTGGAGAAGGAAGAGTAGTATTGACTATATCTCACAATTTTTACTTTGATAAGTTCATGTATAATAAGCATAATATCATCCATTCTTTAAATGAATGAACATAAACCCTAAGTCATGTTTTGACGATTTTCAGAAACTCACAGAATCCTTGTTGAAATTTGTAAAATCTTTCCAAGATTCCCGGGTCTTTTATGGAAAATTTGTCTCCTCCCAAGAAAAATCAAGTCACCAAGCCACCATTGCTCAAGAACATTCCATTGCATCCTTAGATTTCAGTAAATAGACTATCTTTGAATGGAAAAGCAATATAATTGCCACTTTATAAGGGCGTAAGTTTTCTTCCGATTCGAGGTCGGAGATGAGATTAGCCGCCATTAAAGGAAGACGGAAGAGCTTGTTGGTGATGATGGCCGGAGAGAGACGGAAATATTAGGAATACCGGCAACGTTTTGCTAATTCGAATTTGACCTCAGATGTTTTATTTTAACAAATTTAGCCCCTTAATATTTCCCTTATTTTTAAGTATTTCCATTTTTGACCCCATATAATTTCACAGAGTATTCCTCTCAAGCCCCTTAAAAAAAAGACGAGCTTTTAGAACACGGCGACGAAATAATCGGGGGCGAGGCATTCTTCGTCTCCGTTGAGTAATCGATTGTGTTAATAATACATACACCACACCGAGAGAGAGACTAGAGGCAACAAGAAAGCGTATAATGGGAAATCAGAAGCTAAAGTGGACGGCAGAGGAGGAAGAAGCGTTGCTTGCCGGCGTAAGGAAGCACGGTCCCGGAAAGTGGAAGAATATTCTAAAAGACCCAGAATTCGCTGATCAACTCTCTAATCGCTCCAACATCGATCTCAAGGTTCTTTGTTTTCTTTCTATCATCTTCTTAGTATACCCTAACTATATAGTTTTAGACACACGGCCATGGAAGTTTGAAATTGGGTTTAAGAAATCTTTAGGGGAATATGTCATTAATTGTGTTGTATTAAGTTCGTTTATTATTGCAAATAATGATTTACTTAGCTGGGTTTGGTGTTGAGTGACGGTGTGTTAGTGTTACTTCTTCTCTCTGGAAATTGGCTGTTTATAAACACCATTAGACTTCTTCTCTTGTGTTCTATGATTATTTCTTAACCAAGGATATATAGATTTGGTAGATTTTAGTTTCTGGAAGAATGATTTGAACTTTAAGAGTTTTCTTGAGTTGAGATTCTGGCGGAGTTTGAACTCTAATGCTGCAATGCGTTCGTCTTGATCTTATTTATGATTTAAAACTAGGAAACGTTGTTAATTTTCCTCTTATTCTTGGTCATTTGATGTATACTTCCTAGGATAAATGGCGTAATTTAAGTGTTGCACCTGGTATTCAAGGCTCAAAGGATAAGATACGAACTCCAAAAATCAAAGCTGCTGCTGTTCATCTAGCTGCTGTTGCAGCTGCCGCTACCAACACTCCAACTCCTAGTGCTAACTCTACTCCAACTACTTCCTTTGCTCGTAGTGCTTCCCCTGATTTGAGTATGGATGATAGTTGTAACATAGTGGTTGATGCAAAGAACGCTCCCAGGTTTGTCTCCTCCTTTCTCTCTCTCAAGCTTGCAAATGGCTACCACTTATATTTCTGTTTCTGATTCAAGATCATATCACATTACTACATTTCTGATCTTGAGCCGTTGTATTCTAAGGTATGATGGGATGATATTTGAAGCTCTTTCAGCCTTAGCAGATGCCAATGGATCTGACGTTGGAGCCATTTTCAACTTTATTGAGGTTAGACATAGTTTCTGTACTCTTTTATTGTACATTTATAAATTGAAGAAGCACCGGTATATTATCATTCACTATGATTATATACAGTTCGGTGTAGCTTTCAGTATCTGTTATTATTTTCTTTAGCAGCTAATCATTTGGCTTGTGTCTAGCAGCAAAGACATGAAGTGCCACCAAATTTTAGAAGAATCCTTAGTTCAAGATTGAGAAGACTCGCTGCTCAAGGAAAACTCATAAAGGTTAGCCACTTAAAATCTGTAAGTCTTGAAGCTCGCTTGTTCGCAAATCTAGCTTCTTGATTTATTGTTCAACAAAGAAATTGATTTTTTTATTTGAAGTCATTTGCATCATGTTACATAGCTCTGTTTTCACTCCTTGTTTGCCTCACGTCTGCTTTTATGTCTTGGTCCTTATCCCAATACACACAGTTACAAAACTTCTATAAGATGAACGACAATTCCATGGGAACAAGAACAGTGCCTTCACCAAGACCAAAAGAAGTCAACGTTAAACCTCGGCAGACAAATAGTCAAGGACCAGTTGTTTCACCAGACATGGTTGAAGAAGCTGCAACAACAGCAGCCTATAAGATTGTAGAGGTAGAGAACAAGATAGATGTAGCTAGAGGAGCTATGGAAGAATATGAAAGAATGGTAAAGATAGCAGATGAAGCTGATACTATTCTGGAGATAGTAAAAGAGATAAATGAAACTTGTAATAAAACCAGAAACTATTCTCTCGTAATCTTCCATAATTTTGAGTTTTGTGTTTCTGATTTGCTGATTCTTCTTTGTTGCAGGTTCTCAAGGGAAGATTGTGATCATACCTTGAGATTGATGGAGTAAAAGAAGCAGCACTTTAATATCCATCTGTCAAAATACACATAAATTAGTATTAGTTTATTTTTGTAAACTTTTCGAATTAGAATTAGTATATTTTTTTTTAACATTTTATGTTGTAAGATTTCCTCATAAATTAAATTAAATTAAAAAAAAAAAAGATAAAGTTGAAGATACTTTTGTGGGAAAAAAAAATGAAGATACTGTACTTCAAATATATATTCGTTTTGTTTGAAAATTTATATAACATTTATATAAAATTGCATGTTGACATATCAAAGTTTAATTGTCACATGAAATAATTTTAATAAAGGTTATAAGTGAAAAAATCCAATATTTATTTCAAAAAAAAAACAAAATCCAATATATGATTAGCCGCCGTTTCTAAGTTACAAAAAAAAAAGGATTAGCCGCCGTTTCGAAAGAAAAAAAAGGATTAGCCACGTTTGTTAATGGGATCATCTCTTTGTTAATTCGAATTAGGCCCCAGATGTTTTATTTGAACAAATTTAACCCCATATATTCCCTATTTGTAAGTATTTACATTTTTGACCCCAATGTTTCCATAATTCTCATAATTTCCATAATTTTTCACGTAGTATATTATTCCTGTGAAGCTCCAAAAAAAACGGCAAGAGCTTTTAGGAACAATCCGGCAACATAATCGACGGCGACACACTCTCCATCTCCGTTGAGTAATCCCGCAACATAAACCCATAGAGATCGAGCACAAGGCACGGAGCGAAGAGGCGTAATATGGGAAATCAGAAGCTAAAGTGGACGGTGGAAGAGGAGGACGCGTTACTTGCCGGTGTAGCCAAACACGGTCCCGGAAAGTGGAAAAATATTCTCAAGGATCCCGAATTCTCTGATCAGCTCTCTAGTCGCTCCAACATCGATCTCAAGGTTTTTTTTATTTACCCTAACTATATAGTCCGAGGCGCCAATAGGAATTTGTAATTAGGTATTTCGACTTAACCTCAGGACATTTTGATTAGATTTCCCATTTGAATTCATCAAAGTTAACAGATGCTTTGGGTTTAAGAAAACTTTTCGGAATATGTCACTAATTTTGTGGAATTCAATTTTTGGTATAGATTGAGGGGTCTTAGTTTCTACGAATTATTGCTACGAAAATAGTATTGATCCTATTTAGTGTTGCAAAGCGTTAGTGTTGATCCTAGTTATGATTTAAAACCAAGAAAAGTTGTTAATTTAGGTTTAAAGTAGGTGATTTGCTTCTTACTGTTGGTCATTTGATTTGTTGGTATCTTGAAATCTAGAGAGGACCAGATAATATCAAACAAAACAAGTATTGTTGAGTCTGATAGGTTTAATTACACATATGTTTCATTACTCCTAGGATAAATGGCGTAACTTAAGTGTTGCACCTGGTATTCAAGGCTCAAAGGATAAGATACGGACGCCAAAAATCAAAGCTGCTGCTCTTCATCTGGCTGCTGTTGCAGCTGCAGCTACAAGCACTCCAACTCCTACTCCTAATTCTACCCAAACTACTTTCCTTACTCGTAGTGCATCTGATTTGAGCATGGATGATAGATGTAACATCGTGGTTGATGCAAAGAACGCTCCCAGGTTTGTCTCATACTTTCTGTTTTCTTAAGTTTGAAATGGCCACCACTTATCTTTCTACAGTTTTTCTATTCTATAAGTGCTATACGATAAGTTAGTGGTTATGAGTCTGATTGTATTCGTTATGGAGCTTGGGAAACTTGATAATAATCTTTCAAAGTTGTATTTTGTTGGGTTATCAATCAAGAAGATCCTTATCACATTACTATGTTTCTGATAAGTTGTTGTGTTCCAAGGTATGATGGGATGATATTTGAAGCTCTTTCGGCCTTAGCAAATGCTAATGGATCTGACATCGGAACCATTTTCACCTTCATTGAGGTTAGACATAGTTTCTGTACTCTTTATTCTACATTTATAATTAAATTGAGGAAGCACTACTGGTGTATTATCATCATCCACCATGATTATCTAGACTTCGGTGTAGTCTTTAGTATCCATTATTAACGATAGGTTTCTGATAATCATATGGTATGTGTCTCGCAGCAAAGACATGAAGTGCCACCAAATTTTAGAAGAAGCCTCAGTTCAAGATTAGGAAGACTCGCTAATGGAGGAAAACTTGTAAAGGTTAGCCACTTCAAATCTGTAAGTCTTGAAGCAAGTTCGCAAATCTAGCTTCTTTATTTGATATCACGCCGCATAGTGTTCTTGTCTTTCGATTTGTTGCCTCATGCCTGCTTATGTTTTGGTCTTCATTGCAATACACACAGATACAAAACTCATATAAGTTGAAGGATAATGCCATGGGAACAAGAGTACTAATACCTTCACCAAGAGTAGAAGATGTCACTGTTCAACCCCAGCAGACGAACAATCAAGGACCAATTGTTTCACAAGATATGATTAAAAAAGCTTCAGAAAGAGCAGCCCAATTGATTGCAGAGGCAGAAAACAAATCATATGAGCTCAGAGAAGCTATGGAAGAGTATGAAAGAATGGTAAAGATAGCAGATGAATATGATATTTTTCTGGAGATAGTGAAAGAGATGCAAGAAGCATGTAATGAAACCAGAACTCATTCTTGTAATATTCAATCTCATAATCTTGAGAGTTTCATGTGTCTGATTTGACTGTTTTTTGTTGCAGGTTCTCTAGGGAAGAGTGTGATCTTAGGTACCAGCACAGGTACAATCTTTGAGAGGAGTTTGGAATAAAAAGTATCACCAATTCCACTCTATTTTCCTTGATTTTTTACTTGATTTTTTTATTTATAAATTAGTCTTTTGTAACTATTTTTTATTAATTATATAACTATTGTTTTATAGAATATAAAACATTAATATTTAGAACTACGAATAATTAAATAAAAATAAAATATTGTTCAAATTTTTATTTTTAGTTTGCGGTTTTTAACTTCGAACTTAATTTTTTTTTAGCGTTTAAAAACGATGAACAGAAAATATTTTAAATTTGGAGTTTAAAAATTCAAACTAAAAGGTAGAAATTTTAATTATTAACCAACGCGTGGTATTAATTTCACTGTAATCTTTAATAAGAATTGATTATGATTTCAAATTTATATTGGTTTTGTTTGTAAAATTAATTAGCATTTAAATCAAATTTCATGCTGACCAAAGAAACTAATTATTATTAAAATTCGATTGCCACGTGAATTATTTTATTCAATGTTATAAATGAAAAAGAATCCAAATAACAGATAAAAATTAAATACTTTAAAACGATATTAATATAATAATCTTTATCTTAATTATTATTCAAATAACGAATAAAACTTAATTTATTTCAAAAAATCTTCTGAGGGTAAAACGGTCAGAAATCGTTATTACTTGTTATAAAGCGGTCGACGAAATAGCCATTTATTCTTCAACTTCACGCCACAGTTTTCCGCAATTTTTTAAATCAGGTTAAATAATAATATTTTTTGCTTTGATCGGACCGACGTCTTGGTTTTTTAATTTTTAATATCTGTTCTTTTGCTTAATAATATAGTACTTCTAATCATTAATTTATGAATTTTGTAACATCATGTGCTATTTTTTCTAATTTATTTAGTTACGGTTTTGTTTAGCGATGGCAGAATTAGCAATTGAAGGAACCAAATATGATCCTAATCAATTTGATTCAAAAATGAAAGCATTGTAACACATCTTCTCCTCTCGATTTTTTTATGTACTATTTTACCCTCCGTATGACCCAAGTAATCAAATTGAAATCAAATATAAATCAAATATATGTTTTGATTTTGAAATCAAAACAGTGAAGAAAGTTAGGTACAAAAGAGAATACTTTTTTTTGTGTTGCAATCTCTGTCCTAAGTATACACAAAAATCTATGTATAGTTCTGTTTCTGATACAACAAAGTAAAGGCAAAAGATGAGTCAGCTCACACTATATAAACTTTCTTTCATGCCTACACACACAGAAGAAGAAGAAGAAGCAGCAGCATCAAGAGCTCTCTCCCCTCTCCAGACTGTATCAAAATCCAGCACCCAGCTCCATTAATGAACCTGGACAACAAAAAACTCTGTTTCTACATGCTTGAAATCTCCAAGAATGATCCATAAGAGAGATTGAACCTCAGAAACTATAATGATCTTGGGGACATTGTATCTTGTGTTGAAGTATGAGACATATTTGACTGTTTCTTATTCAGCTTTGACCTTAAATGTCTGATTTTTGCATCAACTCTAGCTGTGAACCCAATCTTTGTCTTCTCGCGTGCTTTTGTACGCTCTCGTGTCCACATCCTTCTATCTTCCACATCCCTCTTATAATACTTTATCTCTTGAATTATGTGATGATCCAATGGATTCAAGAATCTTTGGAATGATATGTGTGCAAAGTAAGGGAGAACTGTAGTCACTGTAACCAAAAACGTAGCTACCCAATAGATAGGAGCAGGAGCAAGAATCTCAGCTAGAATTTTATAGATGTTTCCTGAAAGACTTGGAGGCATCATTCCATAGAGTGCAACAAAGAGATACCATAAACCAATGCTTCCCCAGATTAGAACATGTTGGATCCAAGTGAAATGGCTCATGGTTAAGGCGATTTGAACGTTTACTGCCCAGATAATGCAAGTAAACATGGTGGTGCCAACAGCATCCATGTCAGCAGTTTCACCACTGACTCTGAAAGCTTGTTCATAGATGATTCCAATGTTGAGAAAGAATATGACAAGAGAAGAATAAACGCCATTGCCCATCCAACCGAGTATTCTGTACCAGTCAAAGAACAGATTCTTCTTTCCTTGTTGGTATAATGCAGGGAACTACAAGACCAAAAAAAGAGTTTGGTGTTGAAGTGAGATTCAAAGAGTTTCAAGATTGAATTAGTACAGCAGATAAAACTTACTTGTAAGCAGATCTCAGAGGAGACATCTTGTTCAAAGACTCCAAGGGCAATTACTGGCAATGAGGTAAGGACAACATTGAAGAGTAGCAAGTAGTAGTCATTGTACACTGACTGCCCAGAAAATCCGGTGAAAGCCTCAAAATAGAAGAGAGTGAGACCAAATGCTATGTTTTTGTAGAAGAAATAGCAGATCTGGATGCAGAAAAACATAAGTTAGAAACCAAAAACAGAGACATCTTGTAAACAATGGCTACAGGAGCTACATATTACCATTTGAGCTATTCTTTTGTAGCACCAGTGTCCATGGACGACAAGTAATCTTTCCAAAAACCGAAACTGGGCAATAGAAAAATCACTTGCCATTACAGCCTGCAAAAGAATGAGAATCAAGTTATTGTACACTTCCTACGAGTCTGTAAATGGGCAAACATGACATGGAAATACACTCTAATAAGAACATTAACCTGCATTCCTTCAACCCCGCTGATGCCGACACCAATGTCAGCCTCTTGAATCATTCCAACATCATTTGCACCATCACCTATGGCCAATGTGGTTTTCCCGGTTCCCTCTTTAACTAACCTTGTTACCTTGTTTTGGAAAAAATACACAACAGAAACAAAAATTAGAGCCAAAGAGTTCAGATACATAGCAACAGCTCTGTTTTCTATTCTAAGTTCTCAAAGCTTAAGGAGAGTGGAAAATACCAAAGCTTTCTGCTTGGGAGACACACGACAGCAAATGACTGATGCGCAATCAACAGCCAAAGCTAAGAACTGATACTTCATATCATCTTCCAATGCGTATGTTAGAGTTTTCCCATCAATGATCAAAGCAAATGCAGCATGAGGATCCTTCTCTAGCTTCACCATTTGTACAGCTTTAGTAAGTTGATTCAATATGTTATCTTTCACAGCCTGATACATCAACGAAAATCATTTAAGTGTGATACAAATTGTAGATTTGAGAGACCACTCTAAACGTAAAAGATCTAGCCCCATACCCCGTTTGAATCTTGGGCTCCTCCTTCTGAGCTCCCCACCGCTATGCATATCTGTTTCATGCCTTGCCGAAGTAAACTACATGAATATCTGCAGTTCAAAAAAAGACAAGTTTTATCGAAGCAATTGCAAGAAAAACATGCTTTCACATCTCATTTCTAGTGAATAATCAAGTTTATAGCCATTCTAACCCAATATTGATAGCTGTCTCCATCTTATCGCCTGTTAATACCCATAATTTAAGGCCAGCTTGAGCAAGTTTATCTATGCATTGTGGTACCCCTTTCTGTAGCTTGTCCTCCACCGCAGTTGCACCTATAAGAATAAGTTCTTTTTCAATCATATCTGATATCCTCTCAAGCAATTCATCTCTGTCAGATCCTATAGAAGTTTTAGCCTTATGAAACTCAGTGTTCCAATTTGAATATTCATCTTCATCAAGCTTTCTGTAAGCAAGCGCCAGTGTACGAAGCCCAGCTTCTCCATATTCATTTAAATGCTTAGTGGTAGGTCCTAAGTATGTTTTTCCATTTTTCGCCAGTCGATCAAAAATGATACTGCCAAATTTAACAAGAACTCAAATTCAAATGCATAGTACAAAATCTTTCTAGCTATTCATCTGCAATCAAAATTTTGGATCTAACCTGTCAGCTCCTTTGCATAGCAGAAGAATCTGCCCTTCCTCATCACGTACAACTACTGACATTCGCTTTCGTTTGCTTGTGAAGTCCAATAAATTCAGAACTTTATACTCTCTGCATTGTTTCTTGTACACATTCAAGATTTGTGCAAACCAATAATCAAAGATTCAAGAATATAAATTTATACAAATATTCATACCTTTGAATAACTTTCCCTGAAGAAGATAGCCTTTCATGAACAAAAACACTTGATTGCGTTCTCTTATAAAACTCAAAACCAAACTCACTTGCAGCAGTAAGAAAAGAAGCTTCATCTGGTGACTCTGCTTCATAAGTATACTTTCCAGTCTCCTCATTCAACTCAGGAATAGCTGTGTGACAAATAGCTAAAATGCGAAAGAACTGCAAGATGTTATCTGCATGTGGCTCTCTTAACCAATTCCCATCCATTAACCGGCTATCCTCAAAACCGAACCCTTTTATAGGAGTTCTTCGATTATTCTCAGCAGCTTCATGATGAATTCCACTTTCTACCTCAATCTCATGTGTGCGGCTACTGTCCCATGTACCATATCCTGGAGTCTGTGCCCTTGGAGTACTGGTCCTACTAGACACATCTTCATCAAGGTCAACAGACATTTGCTTTGCAGCTGCAACTTCAACTTCACTGGAACGCACTCCATAAGAAGTACCAGCAATAGAACATTTCAGAAAATCCATTTGATTACATGTCAAAGTTCCAGTTTTGTCAGAAAGTATAGTATCAACCTGACCAAGCTCTTCATTTAAATTTGATGTTCGTGCGTTTGCTGGCACCTCACACTCACTATCATACATGTGTAGATCTTGATTGATGAACCTTGCTTGCAAGACCTTTACAACTTCAATGGAAACATAAAGCGAAATCGGTATCAAATATCCATAAAGCAGCAGAGCAGTAATCAGATGAACAACTCCAGCATAAACAGGATTACTTGGATTTGTTAAATTCTCAGGCTCATCAGGTCTTAAGTACCACCATTTCGGCATATGAAACTTTGTCTCCCAAGCAAAACCTGATGAACTGATGCAAGATATCAAAATAAGCAAGACGAGAAGCGTGTAGATGATGTAATCCATCGTCTTTTCGATTCTACTCCTTTTCGAAGGCGATTTTGTTGAGTTCTGCATCACTTTAGTATCATGCCCTGTGAATACCACCACTCCATAAACATAAGGTGTATTCCTAAGCTTTGAATCTCTTAAAAGAATCTGACTTGGATCTAGAGGAAATACTTGCCGTTCATACTCCAGATTCCCAACAAAAGTGTAAAGACTTGGGTTTGGATCTTCACATCTTATTGTTCCAGTGAAATTCTTGAAAGATTCATCATCATCTAATGGTAATGTTACTTCCAAAGATCTTTTCACTTTCAAGTTTGTTTCACCATCTAAGTTCATAGTCTCTACATAACAAATCCCATCTTCATAACTTGATGACAACAACAACAAATCAGCAGGAAAAAAACCATCTTTCTCCACTTTAACAATATCCCCAACACTAATCTTCTTCCACTTTTTGCGACGAAATTCGCCATCTTTTTTATGAACATAAGCTTTCCTTGCATTAATCTTCACATCTTGCATAAACCTACGCCAATCTTCAAGAGCTTCCTTTAACATACTTAGTCCAACAACAAACACCAAAGGAGCAATCATACTCCATTTGTTGAATGGCGAGAGAGGGAAAACCGAGAGAATTGCAGCTACTAAGAAGTAGAAATTCGCAGCGCGATGGAACTGTTCATACAATGATTTAGGAAAGAAAGTGATGAGATTGTATCTAGTGGTTGAGACATAATTAGAACGATATCTTAATGGCTTCTTCTTGTGCATATGAGGTTGATTACAGTACACAGTTCTGCTAAAACCTGGACCTTGTAATGGATGAGGATCTTGACCCTCAACAGTACTTGGTCTAAAACATCCAAATGTGTATAAAAGACTTAGCCGTAGCTTTGACCTTATTCTACCTCCTGTCATTCCTCAAAAAAAACTTCAATTCAAGAACAATGCAACCATGAACAGATAGCTACACAAATCTTTCTCAAGAATCAAAAACCTGCACAGAAGATTGAAACAAAATACACAGTAAGATTTACCATATAATGGTCTCTTTGAAACATACAAATTCGAACAGAATATGATATGAAAACTAAACAAAACGAGCTGAATTTCGGATGTCGGTCGAATTTTTTAAAAAAATTCATACTTTTCGAAGAAGCATATTCAAAATTGGTCAACAATCTCGAATCTTTATGATAAGTAAACTATTAAAGTCCAGATTTTTTTAGATGTAATGAACCATATGAATCGATAGAGAAATCGAATTCAAATCTGCCATGAAACTCGGAAAGAAACAAAAATGAAAAACTTTAAAATTTCAAACGCATTTGTCTTTAACTGTAAGAAAAAACTCCGATTGATCTACAAGTGAAGTAACTAGAGCTAGTAAAGATCTTCAAAACCCAGTAATAAGTCAAACTCATCAAAGACCCACAAAACCGAAAATTTCGAGAACGAAATCAAGCAATTACCCAGAAGAGAGAGAAATGAGAAGAAGATTTAACATAAACCCATTTCAGCAAACAGCTGATTTAGAGCCAAAAAGCTTGACAACAATGGCAGATCAAGGCTCAGAAACACAAAACCGATACAAAAGAAGCAACTTTCTCTCTCTTTCTAATTCTCTGTGATTTCTCTGGTCAAATCACAAGGTTTTAGAGAAAAAAGACAAGAGATTTGTTCTTGGGTCTGATTTCTCACTTGTGTTTTTTTCTTTCCTTACACTTGAAATCTGAATCAGTGCAGGATCTTTCACGGCTGCTTCTTCCTCGTCTTCTTCGTCTTCGTCTTCGTCTTCTTCTCTCTCTTTCTCTCTCACTATAATCTAATTAATTTTCAATTAACAACTATTTTAAGTAATTAATCTCATTTCTTATATACTCTCAATTCATCTCAAACTCATTCCTAATATAAATGGTTAACAAATTGTAATTAGTTGAAGTTAATTAGATTATATAAATCGTTGATTAAAGATACTTGATTATAATTTAATTCCAAAATAGCTTAAGTTGCTGATTTATATATTAGAAGGTTACTTTATTTCTTTAATCTATGATTAGGAAATCAAATTCAAACAATTTAATTTTAATAAAAATAATATATCGCATTCTTTCCTGAATTATTTGGAAAAATTTACTTCTTTGATTAGTCAAATAAAAAAGAAACAAAACACTTGCTCCACTCAATTTCGTATAAGTTAAAGACTTTTATTTATTTAACTTAAATAATTTGATAAATTACCATAAAAATTTTATTTTATCTCCCTTAAATTAAATTATAGACATTCGAAAAAAAAATGAAATTAAAGACAGTCCAAAAAATGATATTAATAAATCAAGTTTTTAACCGTAGACATTACACATGGTTTCAATAATTTAATAAATTCTGAAAATTTTGAATCGTGGACAATTACACATGACATATTTTTTTTTTATCGTTTTGGATTTTATGTTTTTTTATATGTTAAAATGAAAAATGAATTTTCGCAAAAAAAAAAATGAAAAATGAATTCTTTAAAAATCGATGTAAAAAGTGATTAAAAGATATTTACACTATTGGTAGATAAGATTCATGTATTAATAGAGTTTTGTAGAATTTAAAGATAGATGATGACGTGGCATTAATTTACTATTACGAGGAAGCGAGATCGCGGGGGAAGTGGATTCTACCAATCCGCACCGTTTTGTCACTTTTATATGATCAATCTGTGGGCTCCACCATTATTAATACTATAATCAAACATTTTATTTTATTTTTCTTAAGAAAACATTAATAAATTCTATTAATTGTGAGGAAATAAATGAACGAATATTTTAGAATTATTCTATTCATTTTTTAATACGTGTTGGTCTTCTAACTTTTAAACTTATACTATATATCATTAACGAAAAAGAACAAATATATATATACGTATATCATTTTTGTTTTCCCGAATACGTATATCATTTTAATATTTCATATAGTTTTTTATTATTAGCAAAACAAAACATTTATAAATTTAAATAAAAAATTTAGCGGTGATTACTTTGATGACGTGGATTAAAACTATAGATCGAATATTCTTGACATATCTCCACTCTAATATAGACAGTTTAAATACAAATATTATTTAACACATCTCCATCATTATATATATGTTATACAATAAATAAATTGTTACAGGTTAATATATAATATGTTATCTTTTTTTGTGTATATATTTTCTTTTTGTGTGTTTCCCCTTTGTGTTTTTTTCGGCAATTTTATTTTTGTTTTGGTCCCAAATATATGTTTTAATAAAGAAAGAAATAGAATAAAATGATATGTAGCATGATGGTAGATGGAGACATGACATGTCGTGGTGTGACATTCATATAATATATATACATTTATATATAATATGGACAAATTGAATGAATAAATAGTTTAAAAATAGACTGTCACTTAGCCAAATCAAGCATGCCTCGAAATATCAAATCCCTCTCAATCACATTTTCGAGTATTTTTCTTTTACCTTTTAATATATATATATAGATATATATATATATAGATATATATATATATATCTAGGTATATGTTTTCTATGACCATTTTCTTTTACATTTTCGAGTATTTTTCTTTTACCTTTTAAATAATAATTTTAGCTTCAATAGGTATCTTTTAAACATTGAAAACAGGGTTTTGAGAACTAACAGTTCTACGGTTTATATTTTATAATAGAATCATTGATTTAATTGATTAATTTAATTTTTATAACCCGTATCTAAAATAACAACAATATAATAAACGAAATATAAGAAGAAAATATAAGCGATTGTTTCAATTTGAGGGTGACCGACTAACCGTTTATTTCATATAATAAAATATTATTTCTTCATTTTATATATACAATATAGTTGCGTCAAATTCCAAAATACAGTCTCTCCAATTCGATCAAATCTTTTTTTTTTTATGATTATCATATCATTAAAGTATTAATATTTTGTGGGCATGTTTGATGTTTCAAAGTGAATGGTTACTATTATACTAATTAAAATGCGTGTATATATATATATATATATTTGTGTGTGTATTAAAAGTAAACTTGAGTTATAAGGATAATTGATAATAATAATCACATGGGATCACCACCATGATTCTAATGAATCCTTTATCGATTGTTTCGCCAGTTACTTTTTTCATTATTTTAATTTTCTTTTGACCCACTTTTTATACACTATTGGATCACTATCTTTTTTATATAATGTAAATGTTTATATACAAGAGAATAAAAGATTATGATAACATAAAAACACCAATTATATTACATATTATTTATGGGATATTGGTTAACTATTTCTACAAATCGATGATAATAAAATTTACATATTATTAGTATATCTAATTTGATATAGTATATTATAGTTTTATATATGTCATGTTATATATATATATATATATAGTAATGCATCTATATACAAAATATATTATTTTCTGCCAATTTTTTATAAGATATTTTTTGTTTAAAACCATAAAATGTTTTAGATTTTTTTTTCAGAAAAATGTTTAGAATTTTAATGCAATTATGCAACAAGAATATATTCTCTTTAACTTTATATATATCCATGCTATTTTTTTTTATTATTTCAATCATTATATAAACAAATAAAATCATCATTATCATTTTAATTACTGTATAAATAAATGTTACTTTCATACATCATTATTATTATTTTTTTTTGTTATTTCATAATATATAGAGTTAATATAATTAACTATATAGATGATGCGTAAGGTGATTTGTTCTTTAGCGTTAAGACTAATGGTAGCCGTTGATTTGTTTGACTTGTGCAAAAGAATCATGATGGGTCATGCTGCAATCGAACGGTCAGATTTGAAACGTTGACGGAGAGGTACACACGTAGAGGCGCCCCATAACTATTAGTCATACAACCCAAATAATCAAACGTGGTGGAGCCTAAATTCAATTTATTTTTGGCCAAAAAATTTAATTAATATATTTTTGTTTGCGCCGATTTATTTTTTAAAACCGGTCCAATAACGAAATACATATTTACCGTAGGAAAAAAAATCGAAATCTTTTTATTTCAAGATCAACAATTAAAAAGGAAAATTTTTGTGTTATTATAATTTATAATTTGATTATGGAGAAGTTATTTTACTTTATTGTATTTATTGTAAATGTTGAAATATACAGCAAAAATAAACATAAATTAAATCAAAACACGTCACATTGACAAGATAACACATTTAGACAAATCTAAAAAAATACAAAAACTTCCAAAGAGATAAAATGTGTTTGCTATTTTGCCAATTTCAAAGTATTTTTGTTACCTTTCCAGCACCAAAGTTTTAAATACGTATTCTCTTACCTTTTATGGTTGAAAATGCTTACATTTTCAAATTCAAATTTTAATATTAAAATTACAAAATATCTTCAGAGAATAAAAATAATTTTAAAGATACGGTATCCCAACAAACCTTCTCGAAATTAAAATTAAATAACTAATGGAGTATTATATTTAAGGTATTCGAAGATGTGAAAAAAAAAGAGAAGCAAATCGTAGTTAAAAACAAACAACAAACCCACAGCTACAAATATAAATAAAAAACTTCACAAACGTATAACAAACAAAATATATTACACAAAAGACTCTAGATTTATATTATATATATTAAAAAAAAGAAAAAAAGATTATTCTTCATTAAAATCAAGGCTTCAAGGCCTCTCAAACTCAGGTGGTGTCTCACTTACTGGTAATACATAAGTTGCTGAGCAGCAGCAACGTTCTGGAAAGTACCATCGTATATAGGCTGGCTTGAGCCAGTAGGTGGTCCCATTGCAGCTTGCTTAAGACCATGTTGTCCTTGTGGATGCATCAATGGATTCATTGCAGCCATCTTACTCATCGCTAGCTGTCTCTCGTAAGCCAATAGATCACTAGCTGAGAATCCTGGGATTGCTGTTGGAGCTGGTGGAGGAAGTGGATTTGAAGCTGTTCCTGCTGGAGTTGGCTTACTTCCCCATGAACACTGTCCAAGAAACATAATAAGCAAGTGAGTTTCTTACATAAAGTGGCTTAATCAGTACTCAGATGCAGTTTAAGTGTTACCTTCATTTGTCTGCCACCAAGGTAAGCATGTGTATTGCCCATTTGAATAGCGAGAGCAGCCTCTTCATGAGTACTGTATCTCACAAATCCGAAACCTTTGTCTCTTTGAACACGAACTTCTTCAATGACTCCAGCACCAAGGACATGGAAATGGCGGTGAAGATCGACCTGAGAAACCTGCGATATTGACCGAAAATGATATGGTTTGATTCAAGGAAGTAGATGATGGTGATTTGAACAGTGTTTATTTATTCTTTTACCTCTGGAGCAAGATTGCCGACGTAAACAGTGGTGTATTGAGAATTGTTTTCAGGAGCATCACCGTTACCTGAATCTTTACCATCCTCTACAGGAAGCCATGTAGCACAATCAAGGGATAAGGATTAAAATCAGCTGAGGCTTTCTGTTCTATAGGAGATAATGAAAGAGTTTTGTCTTAACCATACCTGATACACCACTGGTTAGTTCCACAACACTTTTGGAATCAGAGTTCTGCTTCTCCTCACCAGAAGTGGCTCCCTTTGTCGCCCAGTTGCAACGTATCTGCCGAGAACCCAGCCATTTCCCTGAAAACAAGTAAAAAAGGAATCTCTCATCAATCCTAAGCCATCAAAGGTGTATAACAATATATCTCTATACACATATTTAATCTACCAGTTGTGAAAACTCAACCATATACTCAGCAAATTAAATGTGGTAAACAGAACACTAAAGGATTTCAAGTTCTAGCATCATCTCTTGTAGTGAAAACCTTAGCAGAACACTAAAGGATTAAAATAGCCATCCTTACCGCTTAACTCATCAATTGCACTCTGGGCATCCTGCACAAGGAAACAAGTAGATAGCAGTCAGTAAATAGCTAACGAGTAGTCCAGTCTAAAGAAAATGGCATGGAGAATGCAATATTGTACCTGTTGGTTACGGAACGAAACAAATCCAAATCCTCTTGAGCGCCCGGTTTTTTGATCCCACATAACCCTTGCATCCCTAAATACAGCAGCAATTATCAGAAGATTATCAACAGATCTTACACGTTTATTTTCAATACAAGAATGCTCATTAGCAATATGCATTAAAAAACTTACGAGCAACTTGGATAGACAGAAAAGCAATTAAACAGCATTGCATCAGTAACCTCTGGGCTCAAATCACCGACAAATATATTGAAGTGACCTGCATATGAAGATCATAGATATATGTGTCATTCTAACTGTTGGACACCAGAACCCTATTTAAGCAAGAAAGTGTAGCATAAGAGTGTGAACCAACTTGATGTATCCTCCCTCTGACCACTAGCATAAGCCCAGTTAACTTTGATAGGTTGCCCAAACCTGCAAGTTACATTAACTGATGTGATCTAGTTGAAACCTTTGAAGACAGAGTAGAGTAACTCATTCCAGCTGAATTTAAACATGTAAAATAATCAAGTAATCAACTTACAAATGCCTTCCATTGAGAGAAAGGATTGCCAGGCCAGCTGATCTTCGATCAAAGTAGTGTACAAATCCATAAGAAGACTGCTCAATTTCAAATCAAAAGATACAGAAAAACTATGTCAATCATGACCAACAAGTTCCGGAACAAAAAAATATTGTAACAATGGACACTAACCTTTTCCTTCCTAATAAGTTTGCAGCTTTCTACAGGACCAGTACTCCCAAAAACTTCTTGAAGCAGAGGTTCTGTCACCTGAGTATGAATGTTTCCGACATACCTGCAAATTCTCAAAGGTAGGCACATTAAAAATCTAGACAAGAAACAAAAGTAAAAGAGCATGACTACAGTTCCTCAATTTCAAGAGAACTCACAAATAGAGGAATAATAAAAACGAATCTAGAGAAAATCTTTACAACGTAAGTTTTCCATGGCACGTTTCTTGACGATATTTTTCACTAACCGTATATTTCATACATCACTATATCTTTGCAGTAGTGATTGCACTAACTAACTTTGAGACTCACAAACATGAAACCAGAGTTCAAGGGCAAGCTCCATGTGCGAGGAAATAAACATANAGGATGCCCAGTTGCAACGTATCTGCCGAGAACCCAGCCATTTCCCTGAAAACAAGTAAAAAAGGAATCTCTCATCAATCCTAAGCCATCAAAGGTGTATAACAATATATCTCTATACACATATTTAATCTACCAGTTGTGAAAACTCAACCATATACTCAGCAAATTAAATGTGGTAAACAGAACACTAAAGGATTTCAAGTTCTAGCATCATCTCTTGTAGTGAAAACCTTAGCAGAACACTAAAGGATTAAAATAGCCATCCTTACCGCTTAACTCATCAATTGCACTCTGGGCATCCTGCACAAGGAAACAAGTAGATAGCAGTCAGTAAATAGCTAACGAGTAGTCCAGTCTAAAGAAAATGGCATGGAGAATGCAATATTGTACCTGTTGGTTACGGAACGAAACAAATCCAAATCCTCTTGAGCGCCCGGTTTTTTGATCCCACATAACCCTTGCATCCCTAAATACAGCAGCAATTATCAGAAGATTATCAACAGATCTTACACGTTTATTTTCAATACAAGAATGCTCATTAGCAATATGCATTAAAAAACTTACGAGCAACTTGGATAGACAGAAAAGCAATTAAACAGCATTGCATCAGTAACCTCTGGGCTCAAATCACCGACAAATATATTGAAGTGACCTGCATATGAAGATCATAGATATATGTGTCATTCTAACTGTTGGACACCAGAACCCTATTTAAGCAAGAAAGTGTAGCATAAGAGTGTGAACCAACTTGATGTATCCTCCCTCTGACCACTAGCATAAGCCCAGTTAACTTTGATAGGTTGCCCAAACCTGCAAGTTACATTAACTGATGTGATCTAGTTGAAACCTTTGAAGACAGAGTAGAGTAACTCATTCCAGCTGAATTTAAACATGTAAAATAATCAAGTAATCAACTTACAAATGCCTTCCATTGAGAGAAAGGATTGCCAGGCCAGCTGATCTTCGATCAAAGTAGTGTACAAATCCATAAGAAGACTGCTCAATTTCAAATCAAAAGATACAGAAAAACTATGTCAATCATGACCAACAAGTTCCGGAACAAAAAAATATTGTAACAATGGACACTAACCTTTTCCTTCCTAATAAGTTTGCAGCTTTCTACAGGACCAGTACTCCCAAAAACTTCTTGAAGCAGAGGTTCTGTCACCTGAGTATGAATGTTTCCGACATACCTGCAAATTCTCAAAGGTAGGCACATTAAAAATCTAGACAAGAAACAAAAGTAAAAGAGCATGACTACAGTTCCTCAATTTCAAGAGAACTCACAAATAGAGGAATAATAAAAACGAATCTAGAGAAAATCTTTACAACGTAAGTTTTCCATGGCACGTTTCTTGACGATATTTTTCACTAACCGTATATTTCATACATCACTATATCTTTGCAGTAGTGATTGCACTAACTAACTTTGAGACTCACAAACATGAAACCAGAGTTCAAGGGCAAGCTCCATGTGCGAGGAAATAAACATAAAATGAAAAAACCAAAACCTAACACTCACACACTGCGGCAAGTACTTGGATCAAAACCAGGGGGGAGATTTCCACTTGGGATTGGTTCTATCTGCAAAAAGGGAAAAATAAAACGAAAGAAAATGAAAAAAACAAAGAATCAAAGCAAAAAAAAACAATCACTTCCTAAAATCAACCTTGCCTATATCACTCTTCAAAGGTCTCTGAAACTAAGCTACGCCCGACAAGGAAGAAGCTTCATCACAATATGTTCATGGAGTTGTTGAATCAAACAATCAGAAAACAAAACACTTCTGAGAATGAAATTGAAAACTAAGCGATAACACACCCCCAATTGTATATGTATCTAAGGAGAAATCTTTCCAAGCAGAGCAAAATCGAGTGCTCAGAGCTGAGCTTAGCCTAATAGAGACAAAGGGGTATATAAAACACAAGAATACCCACTTCAATAGAACCTTAGAGAAGCCTAAATCAACACGAAATCGACCAACGAGATGAAGAAAGAAGATAAGAGCGTAAACCTGAGGTGCAGCGAGGAGTCCAGGATGATAAAGAGACTGTTGTTGCTGCATAAGAGCTTGTTGCATCATCACTTGCTGCTGCTGTTGCTTCAATCTCTGCATTTTCTTGGAAAAAATTTTGGATTTATTTCTTCTTACAGGAAAAAATTGACACTTTGCTCTGTATTTTAGGGTTCGAAAATGTTTTTCGGTATTCGAGAAAATTAAAAAAAAAAAATTAAAGACAAAAAAGAAAGAAAGAAAAAAAAAATTAGGAGAAGAGAAAGGAAGACTCTTGATAGAAAGCGAAGGGAAGCAATCGAGTGGCTAAGACGAATTTATTCATTTTATTATATAATTTAAAAACCGGTAAAGCTAAAATCACAGGCTGTCAGGGTTTTAATTAAATCACAACCAATGAAATCTTAACACGTAACCAAGCCCAATGACACTATCCATAGCAAACACACCTTTCACTGAAAATGAAACAAGACAACTAATTGCAAGCAACACCCGAATTTTTCATACATAACCCACACGCCCATTAATTTACAAAAATTTGCAAAATACACCCTAAATTTTGAAAACAAACAATTTGGTCCAACAACAATAACACTTTACACATGTTCTTGATTTCAAGATTCAATTTTAAAATATTGAATACTACCAAAAATATTTCAACTGAATATAATGAATACATAAATAGGTTAGATGGTCTAAACTCCAAAATAGTAAAATCTAAAAGATTTAGTTTCTAATAACATTTAAAGTAAGTGTATTTTTTTTGTCTTTTTCCCTATAGCCTAAGTTCAAGATCTCTCAAAGATTGATCTTCCTCTTCTTCAATCTCCATACACACATCTTTATCTCCCTCTAGTTTAGGAGGAATCAAGTTTAAACCAGCAGCATTTTCTCGCTGTTGCGACGACTGTCCAGCCTCTAGTATTGGACAGATCTCTGGTTTGGTCTGATTACGATGATGATCAACGTTTAAGTTAACTTGGTATGGTGCTCTAGCTACAGCCCTGTCAAAAAAACCTCATCAATTACACAACCTATATGATCATATATGTATAACTAGCTGAATATATATACTAAGTTCTTAAGAGCATCTTCATTAGAGACACTTAAGTGTCTTAAAAAGTGTCTAAACCAATATTATGACCCTTTTTGTAGACAAAAAAAAAGTTTAGATCTTTATTAGGTGTCTGAGATGTACTAATTACCTGTCTTTACGTTTAGCGAAGAAGCGATGAAGTGAGGCTCTACGAGCTATACGTTCAACGATCTGATTCTGATTTTGTTGCTGAATTGTATCTTTTGAGCTTGTTGGCTCATTGAGATCAGGAAGAACAAGATTGCTTTTGTCGTTGTTGTTGTTGTTGTTTTTGTTGTCTGGATTGATTTGTGTTTTTTGAGTATTGATCTCAAGATTCTCAATTACAGTTTTGGATTGGTTAGCTACTTCCATTATTTCTTTAGCTTTGTCTGCAGGGAATTCATTGTATACTATAACTTTTCCTCCAAAGAATATTGTTAGCTGGGAATTTCTTGCCTCCGGTTTACTGAAAACCGGAAAAAAGAACCGTTTGAGATAATCATATGTTAACCGGGGCTAATACTTTCTCTAATCTCTTAATAACAGAGCAACAAAGATCAAGACCAAAGAAAAACCTGAAGTTGGCTTTGCCTCCGGAAGAAGTAGAGGGTCCGACTCCTGAAACCCTCTGAGACAAATCGAGGGTTTTGGTTTCATGTGTCACATTTTGTTTCGCTGAACAAAAATAAATATTCAAAGAAATTAACAATTTAATAAATATATATATATTATAAACTAAGGATAATATTATCAAGGAGCTACACATTTTTTTTTAAAGATTTATGAGCTATATTCCAATCTCTAAATCAACAAATCTCTCGTTGTTTTGGTAAACTTCGCTAATATAAAAAAAATAATATTTTTTTCTGATTAAGAAAAAAGAGAAATAATTTCATATTATGAAAGAATTAAATTGAATAAAATCTAAGGAAAAGAGAGATAAATTGAGTAAATGTTACCTAGTGGATCGGGGTTTCCTGATAAACCGAGATCGAAATCCGGTTTAGGGACTAAACCAAGACCTATATTCCCGAAGCTACCTTTTTCCTTCAAGTAACGGCTGAGCAAACTACATCTCCGGCCAAAATTGGATTTCTCCGGCGCTTTTTCCGGCATATTGTGTAATTCTAAAGAACAAGTTCTCCAAACTTTTTTTTTTAATCTTTTTTTTATTAGGCGTAAAATGAAGTAGGAAGAAGAATATGTCGAGCGGAGTCATGCGTTTATAAATACAGTAAAGCCAAAAGTTTCTGTGGCTTCAATCGAATCCAATAAAATTATTTTAAAAAAAAACATTTTTTTTTTTTGTATTATCTTTTTCTTTTAGTGACACAAATATCTCGTGTGAAAGAAAGAAAATTGTATATAATTATCAATAAGAAAGCAATAATAATTTATGTAAGTAATTAGGTATTGTTTTTTTCTGAGTTTTCTTTGTTGGGTTAAAAGTATTTTTACTGATATACAGTTTTATTTAGAATTATTATACAGATTTATATTACCACGTTTTATTTTAAATTAATATACAGATTCTAAAATTTATTTACAGAAAAACTGTATATAAAATAAAATCAAACCATAAATAGAAAAAAAAATCCATTAATAGAAAAAAACCATTAATAAAGCAAATAGAATATTTATTTAAATAATTAACCAAACAATATTGGTTTCTGTCAGAATTCCCCGCACGTTTTTCTTACGACTTCAAAGTTGACGGTAACGTTAGTTTAGACGGCGTTAACAACTTGTTTAACAATTCCTTAAAGGGTCTCAAAGTTGCTCTTGTTTACAAATTTTGACCTCACCATTAACATTACGTCAATAGTCACGGTGGCATTATTGTAATTAAATCTCAAATCCATGGACTGTTTTGTACAAAAAGAAAAGTGCAGCTTCAAACGCGTAAGTTAACGACTCAACAGCAAATCGAATTCAATGAGGTGGGCCCTACCCCCCTTACGGATTTTCATGTGACAAAATTTTCAAATTTAACTTTAGTCAGTTCTCAATCCGACAAGATTTTTATAAACACGTGACTAAAATATAGCCAACGGTTTAGATAACGACACGTGGCGCATTAACAGTTGTGTGTGATTCGCGTTTTCCCCACTTTAAGTAATGTAAAATGACGAAACTACCCCTTTCCTCTCACGGATTCAATAGAGATGTTGTCCCAATATTATAGCTTAGCTATTACGACACGTCTAGGAAATTAAAACGTGTTCGAGAAAAATATAGATCGAAAATAAAATAGTTAATATTAATTTCATCTTTACATAAAGTTATTTATCGTCAAATTCGCTACTGAATGGGCCATTTGAAAGCCTCTAGTTTACCGAGAAGGTTTGATGATGTAATATTTATTTTAATTGGGCCTCTTTTTATTATTATCATCGGTCTATTAAGGGTATTCAGAAATCAAAACTATATCAGAAATTTAAATGAGAATTTAATTATTATTTGGGCCAGCTTCCTCAAATTTAAACATGTTATCCCATTATAGATTTTGAAAATTATGAATAAAATAAGTAGTCAATATATATATATATATATATATGTAATGAAGTAGAAATTAAATGAGTGAAAAAACTAATGTTTTATAAAGTTAAGGTTATCCACCTGAAAATTACACAAATTACATACACAAGCATATGTTATGCATGTACAACATTTTGACATACACATATACATGTATATTTCAACAACATGCTTGACTTTATGGACCCAACGGTCCAAAAAAATCCAACCATGCAAAAATAATTATTACAAAATCAATTGTGAAACTCTAAGATTTGATTTGCAGATTCATCAAAATTTTCTTCTCTATTTTCTCCCAAAGATCTTGCATCTGCAAAAAAATAGATAAAAATTAATTACTGAGTATATTATATATAAATAAAAAAAGACATAAATTATTTTAAAAAAATCTTGTCTAATTAATTACTTACTTTCTGGTTTAAAAATGGAGAATGAAACATTTGAATCAGATTTCAAGAACAATGACTGCAGTAAAAAGAAGATTAAACTCATTAGTTGATGTCTGATTAATAAAATGAGTTTAAGTGATGAGATTAAGACTTTAAACTCACAATCAGAATCTGTCTTCACCCATTTATATCTTTCTGAACTACTTCTCTTTTCTTCTTCTTCTTCACTCTTCAACTGTTTCTTGTCTTGCAAGCATCTCTTTGTTGCAGATGATGTCGATTTCGATGAAGCTTGTTGAGCATTAATCTTCTTATGTAACATCATTTTCAACAACTGTAAAACAAATTTAGATTAGATTTCAATGAAATTTTAAGTTTAAATCAAGAGATAAAAGTGTATACCTTCTCCATTCTTGATTCTTGAAACGTGTCTCTCAAGTTAGGGTTTGAATTAACGGTAGAGAATCCATTAGAACAAACAAAGATTTTCTTGAAAAGATATGAAACAGAAGCTTTGCTTATGTCTTTATTCTTCTTCTTATTCTCTGTTGATATCTCTTTGCATCTACCCAAAATAACATTGATTGTTCTTTCAATGTTGTCCTTATGATCTTTCTCATCAGACAAATCTACAGCAGCACAGATTGCGTTGCTAAGTCTTCTGTCTACTTCTAAACTCGAAGGACAATTCAAGAATCTATCTAAAGGAAGATTGTTCATAAGCTCTCTGTTCACATCAGACTTCCTTTTCTTACTTTTTGTCAATAACTTCATTAACTCCTTTTGTAACTTTCCAACTTCTTCAGGAGTAAAGTCCTCTAAATCATCAGATGAAGAACTCTCTTCTTCTTGTTCTTGTTCGGGCCGCGAAATCGGTTTCTTCTCTGTTTCAATCTCTTCTTCAACCTTTTGCTTGACTCCATTGCTTGTTGTCCCAAATGTTCCAATAGCTAGTAATGCTTGAGGCCAATCACTAAACTCCTCTCTAGGTTCTTGTTTCACTTGATCTATACATGGAAAACATTCAAGAAATCAGATTCTCAAATATGGGTCAATCAAAAAAATGACTTTAAGACACTAAAAATGTGAGATTTTCTTGCATATAAGTACATAGAATAGACAAGAAAACTCACAAGAAGAAGTTGGTTTTTGATGATCTCTTTGTTTCCCATTGAGCTTGTCTTGCATCCAACCAAAGAACTACAAAAAAAAGTTCATAAATCAGTTTAAGAAGTTGTAAAATATGATCATAATGAACACAAATGGGTCATGATCAAACCAACCTTCATGTTTGTTTGTGTAAAGGGAGAGAGATTAGATGTAAAAAAGTTGAGTTTTTTTTGATGAATCTAAAGATGGATTAGTATAGAAATATA
Organism: Aethionema arabicum; assembly: GCA_000411095.1. Classification (NCBI taxonomy): domain Eukaryota; kingdom Viridiplantae; phylum Streptophyta; class Magnoliopsida; order Brassicales; family Brassicaceae; genus Aethionema; species Aethionema arabicum. The sequence goes on along the minus strand of KE151846.1, from coordinate 300,011 downwards.
AAGAGATAAAGATTGAGAGATCTTTTTGAACACAAGTTGGAAAGTAAGAATTGATGAATTTGATGGTTCAAGTTCCAAACTTTTGACTACTTTTTTGTAAATGTGTAATAATCTTTGTGTTTGAGATTTTATAGACTTAATTCACAGTTGCTTATTTATACAAAAAAAACTTAATACTAAATCTAAAATATTTAATTCAAATCCCAATACATCCAAACTAGTCGATTCCACCAACATTCTTTCACATTCACGACGGTCCATAGTTTTAAAAAAAGAAAAATTAAATATTTCATTATAATAAAATAATTAATTTATAAATTGTGTATTGGAGAGAACGTCACGGCTTTAATCCCGGTTCATACACCGTGGATCCACCTAAATATGAATATTATATATTTACTTTTAACTTTTTACAAATTTTTTTAACTTCGGAATATCAAAAGTATATATTAAAATCCCTAGGTGTATATTGTGAAAAAAAGTTTATCCTTCCATTTCGTGTATTTTATGCTTAAATTAAAAACATTTTATTTATTTATTTTTAGATTAAGTACTAGACTCGTTTATAGTGACTTATAAAAATAATAATTACCTTAATAGTATAAAGTATATCACATGTTTTCCAATTTTTAAAGATAATTTTATCTACATTTTCCATCTTTTCAAATATTATGGTTCTATGAACAATTCAATTATCTTTCATTCACATTTTGAATAAATGCATTTGAAGATGGACAATAAAATTTATGTCAGTTCAATCTTACTGTCATAATATAACATACAAATTAAAAGCCAAAACTTTAGAAAATAGACAAATCAATAAAATCCAAGCTTAACTTATTATTGATCATCAATTATGTATATCCACTTTTTTAGCATAATGGAAAAAAATATTAAATACAAATAATATTAAAATATTAATATAATTAAAGCGTTAAAGTTTAATTTTTTGAAAAGTGCATAAAAATCTAAAAGAGAAAAGAGTCAAAAAAATTAAACTAACCAACCCAAAATCCATAAAGAGATCGTGTTTATGTTCCCTTAATATTATAAAAATAATTATAATATTTTTATTCTCGAAATAATTGTAATTTTAAATCGCATAATAATATTTTTTAAAAGTATTAACAAATAAGATATAATAAATTTATAGAAAGTAGATAAATGGACCGTCCAAGATAAATTTTCTTATCATATATCTATAATCAGTATCATTTTTTCATTCTACGTTTAAAAATCAATTAATTAGTTCTAAAATTTGAAAATAATTTTAACTAATATTCATTACTATTAGCTACCCAACTTCAAATAATAAAACAATTATTAAGTCTTTTTTTTTCTGTAAAGGATTGTTGAGTGTACGATATCTTGTTACATATTAATACGTATTTTAAACCATTTTTATACATTAAAAACTGTACTAAATTAAAATAGAAAGGTTTCGGGAACCGGAAAAAAAAATATTTGGACACATTGCACCACTCCCAATCACGTGCAGGATCCAATAGACATTTGCCACGTCACATATTTAAAACCGATGGTAAATTAATTAAAAACATAAGAAAGTAAAAATAAAATGTAGAAATGTACACGTGTCATAGAACAGAGGCAGTTTGGGCAATCTTTTGTCGGTCCAACTCACTTCCCAACAGCTCGGGTTGACTTATAAAATTACATTTTCTTCTTATAAGATAAGAGTTAAACATTTTTTTAATTAAAAATTACTATGACTTAAAAACTGTGTGTATATATAATATATGTATGATTTAAACAATATTCACCTACCAAATAATATAAGAAAAATTAATCCAAATTTAAACATTTTCTTAGCCATTTAATTCATTACTTTAGGTTAGATATTTGGTGTTATTGTAAGCAATATTCAAATTTTATAAAATTAATGTTTTTGATAGATGAAGGTTAAGGTTAATACAACACAGTAACACACACACATATACGTAGATGACTGTAGAGTAATATATATTGAGATATATACGAAAATATATCCTTATGGGTTTTTAATTTTTATTGATATATTGATTAATTTTTTCAAGTTCAAATGTTTTATACAATTTTTTTTCGGGGTTTTACTGATCACAGGTTAATTTTTTTTTTTGTTGCAAATAATAGAAATTCATCCGGTTTAGTTTTCTACTTTATAATACGAAATAAAATTTACATTGATTTGCAATATATGATTTACGGTTCGTTTTTTTTTT
>KE151846.1:259661-291762 GCA_000411095.1 Aethionema arabicum | reverse complement strand
TAAATAGTTTAAAATTAATTTTTAAATTTATCAAATAATTATTTTAAAAAAATCAAATTATTTTTAAAATTTTAAATAAATTTGCAATAATTAAAATTATTTTAATTAGCTTTTAATTAAATTAATTTTTTAATTATTTAATTGTTATTTACTATGTATATATGTGCCCCCAGTTGAACCGACTCCTGGATCCGCCCCCTGCCTACCCCCTTCACGTTTTCTCTTCTCTCTAGATTCAGGAATCAATGTCAGAGGTCATAATAATAAATTATAAAAATAATGAATTACGTAATTATCATCTTATAGCAAAACTATGAAAAACCTTTTAAATCTTCAAGACACTCAAATGGATTCAATATATTGAAAACAAATTGCGCCTTAATATATGTTTCTACTCTTTTTTGTTTTACCAAAATATTTTCCTACTTGTATAAAAAGAAAGCGACCATCAATATTTCTTTCGATACTAGTACTCAATTACGCATGTTTTGATAAATTATTTATCTATAATTTTTTTAAACAGTAGAAATAAACATTTTTTTCCTGCGTATAATTATACTCCAAAGTAAAAAAAAACCATTATAACAACAAAATTAAGGCAAGTAATAATAATGTGATGGCCAATGGTCACGAAACTTACATCACTTATACAAAGAGTAAATTTATGTGATCTTTCCTTTGTGACGTTTGACGACACATCATATTGGATTTAAACTTTTTTAACTATAAGTCTATAACTAATAGTTATAGATATTAATTAACATATAGAGAAAAAAAGAGATCTTACAATTTAGTTAAAAAAAAGAAATAAAAAAATGGAATGCAGGCTGTGGGGTTCGAACCCACGCGCACTTATGTGCAGAAGATCTTAAGTCTTCCCCCTTAACCTCTCGGGCAAACCTGCTTATTGTTCAATAGTGAAAATCTTTTTAATAAACTCAAACAAATTTTCTAAATCTATAAAATAAATTAAGATTTAATCAATTTACAAATTTAAATCTTTCATCTATTGAATATCAACTTTTTATATAAGTATAATGAAAAAATTCATATCAGAGTTTTGGTGATTCCAAATTACAGCTCATATATAATAAACTAAAACTATAGATGTTAGAATTACAAGGCGTTAAGGCCTTTGGAGTTAGCAAAGAAGTGTTTGCGGCTAATGAGTTCTGCTTCTTTGTAACCATTCTTGAAAAGGCTCCTTAATAGAGGCGGAGGTCCTGCGAATCTTGATCTTGTTTCTAACCTTTCCTTCACGTTTATATATCCATCGAGTGTCATTAATTCCAAAAGCTTTCTACAGCTCTGTCATCGAAAACAAAATTATTATCAGACAGCAGACAAAGATCGTATCAAGATGATGCAAGACAAATGCAGTTTAAGTGGGGTTGTGATCAGTTAATCATTGAAGGTTCTGTTCAGTGATATGCAACCAAGTACTACCATTGGAGAAGAAATGTTATTTTACCTGAGGATTTAGAACGTCCATCAGTTTTATGATCTCGTCCTGTGACAATAAAATGTTCGATTAGTATTTCAGAGAGCTCGGAAACTATACGAGTCTAGAGGGTGTTGTTATCAGAAGTAATGTGATAATGGAGAGTTATATACCTCTGGTATACCGGGATTTTGCATCACTGTGCCAAGAATACGACGTACAAGTCCATCAAAGACGACTTTGTTTATGGACCCATCTGCGTTTACCCATGGATATATGGGTACAGGTAACTTCCCAGAAATTGATTCTCTTGTTTCAATGTCCATGTCTGTTCCAAGAGTAATAGATGGACACTGGAGAGATGGTTCTTGGGAATCGCTTGTTTGGGTCACTTCAGGAAGGTTAAGAATTGTGACCTTGTGGATGCTGTTCTCGGCGATATGGCCTCCTTGTGAAGTACTGCAGCCGGTAGTGACATTATTTGACATATGTTCTTCAAAAGCCTTCTCTAGGTAATTCATTGGTAGAGGCCGATGAAGATTTTTGTGTGAAGTTCCACCCTCCAATGTCAAGAAGTATTTGGATCGATAGAAGGAATGGACAACGCGGATGTTATCATAGCCATTTACCTGAATAAGACGGTCTCTCAGTAAGAAAGATCATTGTTAAAGGACATAATAGGACAACGAGTGTGCAGTACAGGAAAGTAAGACAAACCTTCAAAGCAAGCCCAAATGTTTGAAGTACATCGATAATGCAGTCACAAGTTTCTTGCCCTGCAGATGATACGTGAGCAGTTTACATCAATGACACGTAAAAGGCATTTGTCAATACATGTAAAAGGAAGTATGTTAACAAGGTTTGCACGGTTCTTACCTGGAACATCAATGACACGTTGAATTTCTTCAATGGGCAGACCTTGGTCACCAGCCTTTTGAAGCACATCAGAAACGGTTTGGAAAACGCTGGGACTGAATAAACTCATTTGATCGTTAGCAGAATTGGACATCATACAACTAGCAAAACTAGCCATCGCTTTCCAAGGAGAATCATTTGGACTGCTTGGTATGACTGTGGCATCTTTAGACTCAAAAACTTCCTTCATATCATCAGATCGGGTTCTATTCAGTTCTCCAGGGACATCAAAATGAAGTTCACCAGTGCGAGAGTTATCATTCTTAAACAACTCTATAGCACCTGCTGTTGGTAGAGTTACACGACGAACAGATACTGCTATACCAGGAAAACCCTTCTCCCTTCGGAAGTTGATTTCACCTTCTGCTAGTAGCTTTACTTTCTTAGCACTATCAGCTTCATTTTCTTCTGTGTCATCAGCTCTACGTTTTAAACCTCTCCGATCTCCAGGCTCTCCAACACCTTCTTCAGGCAAAGATGGAGAAATGCAAAGTTCACCAGAAGAAACCAACGAGAAGAAATTTAATAAATCACCGCATTGCAAATCAGAAGTAAGATTGACTCCCCCATCTGTAAGATCGCTTTCATGTTCCAGAAGCCAACTGCAGAACTTGGCTGCTCTTGTCCCGGTATTAACCGGAAATGGAGATTTTGATATACTATGCAAGAAGTTCTGAGAAAGCACAAATGGTTGTCCACCACTTCCACCAACCTGGAATGTTTTCAACAAATTAGTGATTGAGTTTTATTTTACAAATACAATACTTAAGTTCAGCAAAACAAGCGAATAAATGTGATCAAAGTCCAATAAGTGCAAGCATGCCTGCATTGTTGTTTAATATTAACGCCATGGCAACAAAAGAGAGAATATGATACTTCAAAAGTAAACATGATATACTGATGACAAAATGCTTCAGACAAACATTATATGCCTCTTCATAAGATCGAGAAGCATATTAATAAAAGTTAGAAGCCAAAAGTTTAAGACAGCAGCAGGAAGTAATAGGTAGCTACCAGGAATTTTTTGTCTCGCAGGTAGCTATACGCTGTAAAGAGGTCTCGTTCTGAATATCGTCGTAAGGTATCTTCCAACAAATTTGGCATACCAGGTCTAGTAGGCATACTCAGGAAGACAAGCTTCAAGAGTTCTACAGCAGTAGAAACTGCCAGAGATTTCTGTACTTGTATACTCCCACTGTCTTTTTCATCTGAAGGCTTAAGATTTTGGTGAAGACGATAATGTCCAGATCTTCGAGATGTATCTTTAACTTGATCCTGAGCAACATTTTGAATGCCCTCTGAGTGAATTTCAGGTGCAATCGTTTTACTCTCCAGTCTCTCCTGCAAGCCGAGGTATTAGTTATCATGAAATCCAAAAACAAGTAATCATCGAAAATACGACTTTCTAGATTAGGGTGAATGAGATGGCACAAGTTTCCAATACATGCCAAAATCACGGCGAGGTGAAAATATGGTAGGTATAGTGCCAAATAAAAGAGAAGTAAGCAATAAGGACACACCTCTTCAGCTATATCTCTTTTTGACCATTCCCGGGTGCCAGGACTAGTCCGCTTAGGGGCAACAAGTTTAGCCATCTTCTTGAGTTCAAGAATATCATTAAAGGCTTCACTTATACTCTTTTCATCGAAGTCATCCCACCTCTCTTCAACAAGACCGGTATCCTTACCATGTTCAGTACAACCTGAATCCCTTCCATCAGTTTCTTGGCTTAAACATCTAACAAGAACATGCGAAGAGTTGATATCAGGCAAACCCTCCTGTTTCGTCTCTAGGTGTTTTGCATACCGCTCACTAAGCAGATTGCAAAGCCTCATGAGCGCCTTCCGGAATTTTTCATTCGTCATCAAGATTTGGACCCGTCTCTTGCAAGCTAAAGTAGGTGCAGGTAATTCTGGAACTAAAGCCCAATTTACTCCATGAAATTTTGCCCCCAGAGCTGCACGGTGTCTTGCATATTGGCTGAGTAATTTCCTGACCATAGAACACTTGTGTCAGTGATGTAAATTAATTGGACAGAACGAAAATTTTAGATAGGAGGACGTCTAAAGGATGACCAAATAAACACTCAATCATATGGAAATTAATTGACGAGCAAAAACGTAAGTTCAGTGCAATTGGCTGCGTAAAAAGAAATCATGAGGAGTTGACCCCCCTCTAAGACATGAACTCCCTGAAGATACTCCTAAAACTAACATTGCATTAGTATTTACGACAAGAACTGATGCGATTTATGATCAACATTCATATTAACACAAGATATACTTCTGAACTTTCATAGGCTGTGTCAAGCTTACCTGTCTGCTTCATCTGTCCACGAAAATCTTTGTGAGTGAGTTGCTTTAGTTTTCGAACTTGCATATTGGTTGATGATAGAAGAACACTGGCCTTCATCTTCAGCTAGATCTCTTATCTCTGCATTTTCTTGCTGATTATGCTCTTGATGCACCAGAATGGGAGTTTGGTCCTCTCGTAATGAATTAAGATTCTGATCACCATTTGAGTTATCGGTGGCATCAGAAGTTAGAATATTCGGTATACCACTGTCGGATCTGACACCATCTCCTGTAGTGTTGACAGAAGTTTCTCGTTTTCTTTTCTGTGAAGATAAACGACTATTTTCTTCAGCTTCATTTTTATTTTTCAATTTTGGTTTCACCTTACATTGTTTAAGGCGTCTTCCACGCTTAGCATGACAGATATGCAGAACCTGGATTAAGCAACCAGAAAGTATTAAGATACTTCACAAGAAAATCAGGAGGTCAAGTTTTTGCTCGTAGGCAGGGATAAAGAAAGCTTTTATTGCACTTATACTAGCTAAATGGTGTAAAAGATCAAGGAAAAAAAAGCTATAGTCCAGAACTGTGACCTGGCCCTAAATAGAAGACACGTGACCTGAAACAATTTCAACAATATATACAGCACTACACAAAAAAAAAAAAAATCTTTACCTGCTCTAAGGTCAGGTTCAGATCCTTGGCTATCTTTTCACACTCTTTGAATGAGAGTTTTCTCTCCTCATCGACTGCAATACGCTGTAAGAGTTTAGCACGCTGTTCTGCTGTCATGACGCGATCTGAGGCCCATGAGCGGAAACGGAAAACCTACAAGACTAGCAGTTAGAAACCATCTTCTGAATACCTAATATAACAGGCAGCTGAAATTCTCATCAGCACAGGAGATAATAGCAGATATACATCTAGGCAGGTTATCGTGAAAAACTTCTTATTTTTCATGGACAAGCCTCAAATGTTTTATTTAAGCCATGAGATAAGAGACTAAGCTTATACCTCTTGAACAGCAGATCCAGGGAATGCTTGCTTAGCAGCTCTGTGATCGGCAGCAGCATAGCAATATTCTAGAGTAAGCCAATACTCATTAACAGCATCCCTGTTTGATAGGATAAAGTCATGCCGAATACGTGGACGGAAATCAAGATACATGACACTGGACGTAGCAGCAACAAACACAGGTTCCTCTATATAAGGCTTAAGTTCCATTGCATGCGTCAAATTGGCATACTTCTCCTCACTCTCATCACGTCTATTACTTACCAGCTGAATCAACTACAAAAATAATAAGCACAGACAAGAAATTATTGTCTTTCAACCAAACATTTTTGCGAAACAGGTACTGAACTATGGTACTTGAGGTGCCAATTACTATGGATATTACCTTCAGCCGACGTAAAATATCAATAAGCTTCGATAGTCTCCCAGTCGCAAGAGTATCCATCAAAAGCTTATACTCTTCGCTAGGAAGCTCAGAAAGACGCATAACCTGTTTGCACTTCTTCAGCATATAATCAGATTTCTGAGTTGATCCAACAACTTGTAAAAATAGTTCTAGCGGCATAGCTCTAAAGGCATCTTCAAGTGCAAATAAATTCTCAAATTTGTGATCATGGATAGAAGAGAAGACATTGTCCCAGCCAGGCAAAGAGCTGAAGTAGTCCCAAAGGAAACAGTGTAGGAGCTTCACACGAACCATCTTTGCAAGCACAAACCCATTGGCTCGCATGGCTCCTGATTTGCTTGCCCGTGCATCCAAATCCACATTATTTTGACCTCGTTGCACGTCATTCAATATTGGAATTGGTTCGTTGTTTTTCTGCTTAGATAAGTTCTGGCCACGGAGTCCCAGTTCAAAAGACCTAATCCTCTCATGAATTTCACCAACTACATCTGCAGTCAAACTTTGAACAGAAGGATGCAAAACTATCACAGAGCTACGGTTACGACCACAATTAGTTACATTGGGGACACTAACGTCCATGCATTTGCAGAGTCCTTCTAGTTGAAGCCTATTTAGAACTCTATCAATGGTTTTCCTATCCACCTTCGAGCTCCTGTCCGTCTCAAGACTGAGAAGCCACTTATGTAGCTCGGCTCTCAAAATGAACTTCTCCTCCTTTGGCACCCATTGAAGAAGAAACAAAACAGTCAGTTAGGAGGGTAAAAGAAGAAAATGATTTGGCATGCCACAAAGACAAAGAGCGTAGAAAGTACTTTTAAACGCTCTAGTATTCTCCGCTCTCTTCGTGCATTTTCAACTGTAATTGGGTAAACTTGATGTGCTTTTGTTCTAGTCGACTTTGTTAGAACGAGATTCATTTCTGATAGGGCCAAATCGGGGTCCCCCGTTGCAGCATCAACAACTTCATCACTGATATCATGGAATGCTTCTTGCAAGTTACGACCGGTAAGCATGTTGCTTCTTCTGGCATCAGCAGGGGAACAATGGGAAACTCCTGCACTGCTTTCAGGGTCAGTTATTCTTCCAGGTGTAGCATGTTGGAAAGCTCCTGGATTGCTTCCAGAATCAATCAACCTTTCAGGTGTAGCAAAGTCACCACCAGAAACCGTAAGGCCTTGTTCCATAGAGGTCTGGGATAATCCACCAATAACACGAGGTGTGCCAAAATCATGACTCGATGTGTTATTCGCCTTGCTAAGATCTTCAGCTTTATCAGCAATCAGGTTAGAAGACTCGGACCCAGCATAACGAGAAGTCCAAACTCGAAATACTCTAGTCTTTTTGTGGCTTTCTGCCTGTAAATGCATCCCGACTTTTGAACAAATACTATAAAGCCGAGAATAGCTCTTCTTCTTATCAATTCCAAGTCTGTCGCATACCTGGTCAAGAAAAATGATACGATGTACATTAAGAAGAAATTCCATCATATAAGGCCTTGCAAGTTTCTTAATTTCCAAACTTCCAGTTATGAGTTGTGGAATACCAAAAGACTACGAATAACATCTAAAAACTTCTAAGCCAAACCAATCAAATGTATACCTCCATCACAGCCAAGCCTTTAGATCCTTCTGCATCTACCATATCATAGATTTGATTATCTATTGGAAGCTCCAAAGTTTGCTCCGTTTTTTGAAGACTCCTTCCTAATTTTAAGAGTTGTTTTTTCCCGGTGTAGTTAAAATCTTTCACAGAAAAACTTTTTAACAAACGGAGGCATCGTTCGACCTGCAAAAAGCACAATCCACATTAGATTTATATAGAAGAAAAAATAGCATCGGCTAGCATGTGTAGTTAAACGTCTTGGAATGATGGCATGGAATGCAGATTGTAGTTCACCTTATTGTTGACCACAGCGTCAAACTCCTCTACTACATGAGAATCCGTCAGCCGACGAACAACCTGATGTAAGCCGAGAAGAAAATTTATTCAGAATGTTGAGATTGAACATTTATTTAGGCGCCTCAGCCAAAAAAAGTTACATATGCCAAGAGTTTTCCTCAAAGTTGGCTTTGAAAATTTTAGTACCAAGTAGATAAAAAGTAAGGAGAGGGGAAAATGTATTACACTTCTCCAAGCTCTATGCCTTGAATGTGATCCCTGATAGCCAAGATCGTGCTTAATGTCTGAGACGACAAGAACCTACAAAGAAAATCAAGTATATAAGATTGAGCTTGAACAAAAGGAAATGATTTGAATACTTATACCTTCTCATTAGCTTCTTCAAGCTTATCACAAATTGCTTGCATTGCTGGTAGGAAATCTTTTATAAGCGTATCCTCTTTTGTACTTTCAGACAGTAGACTATCTCCAGATACAGTAGCCTCATGATCCTTCATTGGTGTCTCCAACAAGGAGTCCTCTTTACATATTTCAAACCTCTGCTGGGAACCCAAAGGCTTAGCGTAACGACTTAAGTATATCATGTTAGTATTGATGCATGAGGTAGTTTTGGAGTCCCCTTCACCGTCAACTTCTTTTGTTCTCACAATTGCTGGTTGCCTAACAATTAAACCTCGAGACTCAAGGTGCTTCATAATATAAAAGAAGTTTCTGCCTTCAATTCCAAACTCTTTAGCAAGCAGATTCTGTGCGACTCCATTGGCTCTGCATCAATGCACAATATATAGTTACAATTAGTCTTAACACTCTTATCATAGTAACTAAGATAAAGTCACCGCACACACAAAGATTTCGAATAACCAAAAGCCGTACCGGGCAACAGCCAGCCGCTCAAGAACGCGACGCTGAATAGCGGAAATAGCCGAGTTATTGGATTGAGCGTCATACAAACCAACGAAGTTACCTCGGAGCTTCTCATTCGCGATAATCCTCAAATCGAGTCTCTGAGCGTCTTCCAGCTGCTGAATTGAAGCATCCAACGGCCCATAAACATTGTTCTTGGCCTTGAACTGGAGCTGAGGGATCAATAGCAGATTTCTCCACAAATGAGGCTTAACAGAAGGAGATATGGGAGGAGAGAGACGAGACCAGAGAGAAACTAGAGGGATCCCTGTGTTTCCCTGACAACAAATTTCCTCCAGTGCCGTACATACAATCGAGTCCATTATCAGCAGTACTCCGTTAAATTAGGTCAACGAAATATCTCCTAGACTCGCCGGTAACATCTAACCAATTTCCCGGTAACACAAAATCTCGCCGGAGAGGGTTTTGGGGGTATTTATAGATTTCGGAGTTAAGCGATGATGGCGGGATCACAGAGGGATCAATTGAGAGGGAGACAATTCGAGTCCTTGGTGACGAGATCGATCTCAAAAACGGCGAACAATAAAATAATACAACTTAATTAAACCAAATAAACTAACCTTAACCTCATAATTAACCTTTATTAAACCAAAAATTATACTCATAATTAAACCCGAAAAATATACTATTTATAAACAGCGTGCCATTTATTTGCTCATAAAACGACATACTGTTCACATATACCAGACGGAAACAACAGCACGTATCTTTACGGGGTCGGGTTTTTTTTCATAAAGCGGGCCAGATTTGTTCGATCCAGATGTCTTGCTTCTCTAACCTCCACATCTCTGCAAAATTTGAGATGTGAAGTACAAGCATAAAAGATCTGCTTCAAAAGCGGATTTTTTTACGAACATTAGATTCGCTCAAAAATCTCTCTGTCTCGGACTCGATTCCTGTTTGTCTGCAGACAGAAACAGTAAAATCTTTCTTTTTCACCGTACCGGATTATTGTAATCAGATAATTTCCGTCGTCGGAGATTTTCTTTCCCTTTCCGAAGGTAAGAGAAACTCTAATTTCTGGCTTCTATTTTGCTTCTGAGAGCTGAATTTAATCTTAGGGTTTGTAGATACGCATTAATTGATTTCCGGGTCTCTTTAAAATCAACGGAGTTTGTGAATTGTGAATCTTATCTGAATCTGTTTCTACTTTTTGTGAATTTTAAGTCGCTAAAAGCTCTCCACGCTTATTTTGGGAACAGCTTTTCACTTACATAGATCTCTTTTATCTTCTTGATAAGAACAAAATCCCCTTTTCTTCACTTTATACGATTCATGCCTTTTTCACCCGAATCGTTTTGGGATCTTGAATGAAATTTGAACGGTTTTGAGATTGGATTACTAAATGTAATCAAGGGATTCGAGTTTTGAAATCAAGATAGAGTCAGGTCAAAAGTATTAAACACTAAATTTGTGGTTTTATCTGATAAAGATTTCCCCCAAATCTTTTCTATGAATTGAATCCCATTTCTTAGCTTTGAGATTGTTGTGTTCTGGTATTGAATTTCAGGGATAAAGAATCAAACAAGATTTGAAGCTTTGGTCAAGAAATGGAAGGAGATGTATTTTCAGGTTTTGGAGAGAGATACAACATGGATGGGAAACTATTGCAGAGTTTCCAGAAAAGCTTTGTAGAAGTTCAAGACATTTTAGATCAAAACAGGCTATTAATCAACGAGATTAATCAGAATCATGAATCAAAACAACCTGATAATTTAGGTCGAAATGTTGGTTTAATCAGAGAGTTGAATAACAATATCAGAAGAGTAGCTAGTCTTTATGGAGATCTCTCTCATTCCTTTGCAAGATCAATTGATGCTTCATCAGAAGGTGAATCTACTGGGACTTTGAAATCTGATGGTAAAGCTAACCAGAAAAGATTTAGATCCGGTTAACGTTAACCGGGAAAAATCAGACCGTTGTTTTCGAAAGAAAGAGAAGCTCAAGAACTGTAATAGCCTCTACATACATTCATCACTTTGATTTCAGATAAGAAACTTCTTATTTGCTGGTTTTTTTTTAACACTTTTCTTGAAACTTGAATTCTGCAACTAAACTAAAGAACCTTAATGTAAAGTTTTTACACCTTTTGGTCGCCATTGTTATCATCTTTTATTGATTTGCAGATTGATTCTCATTTCTCTGAGTGATGTCTACGTTTTGTGATTCATATACCATGCGAGCGAGCTTTACATGAGGTGAAGTTTGTGAAATTTAAGACGACACGTAAACTAAGACTAGATTTGTAAGACGGCACGCTGTTGTAGTGTATATAGTTGAGACGGAACGAAGTTGGCTATTTTTTCGGAAGATATTTTGTTATTTAATGACGTGGCAAAGTCTCGTAGCTTCCCGCATAACTATGCGGATCCCAATTCTCATTCTAAATTTGAGTTTTTGAAAATCGCTTTGGAATCCGGACCTGTGTTACACTGTGTGCTGGAGAGAAAAGCCGAAAGCGAGCCAAAAAAGCAGAACAAAAATTTCCAAATTTCCAGCCTTTTGCTTAATCAAGAAGCTTCTCTCCGATCAAACTCGGACTCCAGTTTCTGACTCGTCGAGCTCACTGGAAAGTTTGATCCTTTTTTGTGGCGTTCTACTGTTTTGGTAATCCTCTAATGTTCTTGAAACTGGGTTTTCTACCGTTTTCTAAAGCTTAACTTAAAAATAATCTGAAAAGTCACATATTGGGTTTGATTGGTTCCTTTTGTGCTAACGTGACATTCCATGGATTATTTCGAAAACTCAGTTGATTTTGTGGACTGTATCATGCAGATTCCATTAGAGTTTTAGGATGCGTAGCTCAAATTTGAAGTTTTTTTTTATTCTGTAGATGTGCTAGTGTAATGCTCTCTTCCAAGGTCGTGCTTTCTTCCGAAAATTAAAGAAAAAAGTTAACTTGAGGAGTGTGTATGAGTGTATCAACTATAGTCTCGTGTAAGTAGAATGTTGTTTTGTTTTGAAATTGTACAAAGCTACTAATTACTTCTTGGTACTAAATATAGCACGAGAAGTGAATATGAAAGCATGTGACTTGTTAAACTAATAACTCTCCTTTAGTTAGACTACTCGTTTTGGATATATTTCTATACTATCTTAAGAGTTTTTCGTCTGCATAAAAGTATTTTAAGCAGATATGTATTTTTTTCCGTTATATTCTTGTTTGTGATTTCAGTTTATAAGCTTGAGTTGCATTTGGTGGATTATCTATGGGGGCAATCGTTGGAACTGTGGAAGACTATGGAGAAATGTTTCGGGACAGTATTGTTCAGACAAGTGGCGCACCGCTTTGTTCAACAAAGCAGATTGGCAATCCTGTTGTGTACAAGCTAGTTCGGGTATGTTTATTGACGTCCTGATATCTTAGAGTAACATGATCCTGGAATTGAGAATTCTGACTACTTAAATTACAAGTTTTAGCCTTTTGATATCTTATTTCAAATGATATATGTGAATGTTTAGGTTGCAGTAGATGGGAGATTAGTTCCTGCAACAGATGAAGAAATATTGGAGGTTACGGACTTACTTGAGAACAACGAGAAGGATATGCCTATTTTAACAGATCCTGGACAGACTCGTGGGTACACACCTGGTGAAGGGTCACCTTCTCAGTTACTGCAGATAGAAAGTTTAGAAGGTTTGTCTTTGCATATTATACATTAACTGGTAAATGTAGAAAGATTAGAAAAATGATCTATGTTCTCTATTGCATTCACTATCTGATGTCTAGGAGAGTCATTTCTTGCTTATTATGCAGTCATACTTCCCTTTTTGGCTATAAGTTTCCTTATTCAGTTCAGCTATTGTGTTGAATCCAGGCTTATTTCAGTCGGAAACTGCAGAAGCCTATGCGAGCAAATTGAATTCTCGACTTGAGGTCTGTTCTCTTTCTTCAATATCGAGCAACCGAGATTTCTAATCTTGTCTCTCAGATTCTAAATGTATGCTTTCTTGCAGGAACCTACACTTTTTTCATCAAATTGCCAGATTGGGTGCAGTATGGATCAATCTATTGATGTGGTACCACACTCAAATGCTACTGGTAGTCCTAAAGAAACTGCATTGTCAAATACTCCACAGAAACCTGAGTTTTCTCAAGTAAGAGGCGAGATATGCTTGGATAAGCTTTCAATTAAAGAACTGCAGGAAACATTCAAAGTTACATTTGGGCGTGAAACTACTGTCAAAGACAAACTATGGCTTAAAAGGAGGATTGCGATGGGACTGATTAATTCCTGTGTTGTACCAACAACTAGCCTAATATTTGAAGATAACAAACTGGTTGGAGATCAAGAGAAGTATAATGATTTTGATGATCTTAGCAAGGATATGACTGAAGAACGAAGCGCTACTATCTGCAAAGATGTGCCATCTAGCCCTGATTACATAAAGGGGCATTCAAATGCTTCTGGACATAGTCCCTTTGAAACTTTTGGTGATCATTACTCTGGAAATGAGGATTTTGAAGGTGAACATAGGGCTGCAAAAAGAGTTAGGAAACCTACGAAAAGATATATTGAAGAACAGCTATGTGATGAGTCAATGATCCCTTTGAAAGATCAGAGGATATCCCCAAAGTCTCAGATGGATTCTGTTACAGGCGTTTCTTCAGGAGGGAGAGTTGTTGTGACGAGAATGGTATCTCTTGGTGGTTCCAAAATCCAGGTTCCTTATGTTTCTCATGTCCGGAGAAGCCGCCCAAGAGAGAACATAATGGCTCTTGGGGTATTTCTCTTTGTTACTTATGCCCCTCAATATCTTTATTAAAACAAGAAACCTAAACTCTAAATTTGTGCTTGGTGCTGTGTTAATTCAGCTTATGTAACCATTTTTGTAGGAATTTCACTGCAGTTCCTGGGAGAATAAAGCTATTCCAGCAGAGAGTAAACTGAATCTAAGCTCATCTGAGTTGAACAATGATGTGAACCGAGTTTCAGTGCAGAAAGAAGTAAGATTACTTTGTTATTCCTATTCATTTTTGTTAGTTGCTTGCAGAGATGATATATGACTAGACTTGCTGGATTTCTTAGATGAATTTTGGTTCGTGGTACAATAAAATTGCTCGTTTATGTTCTTGGTTTGCTTCTGCAGTGTTCTACTGATTATCAGACCTCTAATGACAATTCAAAGCCTGTTTTCGCTGACGTGGATAAAGAGACTGAGCCAGATCACATAGATTCATCTGGAAGAGATAGCTCAGATGATAATTCCACTGGTGTCCCAAACACGCAAGGTGGAATTAGAAGGAAGCATCATCGAGCTTGGACACTATCTGAAGTTATAAAACTAGTCGAAGGTGTGGCTAAGTATGGAGTAGGAAAATGGTCTGAGATCAAAAGATTCTCATTTTCATCCTCCTCCTATCGCACCTCTGTAGATCTCAAGGTACTATTATTACCTTCTCATATTCTCAGCATCTTAACTTCAAACTCTCAGATAGTTAAACACATGCTCTTTTTGTAGGATAAATGGCGAAATCTACGAAAAGCAAGCTTTTCTCAAACTCCTTCAAACAAAATGGTTAGTCTCTTTTAAAGTCTCTGTCTTTGTCTCTTGAACAACTAAGTTAGCTTTTGAATGTTGTGTGTTGCAGGGAAGTATTAGGAAACATGGGTCAATGGCCATTCCTGCACAGATTCTGTTGCAGGTAAGAGAGCTTGTAGAGAAGCAAACACGTGTTTCACAGGTAAGCAAGGCTAATGGAGATAGCAACAGCCCCAGAATGGTGAAGGAATCAAGAAACGGTTTCTTGTAGTGATGTTTAAAGTGCTCTGCTTGTATCTAATTATCTATCCCCTAAGGCTAAGGTAACTTTTGTGGTTAAACCGGATTATAAACCGGTGGGTTGGAATTAATTATCAACGGTTTTTTTGTAAATGCATGTTGAATCAGTATTTTGCTTGTATAAACCTTCGGCCCAAGTATATTATTGGTTTAATCTAATTATAAGATATGTTATAATTTTGGAAAATGATTTGTATAAATTATTGGAGTGATAACTGATATAACAGTAATATCCATTAAGAAAACATTTACATGAAATAAGGAGAAGGGTGCATCAGGAGCTAAGAAGGCCCTGAAGACCTAGCCAGAGCAGGAGCCGTTGTGGTCTGTTGAGGTATCGAGCTCGCCACGCAGGCTCATCGCTTTCTTGCTCGAACCCACTTTTCATGTACAACTTCTTTGCTGCTTCATTGTCTATAGCCACATGCACGTATAGATCTGTTATGCCTGAAACATTCAACAATTCAAGTTAGATTTGGAGACCAATCTACGGCCAATCCTGTGATACTTCTTCACCATTAGAAAGCCTATTGAGTTTTAAACGTTCTTACCCCAATCTCGCGCAACGCACTTAGACTTTTCAATTAGCTTGTAACCAAGTCCATTACGATGTAGCTCTTTCGCAACACAAACATTGCTCAAGTATGCCCTCATGAAATCCACACCAATCCCCTAAAACCACAAAAAAATCTGTTTTTGTTTGTTATATAGAGAGTATGTTTTGTTTTATCTTTTCAGCATTATACCTCTGGTTTGGTTCCAGCAATTTCATCAGGAAGCCAACGACATTGGTTAAGATCAAGGCTCCCCACCACAACTCTATCTTCAATGCCATCAGAGAACTGTAAACAAATGTTCACCAAGGAACAGTTTCATAACAAATCAGACAAGTAGATGAACCTGAGCATAAACCGATATCAGAAACCACAACACCTATCTATAACACATGTAGAGCAAACTCCTCTCAAGAGACCAATGTTGTTGCTTTACATTCATGCAAACTCTCTAATAATTTCAATGGCAATTAAGTATATAGCATCAACTCTACCAATATACACAGGTAATAGAAGGATATAAGTTGAATAGACAGACCTTACATGCCGAACATAAATCCACAGACGAGCTTAATAATTGAGATATAGGAAGAGTAGCATTTATGCAGGAGACTCGATCAAATCCTTCCCTCTTTCCTGAAATTCTCTCCTTAAGAGCCTCAAACTCACGTTCTGCCAAGAACCTTCTGTGTTCCTAATGAAACTTGAAGACAAAAACGTAACATCAGCATAAGAATAAAAGATAACACGAGCTGGAAACGAGAAAACCCTTCAAGAAATAGTGAATCACTTCAAACCAAGCACAGAATCGATTCCCACAGTTGGATCAAAATGATCGTTGCATTTAAACTTCAATTTTCATTTTCTCAATCCTTTCCAGCACTGAGATATCGCTTCAGAGTTAAGAAAGTTCCATTAATGGTAATTTTGTTGGAATTCCACTTAGTTTTTTCTCACCAATGAAATATATATACAAGTAGAAAGAAGAACTGACTTGGATATTGTAAGTAGAAGGATTAAATTCGTTGAAGGTTCGTACGCGTAGGCAAGCTGCAGACCAGAGCTCATCGTCTGATACAGTCTCGGATACGACGACCTCCAAGCTGTCAGTCGCAGGAACACAAATATGTGAGGTAGCGAGAGGACGTTGACCGAACCTCAAGGAAGAGACAGAAAGAGGTGAGAGCAATCCATCTTTGCTTGAATTAGTGTAACTGTGAGTAGTACTGGTGACGATTGGAAGAGATGGACAGAGGAACGCCATTTCCGGAGATTTACAGCGTCCTCAGCTTCTTGCTAAGCTTCAATGTCGGATTTCTGGGCTTCTAAATACCTAATTTGGACCTGAATTGGGCTTATATTCAAAATTGGGCCTTTAATTTGGAGATGACCCATTATGATCCGGAGGACTAAATATTTACGATTATGCCATCGGTCTGCTTTGTGTGTTACCCTTTACCGTGTAGCTCGTCTAGCTCTGGTTCCGTTCTTGTCTCTTCTTCTTGCCTCGTTGCTTCTGATCCTTACTACCTCCATCACTTTGTTGCCCAGATAAACCCATTTCGGGTTTTATCAGCAAGCTTTAGTTTCTTAGATCAATAGTCTTCTCGCATCCTCCTCTAGTTTTCGTTTCCATTACGTAAGTTTTTTTTCCCCCCGTTTTAAAGGTGTGTCGATCAATAAACCTAATTGTTTCAATTCTTATTGAAAATTAACCTAGATTTTTCGGGATTTGATCGTATCTTCTAGTTCGGAAGTTAATTGTTGCATTGAGACGCAGAAACCCTATTTTTGATTTAGCTGTAGTTTGTTCTAAGCTAGATTCTATCAAGATTTTAGCCTTTGAGCTATTGATAAATTGGTTATTTTGTGGTAAGCTATAAACTATCTCAGATTGCTGATAAATTGTCAATAATTCACCTTTGTCCTTTCCTATTTCCAGAGATAGGAGCTGCAACGACTGAAGCACAATGGGGATTATCGAAAGGATTAAAGAAATCGAGGCCGAGATGGCTCGGACTCAGAAGAATAAAGCTACAGGTTCTACGAGTTTTCCTATGCTCATGACTAGAAAATAAAATTCAGTATCAAAAATGGCAAAAGATTGTGTGTGTATCGCCTTAGAAATATTTTAGTGGATTATAGCCCTTGATTTTCTTGGCAAGTCTACAAGGCGTATTAACTGTCAGCTAATGGATAGTGTTCTACTTGATGGACAGAGTATCATCTTGGTCAGCTCAAGGCAAAGATTGCGAAGCTCAGAACACAACTGTTGGAACCTCCAAAAGTAATGCATTTTCTTCAAAGGCTAAACCATTAGCCTATTCTACATTGTTGGATAGATTAGTTGTTCTTAGAGCTTATTTGTTCCCTTTCTTGCTTGGGTGATCTTATAGCTTTCCGTGCCATTGCTATATCTATTCAACTAAATAGACTGTGAATCACTGCTTTGTTTGCCACTTTAGTTTATACAAATTGGATAATGTGGCACTTTTGGGCTTTGTGACCAAATGTGTAAATGTATGCTGCTTGTATCTATTAGAGTTTCAAACTCAATAGTCTTTTTCTATTGCTGCTTTTAGTTAGTAATCGTCTTCCAAATCGCCGTAACAGGGTTCTAGTGGAGGTGGAGAAGGTTTTGAAGTTACCAAGTATGGTCATGGACGCGTTGCACTGATAGGATTTCCAAGGTTAATGGTCTTAGAAACTTATACTCACACAGAGCTCTTTGCAATAATTTTCCATTTTGGAAGATTATGTTATTCACATCCTCCAGTATTGGAATATTGATGGGTCTTGCTGTACTTTGCAGTGTTGGAAAGTCCACACTTTTGACAATGTTAACGGGAACACATTCTGAAGCAGCCTCGTATGAATTTACAACGCTTACATGTATCCCTGGAGTAATTCATTACAATGACACGAAGATTCAGCTGCTCGATCTTCCTGGAATTATTGAAGGTGCTTCAGAAGGGAAGGGACGAGGAAGGCAGGTTAAAATTCAATTGCTTTCTTTTGCTATGGGTTATCTGTTTTCATTTTGGGTGTTCATGTTAAAGATTTATGATGAATTCCTTGTAAAAGCCATGATCTTCCTTTCTAATTATCTCGTCAGCCAAAAATAAATATAGAATGATATGAACTTTTATTTGGAATGCTTATTTCTCAGGTTATTGCTGTCGCAAAGTCTTCTGACCTTGTACTGATGGTTCTTGATGCCTCAAAGGTAAGTTATGGCTTGGCTGTTCGTGTGGTTTGCAATCTGATTGTTGTGCTGCACTCCTTTCTTAATCTAATATTTTGCTGTCTAAAAATTGTTCTAGAGTGAAGGCCATAGGCAAATCCTAACCAAGGAACTTGAGGCAGTAGGCTTGCGGCTAAACAAGAAGCCTCCACAGGTTAGCTTATCTTATCAATGGTGTCAAAGTACAGATGTAGTATCTGATACTCTAAAGTCTGATTTTGTTCTGTTTTACTGCATACTCTTAAACCGTGCTAAACAATGGCTGTGGGTCTCCTATATGTTGACAGCTCTCTCCTGGGAATGTTATTCTGATAAAGCATAGCTAAAATGTGTCCACTGCTGTAGTTGCAATGTTGCACTGTCTTGGTGTGTTCCACTCAGAAACTTGGCTTCTTATGTAATGGCTTTTTTTTGTGTTTTCTGTTCAACAGATATACTTTAAGAAGAAAAAGACTGGTGGAATTTCTTTCAACACTACATCACCACTAACTCACATTGATGAGAAGCTTTGTTATCAAATTCTACATGAATACAAGATTCATAATGCTGAGGTACCAGGTTCCAACTTGAAACTTTTATCAGCTCATCCTCAAACTGGTTTTCATGTCTTCTCTTGTCTGAATCTTAGGCGTAGTGTTATAAAAATTTGTCTTGCAGACAAATGTTCGCTGATAATATGTAACGCTTTCTAATGGTAATTTCTACCGTGTTAACAAACGTGTGACTATTGCAGATTCTATTTCGTGAGGATGCCACAGTGGATGACTTTATCGATGTGATTGAAGGCAACCGCAAATATATTAAGTGTGTTTATGTCTACAACAAGATAGATGTGGTTGGAATTGATGATGTGGACAGACTAGCACGTCAACCAAATTCCATTGTTATAAGCTGCAATCTAAAGGCAAGTTTTATTAATTAGCTAGAGTAAATGTTACGTCTGCAAGGATTGAGACTAAGCTTCCTTTGCCATTCTAAGTACGACGTTTGTAGATTTTGTTAATATTTATTGGAGAGCTGAACTAACGGTGGATGATCGTGTTGCTTTAAACAGCTCAACTTAGACAGACTACTTGCAAGGATGTGGGACGAAATGGGTCTCGTGAGAGTTTACTCGAAGCCGCAAGGCCAGCAACCAGATTTCAGTGAGCCTTTTGTCCTATCAGCTGTAAGTGTATTATTTTCTGTTGCAAGACTCCCTTGAAACTTATCCTCTTGTTTCATTCTCCTGCTGGAAAATTCTTTTATTTGGGGTTACCTCGCTGTTAGACATAAGATTGCTGCTTTTTCACATATATTCTTACTTGGCATCCACGAAGCTTGTGTAGTCGCTGAACACATTTGACTGGCTGCTATGTACTCTTTCTATGATATTCATCCTCGATTACTTCTGTCATTCACCAGGATCGAGGTGGCTGCACAGTTGAAGACTTCTGTAACCACGTCCACAGGACTCTGGTGAAGGATATGAAGTATGCACTCGTGTGGGGCACAAGCGCAAAGCACTACCCTCAGAATTGTGGTCTTTCTCAGCATCTTGAAGATGAAGATGTTGTCCAGATCGTCAAGAAAAAGGTACAGAAACGAATCTTTTCCATTGATAAAGCCTAGTCAGATAGCTTCGAATCTGATCTCTTCCATCCTAAGATTAACTAAATTTTATACTTCTGATTCTGGAATTTTTAGGAGAGAGACGAAGGTGGAAGAGGCCGGTTCAAGTCACACTCCAACGCACCTGCCAGAATTGCAGATCGGGAGAAGAAAGCTCCCCTTAAGCAGTAACCTATCTGATCAACAATCACCAGATTCACCACATCCCCAGCTTTGCCACCATAGCCATTGAAAAGGTTTCACCTCATTAAGATTTACTCTGTATTCCAGTATCTGAAACATTTTTGCCTTTATCATAAATTATGTTTTCCTTATTACAACAAAGAACAAAAACACCTTTGAAAACATGGCATAAAGTAGCCAAACACATCAAGCTCACAAGATCTCAATATATGTATAAGCAGTACACAAAAGCTGTGTCTGTATCTATATTTCGTATATGTGTTTCACAGGAATCATTCCTTGAACAGGACAAATACCAACAGGTTGTTGAAGTTTAACTTGGTTGCTTTAGCTTCTCTGGCTCTTGGCCCACAAATGCCGTCCAGTTACTATACCTGGTGGGTATAGATCAGTCCACTGGCTGCAAGATGAATCCGAACAATCATTGCGTCTTGCATCTCCGTTGCAAGTCATCGGCTGTTTCTGCTCGACCGCTGTTTGTGAGCTAGAAGATGATCCAAAGCGTCTCTGCTTAGCTTGAGTGGAATGTGTCAAACTCATGAAACTCGGCTTCCTGTAGTATCCATCATCTTCAAAGATGCTGCCGGAGAATGGAACCGGGGATAGAGACGTTGACGAGCTTGATGTCTCGTCGTGTAAAGATTCAGAACTCGTACGAGACAAGACCTGAGGAGGTCTAGCAAGAACTCTAGTTGAAGTGAGATTATTCTTCCTGACATGTACAGTCTCATGTTCAGATACACTGCTCTCACTTTTCCTTGAAAATGCAGCAACTTCTTCCTTCAAGTGACCATCATATGGCTTGGTTGCAACCCTTTGGTCATGCCAGTCCCAACCAGGACTGTTCTTACATGAACCATTATGCTTTATCGTCGATACCCCTTGACTTCTGACCCTGGAACTTGGACTTGGACACCTCCTGGACTGTAACAAAACATAAAAATCAAAAGTACTCATCAGACACTACACTCAGAGAAATGTTCTTGAGACTCTGTTACCTGATGTGTGAGGGCATAAACCATAGCTCTCTCTCTTTTGATAGCTCCTTCTTGCTTCATTTGTAGCTTTGTTTTCACTTCCTTTACACTTCTAGGGCTTGCACACCAATTCTTCTATACAAACAACAACAAATACATAAATTTAGAATCCTTTTCCCGGCCTAAGACTCCTGCATTCGCCGGTTTAGTGATTATGTTTACCTCAGCCTGCTTTGCAGAATCGTTTAGTTCAGAATCTTGTGCGTTCAAATTAGCTTTGCGATGAGCTCTTACCCGAGACTGAACACGAACCAGAGCTTGCATACACCTAAGTGTAACAGCTGCTTGTTTCCTAACTTGTCTTCCTCTAAATATAGCCTGAATTCTCACTACTGCCTTCAAAGCTCTAAAAGCCTGTCTTGCCTAGAAAACACACACACACAAAACCCATAAGCTCAAAGATGCTAAAGCAATGATTCATCAAATCTAATCAGATCTTTTATCACAAAACAGCTAAATCAGATTCAAAATGTTCATCAAAATTCCACTAAACGTGATTAGAAATGGTTTAGTTACAATTAGTCAAAATCCACATACCAAGAAGGCTCGGAAAGCAGCTTGGATCCTTGTTGCAGCCCATTCTCGTTTAACCATCAAGAAATCTCTAGGTGGAGCTCGGATTACAGCAGCTACAGCCGCCGTGAAAGCCTCGTCGGCGGAGAATGACGGCGGTTCTGAGCCAAACGACGAAGCTGCATAACTGCTACGAGTCTTGAAACCCTCTCTCGACGAAGCATATGTAAAGCTCTGCGATGAAGTCCTCCACATATTCCATTTCTTCTTACTCTTCTTATCTCCTAACTTCTCCTACAAAGAGAGACCTAAAAAGTTTAATAAACATTGAAAAGAAATGCAGAAATCAATCACATTCAAGATTACCTCATCATTTACTGGTTTCTTATGATAAATTAGTGAAGTAATCCAATTTCGTGACCCACCCATTTGCTCAAATTGAAAACTTGGCTTGTAAATATCTCTAAGAAATTGAAATTGGATCGAAATTTGAGAGATTTAGGATAAAAATTGAATTTTTCTTTTTGTAATAGTGATGACAAGAATTGTTAACGTTAAAAGGGACTAAAAGAAAAGTAAAACGTTTGAAATTTGAAATTTTGGGGACGAAAGCAATTCTTTAAAGTAAACGTTACTTTTATTATATGTAAATAGTTAATGTACCTAAAGTTTATTACATTATAATTTTTTGGTTTATTAATTTGGGTTTACACAATAACCGAACCGGGAAAAACCGGTTCAATCTAATGGTCGTTGCTCACATAAGATCTATCTTTAAATCGGACGGTGCACATTAGTACACGTAGCTTTGTATTTTGCTCTACACGTTTGCCGCAAAATTACTAACCCAGGAAAAGATCGAAGAGCTAAGAAGATACTTTTTTTTGTCATTCATGGCGGATCCGAAGCAAACCACCTCTGTTTCTGGTAAACAACCTCCGACTCTTGATGAATTATTGCTAGTTACTTCTCTTAATGATTTCTCCATTTAGGATTTTTTTTTTTATTAGTTTCCGGGTAAAGTTTTCTGATTTCTCTGATTCGTTTTTGACGAATTTGGGGATTCTGTGTTTTAATTTGATCGAATTTCTGAGCTATTAGTTTGTTTTCTGGAGAAGGGTTTATGTAAAAATCTCTAATTTGGAGATTTGGTTCAGTTTTGAATCGCATTGATGATTTACCTGACTCTTCACTAATTTAGGGTTTTTTTTTTTTTGACAAATTTGGGTTTTTTTTTTTTTTAAATAATCTGTTTCTTAAAATTGATCGAAATACTGAGCAATTGGGACGTTTTGTGGAGAAGGGTTTGCCTAAAAATGTGTAATTTGGCCCGAATTTGGAGGTCACTAATTATATGGTGATTTTTGTTGAGGTTTTTTCAGAGAAGAAGAAGGAGACAAATGTGGCGGGAATAGGTAAAGAAGAGAAGCAATCGAGTGTTCATGAACACGAGACTCATGGAAAAAACGATGATATTGATGAAAAGACAAAAGTGGATGAAGTGAAAGGACCAAGTGTTATTGAACGCATGAAGGAAGAGATGGAAGCCATTGTTGATGCTGTAACTCCCAACAAAACTTGAGAATAAAAAAAATGAGTTTTTCTCATCTCTCTTGTGTTTTCCTATGAACAAGTATTAACACTAAGATCCAGAGATAGAATCTTTACTAAATAAAAGTTAATTACTTCTACTATCTTGTTCATCTATAATTTACGGTATTTGATTATATTTGATTTTTGAAATACTGTGTACTATATGTATATTGTTAATTAAATAGGTATTACGATTTCTTCTGCTTAAAATAAATTATTTTCTCTTGTTTTTGCAAGTAGTAATTCAGAACCAGAGATATAATCTTTACTCAATTAAAGTTGATTACACTTGTTTTATTCATGTATAATTTATTCACAGATGATGGTAATCATAACAATATCAATGATAATTGATAGTTGATTTATTTAATAGTATAAACGTTGAACTACATAAAATAAAATAAAAAATTTAAAAATGTTAGTTTTAGAAAAAATGATGTAAAAGTGCTAGTTTAAAATATTTCTCGTTGAATAGATATTTTTCGTTGAATATATATATATATTTTCACGAGTTTTCTTAATTAGTCGGTCTTTGTTATTCTTGCTATTTATATTAAATCCACACATTCAAAAAAAACTAATATTCCCATTAATGGTGAATAAGTAAAATAAAAAAGGAGAATGTGTTTCTCCTAATTGATAGTGATTGAATTTGTCAATCAACTTTGAACAACTAATTTCTAGTTTATATTAAATCCACACATTAGAAGAAAAAAAACTAATATTCCAATACATTTCATTTTAAAAGAAATTTGTATAGCCAGAAAATGAAATTAAGAAAGAAATTTGTATTCAATGTATAATGTATAAGCATGCAAGGATTTTTTTTATAAAAATATATAGTAAAAAAATAATTCTATTAGTTTCTAGTTTATATCAAATCCACACATTAGAATAAAAAAACTAATATTCCGATACATTTCATTTTATAAGAGATTTGTATTACCAGAAAATAAAAGAAAGAAATTTGTATTCAATGTATAATGTATTAGCATGCAACGAAATTTTACCAAAAAAAAAAATCTATAGTAAAAAATATATATAAATAAATAGGTAAAAAAAAGTTAGCAAACTAATTAACGGTTATATTATCTTAAATAACTTTATTAGGCAATTACAGAATTACAGA
This sequence comes from Aethionema arabicum, assembly GCA_000411095.1. NCBI lineage: Eukaryota > Viridiplantae > Streptophyta > Magnoliopsida > Brassicales > Brassicaceae > Aethionema > Aethionema arabicum. The sequence goes on along the minus strand of KE151846.1, from coordinate 267,221 downwards.
ATATCTATGACTAAATTTGAAAAAACCGTAACTATATATATACGTTTATCTATATTATATATACACATGAAAGAAGAGAGTTACATAAGATAAGTGAGAAATCATCCCAAAAAAAAGTTGTGAAAACAAAATAGAGAATTAACAAAGATGAGGTGTACTTGGATGTGTATAGTGGTCCTTGTTATCTTCATATCATGTGAGTTTTTTTTTAAAAAATTTTTAATTATTTAGTTTTATATACAACCAAATTATACTTAGCACTAAATAATTTTTAGATAATTAAAGTGGTTAAATAAAATGTAAAAATGTATTGTAGGCATATTAGTGGAAGTGGAAGCAAAGAGAGAAATGAAGGAGATATAATCATATGGTCCTACTTCGTTATGGTCTAAGCATTGCAAAGGAGTTCAATATTGTCTTTATTACTGTCTTGCTCAACTCAAATTTGGTGGTTTCGATTGCATTAATGGCATATGTGTATGCGATAATTAATGTGCATACATATATATATATATGGAGTGGACAGTGGAGATAGATTATTAAATCTTTAAAGATGGTTATATGTCTCTAATAAATGATTAATATGTATTTTGGAATATCTTACAGATGAATTTTCATCCTTATTAAATAAAAAACAATGATTTTCTTATATTTGTTGTATACAGAGATCAGTGGATTTTTTTTCTTTTTCTTATATGATCCACAAAAATCTAGATACATTATATTATTGTTATTCTAATTTTTATTTCTTACTGTATAATGCAATTGCTATGTACTTACATATAACATATGTTTGTAAATTCAATAGCAATTAATTTAATATATGTTTTTATAGTTGTTGTAGCCCCTGTGAAGAAAGGGCAAAGTAAAAATAAAATTTAAAAAATGATGTGAAAGTGCTAGTTTAAAATATTTCTCGTTTTGAGAAAAAAAAATATACATATACATATATATTTTTCGTTGAATATATATTTATTTTCACGCGTTTTCTTAATTAGTCGGTCTTTGTTATTCTTGCTATTTATATTAAATCCACATATTTAAAAAAAACTAATATTGGCATAATTGGTGAATAAGTAAAATAAGGAAGGAGAATGTGTTTCTCTTAATTAATAGTGATTGAATTTGTTAGTCAACTATTAACTACTAATTTCTAGTTTATATTAAATCCACACATTAGAAAGAAAAAAAAACTAATATTCCAATACATTTCATTTTAAAAGAAATTTGTATTTAAGAAAAAAATTTGTATTCAATGTATAATGTATAAGCATGCAAGATTTTTTTTTTAAAAATAATCTATAGTAAGAAAATAATTCTATTAATTTCTTGTTTACATTGAATCCACACATTAGAAGAAAGAAAAACTAATATTCCGATACATTTCATTTTAAAAGAAATTTGTATTACCATAAAATAAAAGAAAGAAATTTGTATTCAACGTGTAATGTATTAGCATGCAAGGAAAATTTTTTAAAAAAGAATCTATAGAAAAAATATATATAAATAAATATGTACAAAAAAAGCTAGCAACCGAGTAAAAAAAAAAAAGATAGCAACCTAATTAATTGTTAATTGTTACATTATCTTAAATAACTTTATTAGACAATTACATTATTTTGTTTCATTTCGGGTGAATTATTTCTTTCTTAATTACATAACTTTTTTGTATAGGTTTTCTTTAATATTTTTTATTTTATTTGTGTCTTTCAATGTATTTATTACCCAAATTGACCGATCCCTGCCCTGAACACTTAACAGACCCTCACCCTCACACTTTTGAAAAGATCAATGTTTATGCTTGTAAGTTTTGTTGTTCTTATCAAGTGTTATATATATATATATGTATATATAAACGAACTTACACTAGAATCATAAACACGTGAGGACTGAATAAAGTGTGGGGTTTCAAGTTTGGTACGTAAGGACCGACTGGTTGTTGCTAAGTACAAAACAAAACATCTCGTTAAATACTTTACAATCTTATACCAATATAATTTAATTCTCATTCTTCAGTTTTAAAACATTTTTTCACGCAAATTGTCATTATAAAAAAAAATCAATATTTATGCTGAAAAGATATGTAAGTTTATTTTTCTTATCAAATTATTTATATATATTTCTTTGAATAATTATTTTTTAATAATTTAAAGTATAACATAAAAACCATATCCAATAAAGTAGAATCATGAGAACACATGAGGAATCTTAGTTTGGTTAGATAACGAGTAACACGTGTTTGTGCATTCTTTATGTATTTTTTAATGTATTTTTATACATTTTTGGGGATTTTGTTGTGCAATTTATGTGCACTTGTTATATATTTTGTTGTGCATACATTTAGTTTTTTTTCAAACAATATTAACTTATTAATAAAAATAGAGAAATTTTGAAAAAAAAAATGATTGTTACATTGAAACTAAGAGTCGAAGAAGAACTTCTGAACTTGAAAGATTAAGCTGCCACAATCCTCGTGAAGACTCTTCAATGGCGGAATCTCGTAGAGTTATCTCTGCTTCTTATCCGTTTTACGAAAAGATAAGAATTGAAACTACACTTAGATGAAGAAAGACCAAAAGGAGAAAGAGGAACAAAGAGATCTTTAATTAATCTTGAAAAAGAAGAAGATCGAAGAAGATGATTTCAAGATTCAATTTATCTTTAAAGATGAATTGATTTCGTGATTCAGCTTCATGTTCTCTTTCTCTTTTTATAAGCTCGGTTCTTTGTAAACCAAGAAAAGGAAATACCGATTTTTTATTTTAACCAAGGCTTAACCGGTTTTAATATTAAACCAACCCAAATTAAAAACATATCCTACAAAACAATGGCTTAAACAAGATACTTTATAAATATTAAACAAAATTTTGGTGTTTAAGCTTTTTCGGTAATCAACCCCAATTGGCTAGAAGGTCATAATCTATGCAAGATATTATTAACGATTCTGCTAGCTGATTTTATTTAAAGTGCTACCAAATGGTGAAAGTATATTAATGACACTATTTGTTAAATTTGTAGCCTCATTTAGCTTTAGTTCCGGTTTTTTTTTATCTCATTTAGCTCTAAATTTATTCGATCAATTTCAAATCTATGCTATACAGCCTATACTCAAATATCTTTCATATTCTACAAAAATTTAAGTTTTTCTTAAAAATTTGTGATATATTCTAATGAACCCAAGAAGATAAGTTTTGATTTATAATAATATTATATAATATTTTAAATATAATCNTTATTTTGGTAAAAAAAAAATTATGAGATCATTATTCAAATTTTCAAAATAATATAAAATCCGTATAAATTTTAATATTAAATAAATACAATGTTATAAATAACTAATTAAATTATAGCCAATTTTATATATGTGTGTTTTAGTTAGTACGATTCAATCTCGTTAGTTTTTGTAGTTCTTTTTTTATAACTATTTCCCATTTTATAAAAAAATCAAGGTAATAATTGTTTTCATTTAAGTAACTTATTTAAGTCAATGTTTCCTTAAAACATAATTAAAAAAAAATATTAAAAAATTGACGTTCTTTTTTTAATATGGAAATGATTCTTTTTTAAAAAGGAAAAATAAACTTGGGCCACAATTAATGTTTGAGTAGGTGTGGAAACTAGATTTATTACAATTAATGTCTGAGTAGGAGTATTAAAAACCTCTTTCGTCTATTTCGCTATCAAAACTATTTTTGTTTTGTTCGATATTATTTGTCATTTACGGAGAGTATTTAATTATTTTTATTTTTTGGCAAAAAATACTTTACAATCTTATATTAATATAATTTAGTTCTCATTCTTCGTTTTTAAAACATTTTTTCACGTAAATTGTCATTATAAAAAAAATCAATATTTATGCTGAAAAGGTATGTAAGTTTATTTTTCTTATCAAATTATTTATATATATCTCTTTGGATAATTATTTTTTAATAATTTAAAGTATAACAAAAAAAACCATATCCAATTAAGTAGAATCATGAGAACACATGAGGAATCTTAGTTTGGTTAGATAACGAGTAATACGTGTTTGTGCATATTTTATGTATTTTTATACATTTTTTGGGATTTTGTTGTGCAATTGTTGTGCACTTGTTATATATTTTGTTGTGCATACATTTAGTTTTTTTTCTTCTAAAAAATATTAACTTATTAATAAAAAAAGATAAATTTTGAAAAAAAAAATTGTTTGTTACATTGAAACTAAGACTTTTTTAGAACTTGTTTTGTAATTAATAAAAACTCAAATTTGTGAAAAAAAAATTGAAATCTTGGTGGCAAATGATGTAAAAATGGTTATGATTATGATATGCCTTAAATTGATCATACCCAAAAACATTAGCTCCCATTTTCAAAAGAGTAAGTTCCATAAAATCTTATCTCTCATTCCATATATGGTTAAAGTGAAAACCAAAACAAATCTTATAAGGACTATTAGTAATATTTCTAATGACGTCTATAAGATAAGTCTTGAGGTTTTCTTACAAAACCAACAACCAGAGTTTTCATCCTTAGCTTTTTCTGAGAAATAACAATCTGATGGAGTTTTCTTTCGGCAAGTCAAGAACACACGTTCACTAGATGTCTCAATAACTTCATTCTCCAATGTTGTTTCTTCTTCAATTGTTTCAATTTCAATGGATACGTCTCAAAAGTGCAGACAATAGAAAAAAATTAACATAAGTTTTTTTTAAAACTTAAAAAAATATAGGTTACACTGAATGAAGATCCCTTAACATGATCAACTGCATTTAAAACTTAAAAAAATGTTTAATGTTTTTTTATATTGTTGTCTTTTGCCATATATTTGTAACCATTCATATATGTTAATTTAGAATATATGAGTTTATTTTATTTTATCTTACTCTTAGTCTATAAATCACATTTTTTTGTAATTTAGTCATTCATGCATATATCTTTAGTGTATACTTATTTTAAGATAACATACATGATTGTTATAGTTAGTTTATTTGATAGTAAAAATGTTTGACTACATAACAAAAAAGGAAGTTAAAAGTTTTGTTGGTTTTAAGAATATAATTTACAAAAATAATAGTTTAAGATATTTCTCTTTAATAAATATAAAAAAATACAAAAAAGAAAACTAAAATTCTAATGGATTCTATTTTAATAAACTTTTGTATTTAATGTTCTAGTATGCAAGAAAAATTAAGAAAAAATAAATCTATAGTGGAATAGTATATAATAAAAGATTGTTAGCAAATTAAAATATTTTATTACCTTCATTAAAAATACGTACAAGACAATTATATATGTATATATATATTTGACAACAAATAAAAGTGAGAAACCATCCAAAATAGTTTTAAAAAAAATATTTAAAATTAATATGATGAGGTCCTCAACGTTGATAGTGGTCGGTGTTCTTCTCATATCATGTGAGTTTTAATTTTTTTAATTATTCATTTTTATATACAAGCATTTTATTATATTATAGTTAATATAAAATGGATTAATATATAATATGTTTAGGCATATTATTAAAAGTGGAAGCAGCAAGAGAAATGAAGGAGATATCGACATATTATAATGTTAAGTCCATATTTTCTAAGCATTGTAAGCGAGTTGCATATTGTCTTTTTTATTGTCTTGCTCAAAATAATATAGGTTGTTTCGATTGTATTAATGGTCTATGTGTTTGCTCTTCTGATATATAATAAACTATATATTTATATAAACTGAGATTATTATATTTAATAAACCATTAATTTAAGGGAGGAGGGTTACACTACACTTAAATCATGATAAATTTGTATATTCATATTATAATTAATAAAACCGTACATGTTACATTACACCAACCATGTTATAATGTAGTTTCAAATACTAAAAAAAACACATAAATTATTCGTCTTTTTTCTTCTCTTCTCCCCATTTTATGTATTTGCGGCTCCGATCGTAGTTACATATCTTTTTATTTGTTAATAAATCGATGTTGGTGAATTCATATTTTTTATTGTCAAATCCAACAAATATCGTGTGTAAAATTTGTATATCGTCCACAACCATCTAAATATAAAATTAAATGATATGTTATTACAATAAACATCTATATATAAGAAAAAAAATTATGTTTTTTTTACCTGTATTTCATCAATTTCACACTTGTCACCAACATCATATGGATGTATGACAAAGACGAACATGATCGAGTCAAAAACTGTTTTCCATACGGCTCCAAAGACGAAAGAAGTAAAAACAAACGGAAGTGTTGAAGATCATGAAAATCTTTGTCCCAACTATGTCTAGTAATGTTAAAAATAACATAACTAGTACAATCCTCGTCATATATGTTATCACTTTTTTTATTTTATTTTCTGCTACGTCCATAGCTTTCAAAGACAAGAAAAGAGACCTTTCTTGTCTAAAAGCGTGGACCTATAAACAAAATCTCAATATTAATGTATTGAAAATACATGCCACATTACGATATATATATTACTGTGATCAATTTAAGTTTTTTACCATCCAATCTTGCAATAGTGAAATGTTGATTTGCATAGGTTGAATGTCATTTGATTCTTGGAAAATGGCCAGAAATTTTACAGCATCGTCTTTCGGTAGAAAATGGGAAATATCCTCAAGGTCGATGAATCTGAAAGTAATCATCAAATTGATTAAGAAAAAGAGCCACTTCTTGAAAAAAAAACATTAAAAAAATATTTGGGATTAAAATTTTACTCTGATGTTGGTTTGGCGACTTTTTCTAAAATTTTTGAAGCTGAATATTTTGCTTCAAATTCATCTCTAATCATTGTAGATAACCCAATTTTCTTATTTATGATCTTTCTTTTCATATTCCATGCTGATGTTTTATCCGGGTCCCATAAATGACGGATTTTTATATGTGGAACACCCAAAAAAGCTTCAACCATATACCAATTAAAAATAGATTCTTCAATCCAATCTTGATATGTCTTCATGTGGAACCAAGCCGAAAAATATATCACTACGATTGACTTAGTGAGAGATACCACAGAAAGTATCATGCTAACAGTGATAGCTTTGATCGCAATCAAAAGCATCTTGCTGTGTTCTATTGTTGCTTTTTCCGAAAGCAAAAAATACATCGGAATAAAACTAACTGAAATTGTGATGCAAAACTGTACATCCTCTTGAAGTCCTTGTATAATATAAATCATCCGACGCTTAATTGGAAACATTCTTGTGGTAAAAAATGTTAAAAAGATTACAATCATCTTGCTTATATGTTTCCTATTAGTGATAATTAAGAACATTAACTCCCATTTCCATAGGAATAAGTCTCAAAACTTCATATTTCTCATTAAAAAGATGGTTAAGGTAGAAACTAAACCAAAACTAATAACTATTGTGATTAATATTTTTAAATGGCTTTTTCTAAATATCCAACGAGACTTTTTATCCTTAATTTTTTCGGTTAAGTAATAGTCTGATGGAGACTTGTTTCTACTAGTCCAAAAAAAAGGTTCTTCACTTGTTACATTATTTTCTTCAATTTCTAGAGATATGTCTGAAAATTATATACAATATAAAAATAACATTAAAGTCTTTTAGAATTTT